>BMAU01005049.1:0-324981 GCA_019973935.1 Trichonephila clavipes | reverse complement strand
ACAATTAATCACATAATTTCGAATGATTTAACAATTATGTCATTTAATTTTTACTCTTGTTAAGAAATTGTATGGGCGTCGTAAACTAAATATATAAGAATTTCCTTAAAGTTCCATATCCGAAATAGGATACGATTAGACAACTAAACTCACCTCATCAGCAATGAGAGTAATAGAACCTCTTCTAGATGGTGGTTGAATTGGCAACAAATTGCTTCCAGAACCTCTTCGACTACCGGTGCCAGGAGGTTCTAGCGAATTTTTGCGAGCAGATGGTTCGGGAGTTGGTTCCTTTACAACGGTAACTGGTGCTTTTCCACCCTTTTTGCTTTGATCCCCATCGGTCGTGATTTCTGGAACACCGGGTTTTTCTTTTTCTGGGGAACCTTCTTCATCTGGTGCCGCTGCTTTTCCAGGGACCTTCTTCTTCTTTTTGACAACCTTCTTTACCTCTGCGGTCTTTTTCTGTGGCTCCTCGTGTTCAAAAACAGGCTACAAAAGAAGATTTTTTGGAAACCGAATTCAGACTTCTGAATAAGAATATTTAAGACGTGTTCAAAATTTCTATTTCATTCCATAAAATATTGAAGTTTTATTTTTTTAAGAATGCTAAGAATTCATAAAACTGAACTAATTTGTTTTAAATATCTATTAAAACTTTTTTCCTTAACTTCTTATTTATTTACATGGTATTTATATTCAACAATTTAATTTGTATACCACCAATAATATCTAACTTTGTTACTTAACAATTAAGCAAATGTATGCCCACCTGACTATTTGTTGCATTTGAAACGTAACTTACCATTGGCTCCAATGGAGTAGCTTTGCGCTGTTCAATATCTTTGATTTCAGGCATCTTCATTCCTGGTTCTGAAATGAGTATAAAATTGACAATAATAAGTCCAAAATATACTAAACTTACTTTTGAATTGAGCAAAAGGAAGAGCAAGACTTGCCTTTGACAAAGAGTGTCGCTGAGATTTCCTCTTTGCCGAATTGATTGGTGGCTTCGCATGTATACACGCCATTGAAATCTACTGTTACCCTCTGCATGAAAATGGATGCCACTTTTCCCTCATAGGTAATTCTGTAATGTCTTGGCTCATCGATGACTTTCTTATTTCTTTAAAACGAAAGAAGAAATTAATATATTCTAATATACAAATTTATTTAATCTATTTTGATACACACACTCAGATATATTAATAACATATATGTTACCATTAAAGTGTGTATAATTCATCCTTACTAATATAAACGCGAAAGTTTGTGTGGAGAGATGTTTGGTTTTCTTTCAAGCAAAAACAACACAATGGATTTTAATGAAACTTCACAATAATATAGCTTATATATCAGAATAATACATAGGCTATAATTTATAAATATATTGTGTGAAGTGTCCAAAATCTAACGATAATTGTCAAGAAAGTAAGAAAAAATTCTGCCATCTGCAAAAAAGCCCATGACAGCATATATCCATCTTTTATGTGTGGAGCAAAACTTTGCATTCTGTTTTGTCTACGCCAGGCGCCAGGAACTGCGAAAGCTTGAACAGGCGGAGTTTGAGGCTGATTACAATTTTAACATAAAATAAATACAACAAAAAGTAACATTAACGTATTACACTTCCAGATATAAATTATATATACTATTTTAAGCATTCATTACGCACAATTTTTAACAATGCGCTACTTTTGCTGAGCAGAGATCAGGTTAGGAAGGTGTTTTCAAAAATCGACTTACAAGAGAGTTATAGATTTTAAAAAAATCCTTTTTATCAGTTATTAGATCTACAAACTTAAAATTTAACGAACAGGGTTTTTTTGTTCAGCTGAGATATGCAAAAAGCTTGTTTTTTTTTGTTTAATTTGCATTTCACGTAAATTGAACTCATTAAAAACTTATTTTTCCTTCAATCTGTATTGTTTATTTCTTCAATTCACCCGTGCGAAGAACGGGTATAACAGCTAGTTTATTTCATAAAATAACTAGGTATTTCATGAAATAACTAATAGTAGACCGTTAAAGTGAAAAATAAAAATTCAAAATTATTTTATAAATTTATTGATTATAAATAGTAAAACCTCTCGAAAAATAGATTTTATCCCTTTTGCGGATTATTCATTGATAAATAATAAGAAAAAGCCGATGCTATAATTTATTATTGCTCATATTGCTAACATTACTTAAACAGAAAGGGGGGAAATATGTTTTGCATCTGTTACTGACGCAATTAACTTTTCTAAACCTTGCACTTCAAGGATATCATAAGGCTGGAGTGACCAATTCTCGCGTGGTATTTTTTCTGTGATCCTTAGCACTTTTTACTTTTGCTATCTCATAGATAATAATTTTTCACGGGTAAGTGCATCACTGTTTTTTATTGATCCACGCTTATTTAATATAGATTCAAATCTCTCTTACATTGAATCTTTCTTATTTACAGGTTGATCTTCCTTTCCTGCAGAAGTTATTGCTTGAAAACAGGTTACAAAACTATTTGTTTATAATCCAAGATGTAAAAAGCTAACATAAATTCACCGTCTAAATTCTGCGTTCAAAAGCAACGGAATGAAGCGTACACACGTCACTGTAAAGCAGCAATAAGCGGTTAAAAACTGATTAAAAGCAGCTAGAATCGGTTCAAAGAATGTATTTCGTACTTTAACGATCGAGTAATCGTTATTCTACACAATACCTAGTTAAGTCGTAGAATTCAATAATTTTACTTACTTTAACTGACTTGTCTAGTTATTTCATTAAATACCTAGTTATTCTACGAAATAAAGGATTTAACGCTTTAACGGTAACATGCATGCATATTTTTATTGGATTATGGCAAAGTTTATTGGCATTTAAAGAATGAAATTAGAATTTTCAGCATGCTTTTGAAAGTAAATTAAACATCAGACTGAAAGTAAGTTAAGCATCAAACAGAATTCAATGAAATAGACACAACATTACAAAAATTAAGCCGACTTTACCTTTTTTTGCAAAGATTCATAAAATTTGTGAAACAATGTATTATTTAAGAAAAGGCATGTTTGGATAATATTTAATCATTTATAAGTTTTTTTGACTCATAATACTTACTTGTACCACGTGACTGTTGCTCTATCCTTCGATTCGATTTCGCAAGTGAATTCAACAGATTTTCCAATCTCTGTAGTCTGAAAGAGCACAGAAAGAAATAAGTTAATTTTAAATTGAAATTGAACATAGTGTTACACCAGAAATTAAATTAAATTAAACGAAAACACTTAATATTTTTGAATGTTTAAATGATTCTAAAATATATTCCTGTTGTCGTTGAATAAGGAGATATTAATACCTAAATATTTATACTAATGTTAGTGTTATAAATATAGGCTTTATACTAGTATATCCTCCTTATATTTATTGATACTCTTATTTTTATTACAGTTTATTGTTTATTGATACTCTTATTTTTATTACAGTTTATTGAAAAAAAAAGTAGCATATAATATAATTTACTCAAAGTTTATTATTATAGTTGAAAATACAAGGAAGACAATATATCGTTGGACAAAACAACCAAAAATTTTAATTCTGTCATGTACATTCGGCATACTTATATTCACATAACTCTATTATTAATTCAGTTTGTAGCACACACATAATCCTTTATAACAGCAGTTCTTAAACTGTGGTCCACGGACCTCCAGTCCCAGGTTCCTCAGCACCGTTCCGGGGGAGGGGTCTACGAAATTCTCTCATTTATTGTTATTTCCTTCTTTTACAGATCCTGAAAGGCCTCGTTTAAGAATTGAAAGATATGTGTGTGTGTGCCATTCTTGACTAGATCACTCAATTTCCTCCAACGAAAAACCACTCTAGAATATTTAATTCGATCAAAAATCTTAATTCATTTTTTTATTGTTTACGACTACATAGCCATTACTACAACATAATTATTTTTAATGAGATGTTTATATTTTTCTGATAAGGAGAGGGCACGACTAAGGAAATTCATTTTGGGGACTTGGTGTAATCGTAGTATTCCTTAAGGTGTTCAACCCTCTATGTAATAGCATCGAATGGGTAGTCAATTCGGAAAAAATAGCCTTTGAATTTTACGCCACTGGAGCTAATTAAAGCTAAATTGTATAAAAGCTAAGCATAAATTTCGAAGGCTATTTTATCCGAATTGACTGCCCATTCAGCGCTATTACATAAAGGGTTGAATACAGTGGCGTAACGGAGAACATTTGGGCGCCCCTGCAAAGTCAGGTTTTGGGCCCCCAAATTTGGATTTTTCAAAGGACAGGTACTTGGTGGCAGTCAGGCTTTGGAGCCCCCTAGAACTCTGACGCTCCCCCGCAATGCGGGGGTGTACGTTACGTCACTGGTTGAACACCTTAAAGGAGTACTACAATTACACCAAGTCTCGACCCCAAATGAATTTCCTTAGTCATGCCTTCCCCTTGATAAAGGGGGGGGGGAGAAATGTAAAAAAAGTCTCACTCTCTTAAATTTTTCGCCCCTACTGGACTAGGCGCTACAGCACACTACACATTTTCGCCACCACCCCCTCCTCCGGGCAGCCTTATATAGAACCATTATCCTCACTTTCTCACAACCAATATAGGGAAAGTTTATCTCCACTGGGACTCCAAACTTTCAAAATCATCTCAGCCAAGCTCCTTGTCTTGAAGCCCCGCTTTCTTGCCCACCGCCACTCGTCCAATAGCAATGTCGAACAAGTAAGAAAAGTCCACATCGTCGTTGCAACATCAATCCGTCAGATACGGGATAGAGGGATCCTAGAATCCCATATGTCCACTGAAATTTCTTTTGCACCCGTAAAAAGCCTCTGTAGTCTGTATAAGTAGCAGAGGCAGGATTAATGAGGAATCCTCAAATCACTCAGCCACAGTGGCGTAACAGAGAATATTAGGACCCCCTTGCAAACTCAGGTATTGGGCTTCAAGCTCAAATAAGTACAAAGCGTCAGTCAAGCTTTGGGCCTCCCACAATGTGGGGGTTGCGCCACTGCTCTGCTATGTGGTAGGAGTCAGTGAGGAGTGTTCAAAATCTTTGGGGTCCACGACGTCAGGTTCTACATAAAAAGGGAGCCGAGGCGACCAAAAGTTTAAGAGTCGCTGCTTTATAATATGATTGGTCAACAATAAGTCAATAATTTGTTGTTGATTCTACTGCTTAAAAACTCGAATTAAAGTAAAAAAAAAAGAAAGTGAACTTTTTTAAAAAACTACATATACGTTTTTTTACAGGAAGAGAGGAGGGGGGTAGTAGATGAATACGAATGCCAAAATAATTAATAATTTTAATTCTACAAAAATAATTTCTGTAATAAAATGACTTTATAGCGCTGTTGAGCAGTTTTTTTGGGAAAAACAATTAAACACACACATGACATAAAATGCATTGAATATATGCAGTTATACAAGTCTTCAGTTATACAAGTAAAAAACTTATCCTTCAAATTGCGATGTAATGAGTATATATGTATAGGAATTTCTGATATTATACAAAATTATTACTACATTGAAATAAAAGATTTTTTGATTTTTTTAATAGAGAACAAATGTTTAACGATCATAAAAAGTTAAATATTCGTTACTTAGGATTTTAATATATTTCAAAATACTTACAATAGATTCGAAAGTTTTTGTAAATTTTGGTGGATTGCCAGTGCGTTTCCTATAAAAAATAAGATAAATGTTACATCGCTATATTAAAATCAAACTAGACTACGGTACTCAGATAAAGCTATTTGAAAAAATTGTACTTACATAACACAAATATTATTTTTTGTAATAAAAATACAATTACTATTCTCTGTAAAAACTTATTTGCTTAGTTAACGGTCTTGTCATTAGTTTTAAGAGTTTATATAACTTCAAGTATTTTGAACGTAATCACTGACGTAGAGTGTAACGTAGAACTTTCTTGTGGTGATTCATTAGTTTTTTCATATGTTATATTATTCAGTTCACAATGAACTTTTTGTTAATTAAATACGAAGCTTCATTTTCTAAACAGGAAAACATTTAGCAGAAAATTACACTTTGGAAAGGGTATGCTATTGTGATATATATGCTGACTAATTTAATTGAATTAACATAATTTATATAATTACTTATATTAAATAATTCATTTAAGTAACTATAGCGTGAAAATAAATTATGATAGTTGTTTTACAATACTTAAATTTTAAAGAATTCATTTGAATTTTTCTCATCTTTATTAAAGAATGTTTATATATATGTTTGGATGTTCTCAGCAAAATTAAATTCCAAGTACCATTTCGCATTGTCAGATCTCAGGTACCCTCCTCTGGGGAGGAAATTGGTCGTCAAATTACATTACGGTGATTGATATTCTACCAATATGCTGCCGTACTAAAAAGTGATACCAGCTTTCGGGGAATATACTATGTCTGCAATGATACATATATATACACTGGTGTGCAAAAATTAAGGACGAGACGGTTTTTTCAATATAACTTTGTACAAAAGCTTTCCAAATTAACACATTTAATACCGTAAGATCCACAATACGTAAGGACATGTGTAATATGTAAGCAACACTTACTAAAAGAGAAATCAGAGGGATAAAAAGAATCTTGATTGAAAAAGTAGCATGGAGCGCAATGCGACTGAAGGCCGAAACATCCCTGTGATGGGTGTCCAGCAAGAAACATCCGGTCTTTAGTAGGGGATATGATCTCCCCTGACTGCTAGGCAGGTTTCACAGCGTCTGCCCATGCTGAGAACGAGGGTGTCAATGAGTTGTTGAGGCATTGCTGCCCATTCGTCTTGCAGCGCCAATCGAAGCTCCCGAATCGTTACTGGTGGTAAGGTACGAGTTGCCAAGCGACTGCCTAGAAAATCCCATACATGCTCGATGGGATTGAGATCCAGAGATCGTGCCGGCCAATCCATACGTTCAATATCCTCACTCTCTAAGAGCTGTTCGGCAGCTACTGTGCGATGACATGGTGCATTGTCGTCCATGAAAAGGAACTGTAGACCCATAGCTCCTCTAAAAAGACGCACATATGGAAGAAGAATCTCGTTACAATAACGGGTCCCGTTGACTGAACCTGCGTCGAAAATGTGAAGGTCTGTACGACTACCAAGCATGATGCCTCCCCAAACGAGAACACCGCGACCTCCATACCTGTCCCTTTCAATGATGTTCGAGGGATGATTGCGGCTTCCCCGCTCTCTCCAGGTAAGTATGCGATGAGAATCGCTACTCAAACTGAATCTGCTCTCATCTGTAAAGAGTACTCGTCCCCATTCATTGTCTCTCCAATTCCGGTGTTCCCGGCACAACAGAGAACGCCTTCTCCGATGGGCAGGCGTTAAAGTTACACACCGTACAGGGCGTCGTGCAAACAGACCACCACCGTGCAGTCTTCTGGCCACGGTAAAACGCGATATCGGTCGTCCAGTCGCCTGTGTCGTGTGTCTAGCGATTTCTCCCGCTGTCTGCCGCCTGTTTCTTCTGGCCTGTTTCTTCTGGCCTGGTCATCTGTGGGTGTGGTTCCTCGTGGACGACCACTACTGAACCCCCGGATAGCTGTTCCTGTAGTTTGAAATTGTCTCCAAAGTCGTGAAACGATGCTGTGAGCAATTCCGAACTCTGCAGCCACACTTGTCACACTGCGGCCTTCCTCCAACTTCCCAATGATTTGACCTCGGGTAAAAGCATCCAGATGTCGTCTAACAGATTGATTATTCACCATTTTTCGCTGAGGCAGCAACTCGGTGTGATTTTAACTGCTATACGGCGTGCAATCTCTTTGCCAGAAATACTGATCTTACACCGACAACATGCTTTATACTACTCAGACACTCCCCCATTACGTCTACCTGCACATCTGCGCATGTGCTACCGTGCATCACCTTACTTAATCTCCTGATTGGTCTTTCTGTCCGCTCTGCCTCTTCGTTCAGCTGATATGCTAATTTTTCGACTTCGTCCTTAATTTTTGCACACCAGTGTACATACCAAACCGCATCCCCTTTGGAAATCAAAAAAAAAAAATTTAAATGACACAAGAGGATACGTTTTTCAGAATGCTGAGCGCCGTATTGAAGAAAGGAAAATTTTTAACATTGAGAATTTAACAATATTTTAATTCTATGCATGCTGCCAGTTATTTGTGTTAGAGATAGTATTGTTTTCTAAAGGGCCGAGAAGTTTTCGAAGACAGTGAGTGTTGTTTTTGTGTAAATTTCTTCGAAAGTTTTAAATGTGTGGTACTCAAAGCCTAGATTCCCTTTTGTAGTAATGTACAAAAATGATTTCTTTCTTTTATGTCTGATGTTTTTATGTACTACAACTTACTTTAAAACTATTTTTCCCAGCTCATCTTTCGGTGGTTCCGCTTCTGGCGCTGGTCTTCTGAACGTTTTCTTCACAGGTGCCTTAGCTTCTTCTTCTTTAGGAGCTTCCTTCTTACCAAACAAACTTTTTGGAGCTTCTTTCTGTTCTGGTTCCTTTTTGCCAAACAAACTTTTCTTTTCTGGTTCTTTCTGGTCTGGTACTGCTTTGGCGTCTTCGGGTTTTTTAGGTTCGACCTTCGAAATGCCAGTTTTAGATACTTCTTTCTGTTCCACGGTGGTATCTTTCTTTGTAACACCAAATCTATCGGTCGTTTTCGTCTCTTCTTTCTTTTGAGTGTCTAGTTTAGAAGCTGTCACGTCTTTTTTAGCAGCTTCAGTTTTAGTTTCAGTTACCTTTTTAATGGCTTCTTCTTTTTTCTCGGCAGTCTTCTGAGCTATTTCTTTCTTTTCTTCTTTTGTGTCCAATGTCTTTCTAAGTCCAACGGTTTCCTTCTGTTCTTCTTTCTTATCAAGAGTCTTCTTAGTCAACGTCTGCTCTTCTTTCTTGTCCAGTGTCTTTTTGGCCATTGTTTGCTCTTCCTTCTTTTCCAAAGTTTTCTTCACTGCTGTCTGGTCTTCTTTTTTCTCTACAGTTTTCTTTAATGCTGTTTGTTCTTCTTTCTTCTCTAGAGTTTTCTTGGCCAAGGTCTGCTCTTCTTTCTTTTCTGTAGTTTTCTTAATAGCTTCTTCTTTCTTCTCTAATGTTTTTCTTACTTCTTGTTGTTCTTCTTTCTTCTCAATAGTTCTCTTAGACATTGTCTGCTCTTCTTTCTTTTGTAAAGTTTTCTTCATTGTCTCTTTCTTTTCGTCTTTTTTCTCCACTGTTTTCTTTTCATCTTTCTTTTGCAATTGCTTTTTCTGCTCTACTTCCTCTTCTTCCGACTCTTCTTCCTCTGATTCTTCTTTTTTCTCATCTGCGAAGATCAATTATAGTTAATAAGTTTTTGAAACAGTCATAGACATTATTGAACATGCTAAAGTCGTAAGCAAAAGAAGAAGGAAAGAAAAGAAATTTAACAAACGCCTTTTAGGGAAAATTTATCTTTGACGTTGCATTTAAAATTTCTTATACTAAAAAGGTTATCTTATTCAATTTAATAAATTTGTATTATAGAATACATTAAAAGCTTTAAATTTAGCATTCAAGAATCTAGTAAACATTTAGATACAATCTGGTTAGTAAAGGAAACGAAGAAGAAATTTCGTTATTGTTTTTAAACCAAAGTAAACTGAGTGATTGTATATTAACGTCGATCAATAAAGCAACACGAGAGCTATTTGCAGAATATCCAAGGGAATCGAGCTCACCCGAAAGAGGTTTAGAGCTACAAAGTTATCGTCCGGGAAACAACCACACACACACACACATCCCCGCGTTCAATCTTTATTGAGCACACGCAAAATCATAGTTTACATTTTATACGGTAGCACATATTAAATTTACACATTACAAATTAAAGGTAAATGAAACGAAAAGGTAAAGAACATAAAGGTTAAGGGAAGGAAAAATAATATACATTTTATTCCAGCATTCTTACAAATAATTTTGAACCCTAGTAAAGTGACGAATACGACATCCGAGCTGGCAACCCCTCTCCGAACTCTAACATCACGTCAGCGGGAGGACTGTGAGTCTCGATAGATTTAACAAGCATCAGTCCCTCTACACGGTGTTTCTTCAGAGGCACTAGACTAGAACTAATGACACGCCGACCACGAGTCCATAACCGTAAACAATATACTACCGTGGTCACTATACCAAAGTAAAATCACTTCTTGAAGTTGTCTCAATATTGCAAAATTAGCAATTCACTTGAGAAATATAATTGAGTATTAGTAGTTCAAAGAAATGAGAGAGAGAGAGTCGACTTCGAGCTTCAGTCAATTCTGTCTACCATTATTTCAGGGGCATTATTTTTTACCTTCAAAAACATCATGCAAAATATATTTTCTCTCCAGTAAAAGAGAAGGATTTCATTCTGTCAACTTAAAAACAATGATCAACTTTATTCGAATAATAGTCACCTTCTAGTGTGACCTTGATGGGCTCGGATGCTATGATACCCTTCTCATTTTTGGCTTGCAGTTTGTAGAGACCCTTGTCTGACTGTGCTGGTTTGTCTATCTCCAGCATAACAGCATACTCGCCCTTGTCTACCTTGCGGATTTGGACCTTGTGTTTAGCATCTTGTCGAACCATCGTGTTCTCTTTGTACCACACGCACTCTGGTTGGGCGTTGGATCGAACATGACACTCGATAACCACCTTCTCCTCCTTTTCTCGTCGGAGCACCTTTGGTTTTTCCCTAATTACTGGTGCCACTGTAAGAACACATAAAAATATTATTAGAGTCATAAAAAACAGTAGATTTAATGCATGACGCATGCGTCAGTGGGATCTTTAGAATGCCAAACTGATTATGAGTTAAAGGAATTCCAAATGGTGTAATTGGCTTTAAATATATATATTAACAACTAGAATGATTTCTTATACATCATGAAATTCAGTTTATTTGGATAATAGTTCAAAAGGTACTAACGTTCAATATTCAGAGTAAGATTTGCATTGCTTTCTCCAGCAACATTTTTGACATTACATTTGTACAATCCCGCATCGGTCAGTTCGGGGCTCTGTAAAAATAAACAAGTTAAATTATTTACATTTTTTCGCTAAAAATATTGTGTATTTAATACAATATAAAACCAATTAATACATGTCAATGAATATCTTCAGCACCGATAAATTTTTAAAAAATTGTCGTCTTTGAAGTGTACACTAAATTATAGGGGGGGGGTGATATGTGATTCGGTAAGGAAGGCGCCCTCTAAGTTTGGGACCTAAATTTCATAAAAGTTTGGTCCTATAACAAATTTAAAAGAAAGAGAGTATCCTTATTCGATAAAAGGCTCGGGGAGAAATCAAATTCTGAACCAGTAGTATTTAGATATATTTTTATATAAACAGAACACATAATACTGGAAAGCCACAAATACATTCCCCCTTCCTCTGACGATAACTTATTTACAATAGATTTAGAATATTTTCTCCAAACGAGTAGTCATTGTGTCGTCTTCGGCGATTTCAATGCTACTCATAGCGCTTGGAATTGCAATGTAAACTCAAACAGAGGCAAGCATCTTTTTAATTTTGCCAATATCTTAAATCTGCACATAGCTTTTCCTGACTCTCCCACAAGATTTGGCCATAACTCAGCTAATACAATAGACTTTGCTTTAATCAAAAACTTTTACTACCCTTATACTATTAAATCTATTAATGATCTATATTCTGACCACAACCCTGTTTTCCTAAATTTCGATTTTAAACTTAAAGTGGAATCCTCAAATCCTAGAGCAATTACCACCAACTGGAAGGATTTTAGAATTAATTTAAATAATAACTTCTCTCTTTTAACTACTATCCGAATAATATTAATAATACCAATGATCTTGAAACCAAAATTACAGAGTTCACCGAAGCGGTCGTCGCTACCCATAGCCACGCCTCCCAGCCAATAGTGAACGCTCACCGAAACTACACTCCAAATCACATTAATCAACTTATTAAGCATAAAAACAACCTACGTAAACGATATCAGCAGACTTTAAATCCTTTTTATAAAACTTTATGCAATAGAGCTCAAGCCAACCTCAAAAAGAACTTAAAATATATAGTAATGATACTTGGAATGCTAGACTAGAAGCTCTAAATACAACTGACAATAGCCTCTGGGAGGCACAGCGGTTCTTAAAAATAAAAGATCTCAAATTCCTACGTTGAACTGTGCTACTGGTATGGCCGTCACTGATCCGCAGAAGGCTAACCTCCTTGCTAATACGATTAAAAATAACTTCATTGAAAATAACCGCATGCAGGACAACTACGATCAAGATGACGAGGTTGTCACCTCAACTGTGAATACCTTTCTCTCTTCCCCCTTCTACTCAAATTGAACCTGCCATGCCTGATGAAATTATTAACTTCATTAAAAATACTAGCTCTAAAAAGGCCCCGGTAAAGATACTATCACAAATAAAATGCTAAAAAATTTTCCTATCAAATTAATCCTCATACTAACTATTCTTGTCAATAAAATTCTTAAATTTCATCACTTTCCTAGTAACTGGAAAGAAGCTATCATTTTTTCTATTATTAAACCTGGTACAAATAAAAATCTTCCTAATTCATATAGACCTATTTCTCTCCTTTCAACTTTAAGTAAATTAACTGAGTACATTATTCTTAATAGACTTAAAAAATTCATTAATGATAATAGTCTAATTAACCCTAATCAATATGGATTTACAAATAAACTATCTACCCTTCATCCTCTTCTCAGACTAACAGAAAGTATTTCGGAAGGTTTCCAAAAAGAAGAGCACGGGAGTGGTCTTTCTGGATATCCAGAAAGCCTTCGACCGTGTTTGGATTTTAGGACTCACTTTCAAACTAATTACTTACGATATTCCTTCTCCCCTCATTCACCTCATCCACTCGTATTCACTAACAGATCCTTTCGGATCAGAGTAAATGAATCATTATCTAACTCTCATTCCATCTCTGCAGGGTGTCCTCAGGGCTCATTGCTCGGGCCCCTGTTGTTCAATCTCTATATAAATGACATTCCCAGCTACTCACTAACAAATATTAGTCTCTATGCGGATGATACGGCCATTAATGCCACGTACAAAAACTTAAAGACTGTTACCTTTGCCATTAACAAACACCTCAAGCTGCTAGAAAATTATTACGACAGATGGAAAATTAGTATCAATGTAGAAAAATCTTGTGCAGTCATCTTTACCAAAAAAGCGCACCATTCCTCCCCCTCTCATAATGTTCAATAAACAAATTCCCTGGTCTCAGAATACCAAATATCTTGGCGTTATTTTTGACTCACACTTAACTTGAAACAACACATATTACACGTTCGCGATAAGTTCCGAAAAACAATGTTTAAATTTTTTCCTCTAATTTCCCGGAACTCACATTTAAGTAGAGATAACAAAGTGCTTCTTTATACAGCCGTTATGCGTCCAATACTCGCTTATGCCTGTCCAGTATGGGGTTATGCTGCTAAAACCAATATTAATATTTTAAATACTCTGCAGAATTCATATATTAGAATGATTGTAAATGCCTGCCGCTACATGAAAAATGATTGCATAAATAAAGCTCTTAAAATCACTAGTTTTAAAGCACATATTCAAAAATTAGCTATAAATTTTTTCGATAATTTGCCAAATACTAATAATGTAAATATGTTAAATCTAAACGATTACAACTGTAACGATAATACTAAAGGCCAAGAAGAATCCTTTTGGATTCTTACAATCCGCCTTAGCTTTTTATCCCTGCAATAATTTTTTAATTATTGCACCCTAGTAAATTTTTAAAATTTTTTATTATTTTTCTTTCAATATTTATTTAATCTCCACACCCAACTGGACAAGTATATGTTTTTAACTTTTACCCCCATGGGCAGCCAGCCTGAGGCTAAATTCACTTCTACCTCCAATTCACTGAGAGAGCAGTCCTAAGCTCTCAGCACCGTATAAAACTTTAACTCCAAGTAGTCATCTCTAAGCCCCTCCTCCCGGATTCCATCACCACAGCCAAATCGCCGACATGTCACTCCGCAGACTGAAAAAACCAACGAAGTCAAGTCCTGCATCACAGACATCATGATATGGGATTGAGGACTGTTTATCAGTCCAGGTACCCAAAAATAGACTGTCATCCACTGTCATCCACTGGAAAGCCACAAAACTGATTTAATCCCACTAAAAAAGGAGTCATCAGTCCGAAAAGTTTATAGATACTACAGCGTACATTTTTTTTATTTTCAAATTTTAAATTATTAACTTAGATTTTTAGTACATAAATCTTTGTTGCCTCTCATCTAGATTTAATAAATATGAAATAATTCACTAAAAGGTAAGACAAACCACGTTAATTCAGTTAAGTAAAGTATTTTATAAAAGTCATAATGTTAAGAGATTGGATTATAAATTGTTTAAATTATTGAGAAATTATAAGTAATAGGATTGGTGGTCAATCCATCATATATGGCAATCTCAACAGCGCGTGAAATTTATTATGTGACACACATTTAAGGTCAACTCGATAAAATTACATATATGTAAAACGATTTTTGAGATAAAGTGCGAACATTTTGATTTCTACTTAAAAGATTGCATTATGAAACACGAAATAAATGACAAAATGCTTTTAAAACTAAAATTTAAAAAGTAAACATACCTTAAGTTCCAACCTAATTGTATATACATCTTTTTCTTGTTTTACTGTCTGGACAATTCTGTTGGTTTCTTTGATGACAACATTGTCCAGAAACCATGTGATTGTTGGCTTCGGATTCGCCTTCACCTTGCATTCCATAATAATTCTCTTGCCTTCATCTTCGGAGATTATTTTTGGTTTCTCAACGAAAGTGGGGGCATCTCCTTCAATTCGATCCCCTGAAAAAAAAAGAGAAAAAAGAATGATTGATTGTTTAATTTATTTTTAGGTAATAAAAATTCTTTTAATTTGTATTTTGTCTTCAAAACTGAAATAAATCATGTTTTACATTTTATTTTTCAACTACCGTAAAATTCGGTGTATAACGTGCACTTTGAACACAAAAAATAAGATCGAAATTTGAGGGTGCGCGGTATACGCCGGGTATAAAAATGATAGCTTTAAAAATAAAAAGAGAGATGATCATAAAGAGAGTTAGACTTCTACATATATCGTTTATTTTTAAAATATAACTTACTTTATGATCTAAAAGAGAAGTAATTCTAGAAGTATACTATTTTTTCAAAAGCCTCTCATAAATACCTCGAATAAATTACTTAAAAACGCAATAGCGTTGCAAATGTACATTTCGGGTTTCTTCGTAAGAAAGGGATTAAGAGTTATACGGCGAATATATGCACCAAAATTAAAAAATGCAGCTTGAAAGTATAGGTTCGCTCTATACGGTTGTGCGCGTTGTACGCCGGATTTTACGAATTATATTATCCAATGTTACCAAGAATAACAAGAGCACAGAATCCCGTTTATTAAAGGCACTTTATTAACTTTTTGTGATATTTCATGCATTACTCGATTTTAGCTTAAAAACTCTTCTAACCTCCCAAGCTGAAATTTCTTTAAAACACGAAGTAATTTTAAGAAATACACAAAACAATACACATGAAATCAATTTATATTTCAAATATTTGAAATATATGTTTTAAATTAATAAAATAATAACAATAATTTGAAGCTTTTTTTTATAAAAGCATTGAAATCTTATAATTAGCTGTTTGAAATATATTTTCTTTCTAAATAAATCATAATGTAAATAACGGTTAAAAGCTTTTAAGGAAAACGTAAAGAATCATTAAATTTTGTATCTGCTTTGCCCAAGTGCTTTTTTTTTTTTCTGCGTTTGGGGATTTTGTAAATTCCTCTGATTTATTCAAAGGCTGCAGTAGCCCAGTGGTCCAGGTATCGGATCATGGCAAGCATGTCATGAGTTCGAGCCCAGTACCACTAAAGACCCGTCGTGTAGAGCAGCGATGCACGTTAAATCTGTCGGCAGCTGAAACGTCCTCCCTTTGGTGTGGTTTGGTAGTTAGGAGAGAGTGGTGCCAGCTCAGGTGTCGTCCACGTCACTCGACCATGGTTCAAAATTACGTGGTACGTCACCAAAAGCCCTCGTGTAGCTGAACAGTGCGACGTTAATATTCACTCACTCACTTGATTTATTCAAATGAAGTATATTTATAGAATTTATATTCCATACGATTAAAGTACTCATAATCAATAATTATATAAGTATAATGTATAAATTTAGAATGCAAATAGTGTAAATAACTTACCTTCAATATTTAGATTCAGATTGGCATTGATTTCACCTTCGTCATTCTTAATATTACATTTGTAAATTCCACCGTCCTTTGACGAAGGATCCTACAAATCATAAATAAAGTCTTATATAGAATCTAAAAAATGTTACAAAACATTTGAAAAGTAAATATTTTGAAATTATTTCCGGCCATTAATTATTTATCCAACATTTTACTTAGCTTTGAATTTTTAGCTAAAAACTTGATAGGATATTATGAATTTGTGACGGGCTCATCGCGATTTCAACTAATTATCCTCGAGGGTTTCTTTGGGGCCAGAATGGAAATTCTTTCCAACCAACTCGAGAAGAAAAACGTGAGAATGCAAATTAGGAATCTTATAAATAGTAGAAATTTAGCGTACGCGGTGTAGCTATAAGAAGTGAATATAGGGTTACTTGAATTGAGATCTATGTGTACAAACACCCAAGTTAAAGTGAGAGGAAACCATGAGTTCTCAGATACAATCTATCCGTACCTGTGCGATCAAGTTAAAGGTGGATACTATACCACCAGAATAAAAGTCACGTCAGTTAGAACCAAGCGACTTGCTGTTTACCCAAGATTAGCGGTAAGACTGTTAAATTGAATTATTAAGGTCTGTGTAGTTACTGAGATTAGAAATAGTCGGTAGAGTTAGATGTAGTGGTCGGTTACGCGATTATTTGGTAATACGAATACTGTGAAGAACATTCCTACTAAAAACTCCGTCGATTAATTTCGTCCAATTAAAATATCTACAAGTGGGAAAAAAATATTGTTTCCAAACATTGAATGTGTTATATCGCGGCATTTGGCTACGTCTGTTTATTTCAGGTAAATGGTTGACGGAAACTATTTGGTAGAAAAATAAGTAGCGTACAGAAGTCAATTATGTTAGTTTCATTTTCGCTTAATAAAGAGAAATAAATTTAGCTTAAAATTACAGAAAAAACACGATGTAGAATTTAATCAAAGTCGTAAACATCCCGCGATAATGCTATCCAACTCTTGCCAAACCTACAAAACAAAATTTGAGTTCTTGAAAGAAAAATTTTTAAAAAATGATTTATTCGAAAAATAATCCCAACTACGTATCAAAGGACAATAAATAGATAAATATGACAACGCATAAATATAACAATAGAAGAATTATACAATAATTTGGAAAAATCTAAGCGTAAAGTTTAAATTTTCGCATTCAGAGCGAATCGTGACGTCTTATGACGTATAACACCAAAAAATCACTTAAAAATTAAATTTAAAAAAATTTAGAGAGAATTTCGAAATAAAAAGTATATAAGATCCTGACCGGAGACAAATGCAACGTTGTGTCAATATTTCAGATTAATCCATGCAGAACTTTTTGAGTTATGCGAGCATACACAAACCAACATTTATATATATATATATATAAATGGTGCAAAAGAATATCCTTCTAAGATTGGATAATAACAGAAATTACAATAATATAAGGTGTTGAGCTATTAAAATTAGAAATACCGAAAGAGTCATTGAACTAAAATGGAGAACTATTATGATTTCTAAGGTTGTGGCTGATTTAGGAAATGGGAAATAGGATTAAGCAATGCTTTGTGGATCCCCCTTCCCCGTTCAGTAGAAATTCTTGACATAATAGAAAAACAGAACCATATATAATGTATGGATTTAAAGATTAATTTCTCCATTTCTTAAAGAAAAATAATATATATTTCCTTGATATATTCTTCTCTGTAGCTACTGATCTGAGTAATTTCATATATTTAGACAGAAGAAGGAAGCAGATAACCAATATATGCATTTTCTTATACCAAAATGTGAAATAAAAATATGTAGGTTGAATCCTAGGAGGACCCACTTTTGGTCGCCAAATTTTTTGTCGCCAAATATTGAGCGATAAAGGTTACAATATGGTAACCCTTCCATTTCATCCAAAAATTTGGATTTTCAAATCACCGAAAAAAAATGGCAACCCTAAAAAAGTGCAATGTTTTTCGCATTTTCCGAAAAAACGTCATTTTGACATTTGACTTCGCTTGAGAAGGTTTGCTCTCCACCGGTTGTTGTTAAGAATGGCGTGTGAAAGGAAATTAGTTGAAAGTGAGGCTACGACAGGTTTCTTTGTGCTCCTGGGCACAAAGGGGAAGAAAGAGACGTTAGAATGGTGTATGAAAGCTAATTTAATTGCTTCTCATTATGAATGTCCGAGGTGTAAAAAAATATGCGTTTGCAAGAACGAAAGGGAACGGTTGACGGCTACGAATGGCGTTACCGCAACCAGTCGAAAGATAATCGCCACGACGTCGTTCGGAGTGTGAGAAAGGGCGCTTGGTTTAGCGAAAGCAAACTTGCTATAACTATTATCTTGCGTTTGACGAGATATTGGTTCGGCAAGAGCATGAATGCGTTCGTGGTGAATGACTTGAAAGTTAATAAGAATACCGTCTCGGACTGGTATATGTTTTGTCGTGAGGTTTGTATGTTTGCATGTGTGAAAGAGAGTGCGAAACTGGGTGGTGTAGGTGAAATTGTTGAAATTGATGAAAGTTTGTTTGGGAAGATGAAATATGGAAAAGGTAGAAGAGTGAATGGTAAATGGGTGTTTGGGGGAGTGCAGAGAGAAAGCAAGAAATGTTTCTTTCGTGTGGTTGAGTCTAGAACGAAAGAGGAATTACTTAAGGTAATTCATGAATGGATCCTTCCGGGAACCACTATTATTTCGGACTGTTGGAAGTCTTATGACTGCCTCTCAGACGAGGGGTATGTTCATTTAAGAGTCAACCACAGTCTGACTTTTGTGGATCCCGAGACCGGTGCGCATACCAACTCCATTGAAGGCACCTGGTCTGCAATTAAAAAGGGCCTTCATAAAGCGCACGTCAAGGGTCAATTTGATTCTTACCTTGCGGAATACATGTGGCGGCGATCACGAGTTGGTGGATGAGAATTTTCATAAATTCCTTGCATCCATCGCAAGGGTGTATCCGCCAACAGATCATGACGAAATGCAAGCGTAAGGTAAGTGCTTTTTAACATTTTTTAAAATGATTGATTTCATGTATTTCTTCGATTTTATCTTTGCGAAACGCCCCTTTCGTCCTTTTTTAAAAATGTAAATCATGTTGTACACATTGGTTTTAGAATGCTTTTTTAAAATGAATTTCATTGCTTTCTCCGTTTTTTTCTTTATATAATGATTAATTTAATGTATTTATTCGATTTCATCTTTGCGAAACGCCCATTTCATCCCCCCCTTCTCTCCCCCGCTGACGCATGCGCTTTCCAAGAGTTTTTCGTCATTGACGCCTTTTTGAAAACCTTCAATTTGGCGCTTTTTGGCGAAAAATTTTGGCTCCAAAAACAGCAGTGGGTCCTCCTAGGATTTTACCAAATATGTATTCGGATAAACATTTGCATTAATATTAAAAAACGGGTTTACAAAAAAAAAACGTTATGAATTTGCGTGCTTCATCAGAAACGATTCATTTGCTATTTTTCTTCGACTAGAAAAAAATTATATCAGAGCCATTCTGCTATTATTACTTGACTCAATTTCACCGCGTTAGCGTGAGAATGTAAGGTATTATATTACATTTTATTTTGTTTTCATTATCGTATTTCAAGTCTTTAAATCGCATTAAATTAAAGATAACTTACTCTAATTTCAAGGGCAACTTTGTATTCATTTCCCCTGAGCTCTACCACAGAGCTCTTGAAGCGTATCGTTTCTTGTACAGCTTTGCTTCCTTGGTACCACGTGACTTTGAGAGCGGATTTGGACTTGACATGGCATTCCATCAAAATAAGTTTGCCATTCTCTTTTGGAATGATCTTTGGCTTCTGTGTGAAGGTGGGACCTTCTTCCGCACCTAAATTGGAAGAAGATTATGGAAGTATTAAAGAAATTCTTCACGCTGCAATTAAAGCAAATTCTTTGTATACGTCAAGACAGTGGTATTTCGAATAGATCACAATGTAAATAATTACTGATAAAATGTTAATTGGAAAGATAAGGGAAGAAAGCACTTTCCCTTAGTGTTTTATATTATGTCAAATGTTAATTAAATTTTTAAAAGCCTTTTATGTCTTATAAACCGTTTGTCGATGTCACTTTTACTTACGACGTTCTGCCATGTGTTATTGTACCCTAAATACAAATAAGATGTTTCATATGTATAAGGTATCTCCGAAGTCAAAGTGGTACAACGTTACGAGATTATAAGGAATGACTCAAGAAACGGATTGTTTGAACTCAAGGGAGGTGTTGAGACAAAGTACTAGAAATAAATATTAAAGGGGAACCTAAATTGTCTTTTTTCAACAACTTTGACAAAGATTTCTTCGTGACAATTTTTGAAGTAATTGCTTAAAATTACAGCTGTCAACGTTTCAAAACTTCATTTACGAGGATATAGTTTATTCTGTTCATTGCTTCATGGCTCTAATAACCCAGTAAGTATGTAAAAAATATCTGGCATCTTTGAAACCATGGGACACTCACGCTGTTGCATTGTACAGTTACTTTAAACATTGCTGCAAAGAAACACTTTTCAACAATATTATAAATAATGTTATTTCCTTTCAGGTCTGTTTCTTGTACTCTTGTTGGAAGTGAGGACAGAAGTCGCCGAAACAAAATCCCAATACAATGTGTCGTCGGAAGGCAATCACAAAGGGGCGAATTTGTGGTCTAAAATTAGAACATAATAAAGATGAATGTTTAAGAGAGGAAGGGTGGTCTTTATTAATAGAAATCTAAGAGAATTGCTAAAATGTGTGCGATGCAGGCATGGCATCTGCGAACGTCAGTAGTTGCTATGCTAGTTTTGGTGACGAGGTCCTCTGGTGATTGAATTGACGTCTCGTTTTCTTCTGTTTTCAGAGGGGAAAATCAAATCAATTATCAGGGTACCAGGTGATATAGATGGACATCTAATGACCCACTACAGTCGTCGACAATCATACATCAAATGCACACTGGCCTTTTCAGAATTCGAATATTGATCCATCCCAACAACGAATAGCAGTCGAATGAAGAGTTCAGCCTAGCGGGAATTTTCCAAAACTTTTTTTTATAAGAATTATCTTCTCTAGTAAAAATTTATATTGAAAAGTTTTTTGTTGATGTGCATTTTCTGTGTGGTATGGCAAGAGGCTCGGAGGGAATGGCTTACATAATTAGGACGTATTAACATTATAAATTTACATAATTAAAGGCCAAACATTATATGTTTTATTGCTTATTAATTTTCTTTTTAATTGTATCCTTCATATCAATATATATGTAAGGAACTTTTTCCTTATATCCAAATATCATTATGATAGCTAATGTAATAGTTAGGAATTCTTAGATTTCTTTTTATAAAGTAAGACTTTTAAGTTACCTTGGAGATTGAGGGCAATATTTGCATTGCTCTCTCCCAGTTCATTAACTGCGTTGCATCTGTAAGTTCCACCATCTTCTGGTGATGGATCCTAAGAAAAAACGAAACAAATAAATACTGTAAGAATGTTCAACTAATGTTTCAATTCTTATATGTAAATTAGCTGATACAACAATAGTTTTATTTTATTTTTTCAAGTTGGCATGTGTTTCATGTCATTAAATGAATGAACTCGTCTAAAGCTTCTGTTAAAAGTATTAAGCACTCATGTATTTTAACTAACTACTATGACATTTTTCGGAAAGTCTTTTTGTTATTTATCTTTGTCTTTTAAAAGTGTTCACCAGATATAGTTTTAACTAAAACTGGTATTTCACAAGAAAGTTAGATGTAATGTTACAGTGTTAAAACATTACAAAGGTGTTTTTCCCTATCTTTTCTCGAGGAATTAACTTTTCCCTTTTTTCTGGAATGATCTAATCACTGTTTATCATAACTCGTAAATATTTTTAAAATATTGCATTTATGGTAAAAATAGGGTTTGAAAAAGCAAATTCATATTGCAACAGCAAATATTTAACTCTACTTTTAAAGGTAAGTATATATAACATTAAAAAGAACTTAAATTGTCAAATTATCTTCCTAAAGCCTTACTATATTGCCACTAAAATGCGAGTATAAGACACAAAGATGGAAAAAACACTGAGTAGATAATAAAGTTTGAATGTTAAACTAAGAATTCTAAGAAATGGATTAAAACTTCGGTTTCTTGTGCCGCCTTTAGAGTCAAAAGAAACAAAAGTTTTTGTTAGAGCAACGAAAAAAAGGTCTTAATTTTGGTTATTTTAAAATTTTCCAAGTCTCTTGGAATATTCCAAGAATTTTTTTAAAGAAATAAATAGTTTTATTACAATTGGATCTTTATAAATAATTCAGGTACAAAAGGGATTTTATTCATATAATGACCCTAATAGAATCAGTTTATTAAATTTTATATAAATATTTTTAACTGTAAATTACGTTTAAAGTGCTAAATTTGTTACAATATTATAAAAAAATATAATTTATTACCACATTATTTCATTAATTCTCGACTAATAAGAATAGCAAGCGATCTACAAATGTTGTGGAAAAAATACGATAATTTTGGGTAGCATCAAAACAAGTGAAATAAAAATTTACTTGAAATCGGAAGATGCCTTTTTGTTTATTAAAAGCATATTTATAACGGAAACAGCACAAAAATAATAGTTAATTTGATTTTTATCTTTTGTTCATTGGCACAGAAATAGAAAGTATAAAAATTTGACATAAAAATTCATTTACTGAATTCTTCAAATACTTCTTTTTCTTTCATTATTTTTTTACTACAAAACATGTATTGGGTAATCTACACGTGAATCAAGTAATATATAAAAAAATTTAAGTCAATTCCTACTTAGATCAACAAAGAAAAATTTTATTTTTTAATAATAACTTTTTAATAATAATTTTTTAATAAAACTACTTTTTATTAAATAGTTGCACTTAATATAAATATGTATATACATATGACAGAATCACAACAAGTTTTATTAATTATCATTAAAGTATCGTATTGGCATCCAAAATAATCGTGTATATAAAATTTCAGTTCAACTGAATGCTTTAAGACGTGAGAAAAAAACACGCAAGTCGACAAGTTTGACGCAAGTCGACAAGTTTGACACAAGTCGCCAAAATGGTCACTAAGTCACCAAAAATGATGCCAACGTGGCTGTATTGGTAATTCTTTAAATAATTAGTTTTAATGAATTAATTTTTATTAATTAAAATTAAATTATCGTACTGTCATCCAAAATAATCATGTACATTACATTTCAGCTCAATTGAGCGCTTTAAAATGTATTTTATTAACGATTGAAGATTCCACCATGATAAATAAATAAATATATACAGAGTGTGAGCTAATAGTAAGAATTGAATGAGGACATAAAAGCTTAATATTAAAACTTACAATTATCTCTAATGTTAAAATGTATGTGTCCTTGGCAGTCTCCTTCTTCTTAATCTTATGTCTTGGTCCCTCCTTGACTTCTTTGGTTCCCAAGAACCATAAAATCTTGGGGAAGGGGTGAGCCTCCAGAACCACTTCCAAACATAAAGAATCTCCCTCTTGTTTGATGGCAGGCTTCTTTGGAAAGCGAGGAGCCTTGCCTCCAGGAATTCTAACAACAAAGAAAAATTATTCAATGCATTGCACAGATTATGTGTTACAAGATGTGACACAGACAAAAAAAAAAACGGGACTAAGTGTGTAGCTTGAAAAAAAAAAGGAGTTGGAAACAACTGTTTTGATGATATCATCCCACACCCTTTCTTTATCCATGTGGCCAGTTTCGCCGAAACAAATTACACCAGTTTGGGAATACTGCGTCATTGAGAGAACACTGCATTTGCCGGAAAAATGTTGAATCAACATCAACTTTCTTGTGAAACTTTAGAAAATAGCCGCGAAAACATTTCAAATATTAACCGAGGCTTATGGAAATGAAACTTTGTCTTGTGCGCATGTGTTTGAATGGCATGATAGGTTTTCAGCGGGAAGGGACAATGTGGACGATGATGAACGTGCGGGGGGGCGCCCAGGGTAAGAGATTACACACCCCAAAACATTTCCAAATTTCGTAATGTGAGTGAGTTCCAACTCACATCCCATCAGTTATCAGACTGTTAATCAATACAACTACATTGAAGTACTAAAGAGACTTGGTGAAAAAATTGGGGGGAAAAGGTCATAATTGGGGAGTGATTGATGGCTGCTACACCAAGACCAATGCACCCGCTCACACGGCCCCATTTGTTAAGTAGTTTCTGCCCAGTAAAAACATTACTTTGATGAGGCATCCAATTTATTCACCTGAATTGGCCTCACGTGACTTTGTTTTATTTCCTACAATAAAATACTTCTTTAAGGAAACCGATTTTACCCCAGTTAAAAAGGTTCAAGCAAAAACGGAGAATCTCCTGAAGGGCATTCCGAAACCCTCGTTCCAGAACTGTTACCAGCAATGGCAGCACCAAACGCAGAAATATGTGAATGCTGAAGGGAACTACTTTGAAGGTGATAATGTCACGAAGAACTGATTCTCTCCGTACAGTGATTTGTTGAACCAGTCTCGTTTTTTTTGTGTGTCACACCTCACCTCGTGTATAAGATTTTTCAGTAACAAAAACATTTTTTTAGTCTACGCTTAATGGTGACGCTTATACTATAAGTATTGCTTATTTTGTTTCATGTATGTATTATGGATTGAATTAAACAAAGTAATTCATTAAAATTGCTGTAAATTCCAATTGATTTATTTAACACTCATATATGATTAAATACATAATATAGGTAAAGAGTGTTTTTTTCCAGGTATAGAAGTTTAAGTTGGCATTACTTTCCAAGATGGCGACCGATTTAACAGCTGTCAAGTGATTTATTCTCAGTTTGGTTTGACAATTCATCAAAACGATCATCAAGCAGGGCGTAGATTCGTCGAATGGGCCCAAAACGAGATTGCCGTTGTTCCCGATTTTCATAAGCGAATTTTGTTTAGCGATGAAGCGCACTTCTGGTTGAATGGCTACGTCAACAAACAAAACTGCCGCATTTGGAGTGAAGCTAATCCACAAGTGTATGTCGAAACACCGTTACATCCAGAAAAACTGACTGTTTGGTGCGCTTTATGGGCTGGTGGAATCCTTCTTCAAAAACGATGAAGGCCACAACGTTACAGTCAATGGTGATCGGTATAGAGCCACGATTACTAACTTTTTCATTCCTGAATTGAACAATCATGATGTCCAGGAGCTGTGGTTCCAACAAGACGGCGCAACATGTCACACAGATCGTGCCACAATCGATTTATTGAAAGACACGTTTGGTGACCGCCTAATTTCACGTTTTGGACCTGTGAATTGGCCTCCAAGATCTTGTGATTTAACACCGCTAGACTATTTTCTGTGGGGCTATGTAAAGTCATTGGTCTATGCGGATAAGCCACAAACGCTTGACCATTTGGAAGACAACATTCGCCGTGTTATTGCCGATATACGGCCACAAATGTTGGAAAAAGTCATCGAAAATTGGACGTCCAGATTGGACTACATCCGAGCCAGCCGTGACAGTCCTATGCCAGAAATTATATTTAAAATGTAATACCACAAGATTATCTTTCGAATAAAAAACAATTCATGTCAATCGAATAATACATCGTTGTTTTATTGCAATTTAAAGTTCTATACCTCTCAAAAAACACCCTTTATATTGAAGAAATTATGGATAAAAAATAAATTGATTTTTCAAAAATTAATACTCACTTTTTACTTGCATCACCTATGAAAGAAGAAATAAAAATAATTAAAAAATTATCATATATAAAGTAAATTTTAACTAATTTACATAAAAATAAATTTATAAAAATATAAAAATAAATATAATATAATATAGTTTTTATAAAAATAAATTTATTTAATAAGTTCTTTAATTTATATATTTAATAATTTTACTTAACTATCCATAATATTGTAAATGACACACCCACCCACTTATATACGTATACATACAGACACATAAATAAACTAGCATGTAAATCTTGAGCAACAAATGCATTTTTCAACATGCAACAATGAAATTGTTGAAAAGGGCTTTTTGCGACCAGTACAGTGAAATGGCAACTGAGTAGAAAGGAGATACAAATACAATTATCGGTACCATGACTTCAGAGGGGTTGTCACGGCCGACAAACGCGTAGAAGACCAAGGGACAAAGAAGAGGAGCGCCTTTTTTACCAGACAATCTCGGCAAGTGTCAGTGAAATCGATCGTTCATAATGGCTGCAAGAAACTATCAGGATGCCTTTACACGCAGTATAATGATCGGTCCGACTGAAGCGGGACATAGTTTAACAAGTGCTAAACAAAAGTTTAGAACTGATAAAAATATAGTTTCAAGAACTTGGGAAAATCTTCCACACACACACAAGTGAAAGGTGCAACTGTTAGAAAAGTTGGTCGTACCGGTCGAGGAAAACAACAGAATGTAATGAGGGATATATCATTCTGCAGGCAAAAAGGCACAGGAACCAGATATCGAAAAACATTGTACTTACGTATTATCGCAACCTATTGGTGACATTATACGAAAGCACCTAATCGACAATTCAGCGTGTACGACGCATAGGAAATCGAGGTTGCCAACTTGGAGAGTTATTAATAGAGTTGCAATTGTTGTGATAATAAGTATAAGAACCAAAAACATTGCTCATTAACTACGTACAGAAACTGGATCATGGTTTTAGATATCATGATTTATACTATGGTCAGATGTCTGTATAAAGGTGACCTATTAGGCCATCGTCCTGAATGCAGATTACCATTAACATCAACCCATCGGCGGCACCGCTTACAGTGGTGTCAAAAACACGACGACTGGACTCTCATCAATTGAGTAACGTTGTAGCATGACGAGTGTTGCTTACTAATGAGAGTCGTTACAATCTGAGCAACGATTCTCAGCACCAGTTGATATGGATGATGGATGGACACGGTTTAATTATACTGATATCGTGAAAAGAGACCATTGAAGTTAGTCCTGGAGGCAACAAACACTCACTAACTTAAATCATCGGAAGCTTAAAATATTTGCATCTTAAATGCATTTCATCTTCATGTAATATAAGAGTCAGAATCCTCTTAAAAATAAATACCTTCAAAGTTGAGGTTAATGGTAGCGGATCCTTCGCCGACTGAATTCTTGGCTGTCACTTTGTATTCTCCACCATCTTCGGATCCTACTTGAGCAATTTCAAGTGAAGCCAGGAATCCTGAAGCCACTTGCTTCAGGATATATTTGTATCGACCTCCATCGTTAACGGGCTTGCCGTTATGAAACCTTTGAAATAAAAACAGCAGATATTAATCAGATTCCTTCTGTAAACGAATAGATACAAATAGGTTTAAAACCAAGAAATGGTTACTTATGTATTATCCGTGGGCTTATATTATCAAATCAAAAGATGTTACCAAATGCTGCGATTTACAGACAGTGGGGAAAACTGCTTCCACGTTCGTTCGTCCGCAGTAATAATAACAATGCATTTAGCGACATTTTTTGAATTAATGGTGGTTTTGGACTTCGCGAAGTTTGTCGACGGTATAATACGTAAGTACAATAAAATGCAATCATTATGACAAAGTAATGATTGCATATCTATATCTATCTATCTATCTATCTATATATATATATATATATATATAAGACTCAAGTTTATATATAAAACTCCTCACTTCAGCTAAAACTCTAAATTTGGAAGAAGTTTTTTGAAATTCAATCTAATTTAGTGATCTTCTAAATACTTCAATCTAATTTAATAGTGAATATTCAACTATGCAAAATAAATTAGAAGCAAATTAAGAAATGAAGCATACTGATAAAATCAATACATTTTTTCAAGAAAAAGTATCAACACTGAACTTATCAGAGTGTATATATAAGAGCAGTAATCAAAATAAATCAATTATGGAATATTAAATTTAATATATAAAATTAAAATTTTGGTAAAATGCATAAGTTTTAGGAAAGACAAAGAAACTCGTATAATAATTAAAGTTAGAGGAAGATTTATCCTCGAAGTAGAGGTGCGACAATTTTTTAACTTTTGGTGTATATGTTTACACAAATTAAGTGATCCGTAAAGTTCTAGTAAATGAAGTCGTGTGTGTGAGTGTCCGATATTTCCTATCAAAGTGTAGAAAAATTACTTTAGCACAACAGTTATAAATAAACAAAAGATCTTAGTAATAGCAATAGGGGAAACATTACATCACTTCAAGTGTACTAATATATTTTCAGATGCATTCTAAAAATAATTCATATTTTTTGTATGCGTTTTCTTTTTTACTAAGTGAAACTGAACTTCTCTGAATTTTTTGATTCAGTTTTTTCAATATACAGGAATATAATAGCAAGAACGGATATTTTAAAAAGTATTCAATCTTCTCATTTTGAGAGATGTCAGAGTTATATATTAACCACTTCCATTATACATAGACTTAACGTTTCAAATGTACAGAGTGATTTTTTGAAGAAAAAAAAAGACACTGTGTGTGTATGCGCGTACGTGTGTGTGTTTGTTCAAAGCCACCTGTAGCTTGATGTAATGAAAGAAATGGCCGCAAAAAAAACTAGGTATAGAAACAAATAACGACATAGAAAGTAGGATTCCGTAAAAAAAAAAAAAGTTCCGAATGTCGCCGGTAGGGGTTTATATTGATGGCACTGCACAATGTAAAAAAATGTTACAAAAACAAATAATAATATACAAAATCTCAGTGAAATGTTCTTCATTCTCTATATTCAATTCCCCGGCGAGAAATTCGACTACATTTAGCAAGACCACCATTCTCACGGTGCATTATTTGCATAATATTCCCTACGGCAGTTCGCAACATGTTACAAAGAATATTTTACACTGTCTGAGATAAACTGTCACACTGTATGTACCAAAAAGGGTTCCTTGTAACCTGTCGACGACTACAATTACAACAACTGTTATCACCTCGTCTGACACAGGTTTGCGCGTCCTCCGTTTGGGCGAATCGTCTTTTTTACTATCCCTTTCAAAGGATTAAGCAATAAAACCTCCTTACATATCTTCTGTGAGGCTATAAGCTCAAGAGATATGATGATAAAGAGGCTCATGTGAATAAGGTAATGCAGTTAACCTAAAATGCGTTTTCTAGTAATGTGAGTCTCATGTAGGGACGTATTAACGCATGGGTCAACTGGGCCTCGGTTGGGGCCTCGTCCTATTCTTGACCCAACCTCAATAAAATCACGATCCACATAATTTAAATGGTCTTATGTTATTCTCGGACATATTCTCTGAAAAATTGGGAATTTTGAGGTACAAGCCAAATGGCAACAGTTGATAGACTACATTATTAGGTGGGACCGTCGTCCATGTCTAGGCCTAGGCCTACCACCGTACATCATCACTACTCTAGTCAAAAGGTGGCAATCGGTTGAGCCGGTTTGTGTCTAGGTTTGCGAGACTGAGAATACTGTTCTTTGGAGAAGTTTACCAGTTTTTCTAGCTCTAGTGAAACGATTGTTGCATATGAAAGCAAAAATTTGAGTTTTGCTTTCATACTCGACGATTTATGTTGATTCTCGGTTTGGTGAGCTACAACAGAGCCATGTGTCGGTTATTTTTGCAGCAAAACATTTTTTTACAGAATCTTACTTTCAATGTCATTATTAGTCTCCATACATAGTTTGGGGCCACTGTGGTGGTTAGAAAGAGCAACTAGCTCAAAATAGAGTCAGTTTTAAAAAAGTTTCCCTGTATATATTCATATAAGTTATATATAAGCAGAGTTTGTTTTATTATAGCATAAATTATTTTTTTCTTATCAAATTTATGTGTCTAAAAATTATTTTTGTATTGTGCATTTTGCCACTCAGGCTCTATTACAAGTAACAGTAGATCACATAATAGCGAAAAGATCTTAATCTGGCCTTAAAAATGGCATACATTTGTTACGTTACGACTCGCTGACGAAGAACAGAAAAAAACCTTCCGCATTGTTGGTTTTCCGTAACCGGGTTTCACTTCAGAATGGATATTTGCCAAAGAGGACAAAAGTGCCAAAAAAAAATGGGATGGGATTTATTAGTTCCAATCACATCCATTAATGTATTTCACGAAAAAATAATTCAAATCCTTTTTTTTTTTAATAATTTAAACCATAACCTTGTTAAATTATAATTGTTAGCTATATGTAGATATAAAAAAATATATATATCCCCGTTGCCAAAAGACGCATATCATGATGGTGTTACGGCGATGATGCAAGCAACGACGATTTTTCAAGTTTTTTTAAACTTGTTTCATAACCTATTCAATGGTTGGAAAGTGAAAAGAGCTGTCAAGAATTACAATAAATGTTCAGTTTAATTTAGAAAATCTCAATTCAGAGCAGCTGTTTTTCCTGAACTTTCGTATTGGATTTCAGAATTTCCACAGGTTTAGTTTGCTTTTGCGGTTTTGTATGCTTAAATAGTTCAGTGAATTCAATAATGTACACCTCTAGTATTCATGTACTTTTTTAAATTTAACTCTATTATGTTAGAACTAATCATAGATTCTAGAAATTTTCTTATGATTTAAGATTTAAAAAGTCAATATAATTTACTAAGTCACAAAAGAAAATTTCCAAATTCATCATAAAATGTAATGTAACTATTAAGTTAGAACTCAGTCATTTGAAATATTTTTCTTCTTAGTGGTACTGATTTAAAATAGTTCATTGAATCAAATTCCCTTGGTAATGTTTCCATCCATCCTGAATAAATTAATGTCTATTTATGTAATGTTGTTTGTATTTTGGCAGCGGTTAATAAAATTGAAAAATCAACCCGAATATACCACTTAAGCTTAAGCTTTGAAATTTGTCCCTCTGTAAAGCTTGTGTGTCCTCTTGTCTTATATGAATTTCAGAGGTTTTAAAATTAGCTGAGAATTATTCTTGATAATTCCACGAGAAAAAGTAATAAATGCAACGTTTTAAAATAGAAAAAAATCGTTATAATAATAATTATAAAATACTACCCAAGCAAAATATTTTTTAAAAAAATTAATTCCCTGGAAAAAGTATAAAATTTTAAAGATTTGAACAGTGGGATAATTTGTTGCAAACATAATAACAAAATATTAAGAGAAAATCCAATTCCGGTATGAAAGTAGTACACCAAATAATAAAGTACCTTCAACATATACACAGGATAAATACCGAATACAGAGCAAAGAGGATTTATATTTCAACATTTTATCATCTTTTTCCTGTTCTATAAAATAGGTTTACTTTTTCATCTTTATATATATATATATATATATATATATATATAGCATATACATAATTTAAATATAACTTCTAAATAAAAGTCTCAGTTTTTGGACATGAAAATTAACACATACAAAATACCTAATGAAACTTCTACAAATTATGTTTGCTACATTACGAAAAGTTTATTAGGTCGGTATATACAAAATATCGAATTTTATTTGCATGTTAACGTTTGTCTTTCTGTTTCCCTAAAGCTTTTGTTTTTGGCATGACTTCGTTCACAATCGCATTGTCACAGTCGCATTTCAACAAAGAAAATTCTCAAAATGTTCCATTTTGTTATTTGTTTTGAATTTCGTAAGGGTTATGAATGCAATCGAATTTTGCGTATTTTTTTTATTTCAGTATAAACTCGGTAATAATGCTGAAAAAATAACTCGAATATAATACAGGCCTTTGTGGAGAATACTGTTAACGAGAAAAGTTCAGCATTTGTTTGAAAAATTTCGGTCTGGGGATTTTTCCATACAAAATAAACCACGTAGAAGACTCAAAACATTCGTCAAAAATGACTCTCAAGCATTATTAATCCCGGACAGGGAAAGGTCTACTCAGGCTTTCATCCCTTCAGTGGGTCGATAAATACCAAGCTTGCTTGGGAACTAAACACTGAGAATTTCGTTTCAGACTGACCACCTGATCAGAACATCTGCTCATGTACCTCAGCGCCCAAGGTCACGTGTACTGAGATGGGAACAGTAGGCGTTGGCCCTCATGGGCTGTTGCGACACTGAGTTTAGTTTAGAAAGCATTAAAGGAAATTAATCTAACTAGATCTATTATAATACCAATGCATTAATGTACATGAAAAATTGAAAATTATACGACCATTACTTATTATTCGACATAGTTTAATAACTCTCCACGATAATTCTCAGTCACATACGTTGCACAAAGCAATTATAAAATTAAATGAATTAAAATATGAAATTTGGCGTTACTCAGCCAAATCACCAGATCTTTCTTCACCCGACTTTCACTTTTTTAAACGTTGTACAGATAGAAACAGTTGCAGGCTGAACAGTGTGAAAATAAAGAGTCTGAAAAATTCCATATTAAGAGTTCATTGATTCTTCTCAGGATCAGAATTTCTTTAAGACAGGAATCTATGCATAAAAATCTCGTCGTGGACAAAGGTGTATTGAAACAAATGGAGCATATTTTGATTAAATAAACAGCTTTTTAAAAATATATACAATTTTCTGTGTGTCACTTTTTTTTATTCGAAAGATAATCTTGTGGCATTACATTTTAAATATGATCAAGCAAGGCGTATATTCGTCGAATGGGCCCAAAACGAGATTGCCGTTGTTCCCGATTTTCATAAGCGAATTTTGTTTAGCGATGAAGCGCACTTCTGGTTGAATGGCTACGTCAACAAACAAAACTGCCGCATTTGGAGTGAAGCTAATCCACAAGTGTATGTCGAAACACCGTTGCATCCAGAAAAACTGACTGTTTGGTGCGCTTTATGGGCTGGTGGAATCATTGGTCCGTACTTCTTCAAAAACGATGAAGGCCACAACGTTACAGTCAATGGTGATCGGTATAGAGCCATGATTACTAACTTTTTCATTCCTGAATTGAACAATCATGATGTCCAGGAGCTGTGGTTCCAACAAGACGGCGCAACATGTCACACGGCTCGTGCCACAATCGATTTATTGAAAGACACGTTTGGTGACCGCCTAATTTCACGTTTTGGACCTGTGAATTGGCCTCCAAGATCTTGTGATTTTACACCACTAGACTATTTTATGTGGGGCTATGTAAAGTCATTGGTCTATGCGGATAAGCCACAAACGCTTGACCATTTGGAAGACAACATTCGCCGTGTTATTGCCGATATACGGCCACAAATGTTGGAAAAAGTCATCGAAAATTGGACGTCCAGATTGGACTACATCCGAGCCAGCCGTGGTAGTCATATGCCAGAAATCATATTTAAAATGTAATGCCACAAGATTATCTTTCGAATAAAAAAATTCATGTCAATCGAATAATACATCGTTGTTTTATTGCAATTTAAAGTTCTATACCTCTAAAAAAACTACCCTTTATATTTGTTGCTTTTTTAAGAGAACGGGGCCTAGTAGAAAATTAAAACTCAGAGTATTCAGAATCACTATATTTTTAAATCTCTAGAAGAAAACTTCCTTTTACTCAGGGGTTATTTAATAATATTGAATAAAAAATTCTGCGACATAGCTACCTTGCCAACAGATAAGTAGTTAATCTTTCTCTCTTTCATCCTTTACGGGGATGTAAATTCATTGAGTTTATCAGCCTTTGAGTTATGTTTACATTTAATCGAAACTAGATTGTACTGAAAGAAATTTATGTCGTTTATAATACGTTATTTCATTCAAAAGTAATAAAATGGGAAGCCTTTAACTTCACTGAATTATATTTTTAAATTGTTGAAAACTAGGAGCAAAAATAATTTCCACATAAAATAAATTATTTTTATACAGTATTTTGTCTACTTTGTAAGCAAGGGTGTTAAACTCAAAGACTTACTTAGGCCGTACAAACAAGGTTCAACTTGAGGTGGGCAGCAAAAAAAATCAATATTCACAGCAACATAAATTTATTTCGAATAATACATTATAATAAACATAAATAAAAAGCAAGTAAAACTTAATGTTTGCGTCCGGACACTCTTGATGATTTTTCTATGCTACTATCTTTCCTATTTCAGGAGAATTGATATTTTATTATGTATATTATTTTGTGCCCCCGGGCTGCAAAAATGTTCACTGTGAGCCGCGAGTTTGACACTTCTGTTGTAAGAGCTGAAAATTGTATACGTCATAGCGAAAGATAATTGTAAAAAGATGAGAGATTAAAATCTGTATTCTCACCATTGTAATGTGGGTTTGGGGTCTGCAGTAAGGTTGCATTCAAAAATGATACTCTTGAAATCTGGGCTTTGTTTTATCAAAGGTTTGCCTGTGAAGACTGGTTTGCCTTCTTCCTCCTCCTCTTCTTCCGCTGTGAAAAAAGAAAGCAAATTATCAGCTGAAAAATTTTTTATTTATTTTGTGAAGAGAAAATGCTTTTTATTCTGCTTAAAGTATATTTTGTTCAGTAATAAATGCAATGGTTCCATATCATATTTTTAAAAATTTGCGTTGCTGTGTGTTGTTATTTATCCCCAGTGGCGTAAAGTACACCTCTACATCGCAGGGAACACAATGCCTGATTAAATGTTTTGCAATTCTTTGCAAGATCCGGCTTGGGACCCAAAACCCGACTTTACAGACGGGCCTTAATATTCTCCATTACGCCGCTGCTTATTTTACCTGATCGCCAGTAACATGAGATCGAGGACCACGAAAATCATCGTGGCAAGGGGAGTTGAATTGCGTCTGTAGTTTTAGTAACAGATTTGAGCACCATTCGAGTGTCAGTATGAATTTGCTCCATCCCATCCCAATTCGAAAGGAAAATACCCTAGGGGAGGCTTTGGTATTTAAGCCGGGCTACGGTAGCTCAGTGATCAAGGTATCGGATCATGGCAGGCATGTCACGAGTTCGAGCCCAGTACCACCAAAGACCCGCTGTGTAGGGCTGCGATGCCCGTTAAATCTGTCGAGAGCTGAAACGTCCTCCCGTTGGTGTGGTGTAGTAGTTAGGAGAGGGGGTGCCAGCTCAGGTGCCACCCACGTCACTCGACCATGGTTCAATTTCACCAAAAGCCCTCGTGTAGCTGAACAGTGCGACGTTAATATTCACTCATTCACTTATTGTATTTAAGTCACTTTTAGTGTATTAGCTAATGATCACAAAATATCAAAATGAAAGTATTACAGTAAATTTAATAAAAACAGATTTTTTTAATGACAAACCACCCAAGAATTATTTTTGACTGTAGAATAAAATATAGCGTTTAAATAAAAAGAACAAAAAAAATGACGTGATGAAGATATTCGAAATTTCTTTTTGGAGTTTGAACGTCAATTGAAGGGATTAGAAAAGTTTACCCCGATTATAAATTTTGGTATCAAATGCTCTAAGATTAAAGCCTACAATATTTCCAATTAATTTAATAAAAAAATTAAACTTTTCTGACATGCTCTTTCACACATACAGAGTTTTCTGATACCTGTACAACAAGGTTGGACAAATAGTGGAGGTTTTTATTTTGCACACCCTCAAGGGAGTTAGAAAACCAAATAGACAAAAATGTTCTCTATATTTGGGTCAACATATATTTATGAGCTAAGTTTTCTAGTATGAAGTTCAAAAAGAGTAAATAAAGATGCAAGATGGCTGACATTAACTTGCTAGCTGTGATGAGAATTTCAACAAGCACTCACATTTCCGATTTTTAAAAAAAATTGAAGGGTGTAAAGGGGTACATTTGCCTCATTAAATTGATTCTAAAATTAAATTTGCTTGCAGCTATGGATGATGTGAAATTAGCACAATACATAAATTGAATAAATTCACACTATTTTATTTAACTTATTTTTATTGAGTTTTATGGTACATGTTATACCGTTTCTGAGATGCAAAGTAAACCAATGAATGCAATCATTTTAAAAAGTGCGATTCTCTGGTATCCCATGCTGGCCATCCATGGCCCTAGAGTTAAAACAATAGCCTGCCCCTGCTGTAGATAATACGAGAATAAATAGTTAAGAATAAATACTAAGTTTTCTAAAAAAATACATATATAAATATACAACTTCAAAGGAATTGATGAAGTTAAAATAATTGATAAAATTTAATTTTAAAAACAACGTGGTCCATTTAATTGCGTAATAAAGAATAATCACATTTTTGGATAAGATTTCAAAGAGGGCTGTATAAAACAATTATTTAGATTCGCGTTTTCAATAACTATAATGTTCTCTTGAAAATAATGTTTAGAAATTCCTTTCTTTCAAATTTTCATAAAATAAACATTAAGTATAGAGAAATAAATATTTACCAAAACCACGAGAGCTTCCGATTTGGATGGTATCCAAGGGAGCATGGATATTATAGTAAACAAGTACTTTTAGCCACATGGCAAATGGCTTACGCATTTAACCTATCTTAACAGACAAACAAGTTTCTATCAATTCTTCCACAGTTCATAGACAAGTGATAATATATTACTGTTCATTCGAACTTTTTTTGTATATTTTCGCCAATAATTTGGGATCGTTTCTGAAGGAAAAACTAGACGGGGAAGGATGAAAAGAGTGTTGTTATTGTGAGTTTTCAAGAAGCATTAACCTGCATATACATGATACAAATAACAGAAAAGGGAAATTCCAAGGCAACAATAATGTAAAACGAGATTATTAGCAAGAGCATAAACTTATTTAGAACAGTAATGGAAAGAATAAACCTCGGGCTGGGCAAAGTCAACTCAGTCATTCATCCCTTCAGTGGGTCGATAAATGAGTACCAACATTGCTTGGGAACTAAACACTGTCGGTTTTGCGCCTGACTGACCACCTGACCGGAACATCTGCTCATGTACCTCAGGGCCCAAGCTCACATATACTGAGAGGAGCACAGTAGGCCTTGGCCTTCGTGGGTTGTTGAGCCACTGAGTTAAGTTAATGGAAAGAATATAAGTGTAAATTTTCTTAGCAACCAGAATTTCAACTCAAAAGTGGATGAAAAATTTGGAACCTGCACATTAAAAAAATAGTAAAAAAAAAAACAATAATAATGAAGATGGTTTGATATAGTCGTTTTTCAAAGTAGGCTGATAACACTACCAATCGGTCTTTATTGTTCAAGCTTTGATTTTGTTCTCGGAACACTAAATCTGGAAATAACAGGTTTGTCGCTTTTTGATTGGACCAAGATGTTAGAATTTTCGAACGCTTCCTTAGGAATGTCACCTTTTTATTCATGATGGATTGAAAACTTTTATCCATTTTATATTCCATTCTATCCATTTTATATTCCCCCATTCTATCCATTTTATATTCCATATTCTATCCATTTTATATTCCCCATTCTATCCATTTATATTCCCCATTCTATCCATTTTATATTCCATTCTATCCATTTTATATTCCGTTCTATCCATTTTATATTCCCCCATTCTATCCATTTTATATTCCATTCTATCCATTTTATATTCCATTCTATCCATTTTATATTCCATTCTATCCATTTTATATTCCCCCATTCTATCCATTTTATATTCCATATTCTATCCATTTTATATTCCCCCATTCTATCCATTTTATATTCCCCCATTCTATCCATTTTATATTCCATTCTATCCATTTTATATTCCATTCTATCCATTTTATATTCCCCCATTCTATCCATTTTATATTCCATATTCTATCCATTTTATATTCCATATTCTATCCATTTTATATTCCCCCATTCTATCCATTTTATATTCCATTCTATCCATTTTATATTCCGTTCTATCCATTTTATATTAATTTCACAATTTTAAGCATGCATTACCTAACATTTTGTAGGAACACTGTTAGAGAAATCTTAGTTTCCGCAAAATATAAACTGATTACAACTGTTCCACGAGTGATACGGTATTTATAGAAAATATAGTTTAAAATCTATTAACTTAAAATTAACGCTTTTTCATTTAAAAAAAATAAGGAACTAAACCGCAGTTTGGATTCTTACAAAGTAAATCAACATTTCGTACAGACTACTAGGATTGAGGTTTAAATTATTATCTAAGGAAGAAATACTCACTGTCAAAGTTCAAGTTGATTGTGGCGCTGCTTTCTCCTAAATTGTTCTTCGCTGTCACTTTGTATTTTCCTCCGTCTTCCTCGTCGACATCTTCGATCACCAGTGCGCAGTGATACGAGTTCCCTTTTTTATCACATTTAATCTGTACCAAGAGAAGTAACATTTGCGTTACAGAGAATTGTTATGTATGATTTTATACACATAATCAACGAATGGTATCTAGTATCACACTAAAAGCGTGCAGTAGCTGAAGGATTTCTCCCAGAGATAGTATAGAAATTAATTTTTTAACTCAACTAATCAACCCCCAATATAAGAACATTTCATATTCAATATAAATAATAATTATATTAGTAGAATAAGAGACAAATGTTACTGTATATATACATATATATATTTGTTTATTGTACACTGATTCATTATAGGCTATACATTTTTAATACAACTATAGGTAAGTAATGGATTTAGTAATCTATTTGTAATGTATTTAGATTTTCTATTCCTTATTTAAATAGGATTTTGCTTAGTATTATAAACAGAAAGAGGGAAGATTGGATAGCCACCCAAATGGTTAAACCCCAGTTTGATATAAATTATCAAGAGCTGCTCTAAATCAGCAATACATCAGTATCCATTTTTTTAAGCTTCACTGTCTGTTTGTTTCCATTATCATTGGTGTTCAAATTATTTTTGTCTCTCTACTAGAAATTGATAAAGTTATATATATATATATATATATATAATTATTTTACTGAAAACCTTTCAATAAATAGCATCACAAGTTAATTTTGCTGGATGTATTGCGTTTGTATGGAAGTTTATCAAAAACTTAGTCATGAAGCAAATTTCTAAAATCAGTTGCTCTAGGAGCCATGGGGGATTTTTTTTATAGAATTACCTCAAGAGATAGAGTACCTTAGATAGAGTACCTCAAGATTCTTTTAATAGAATCATTGATGTACAACGAGTTAAAATGGAACATTGTAAATGAAATTTTACGATTATGTTTTGTAAAAACAACACGCTTAATTCTTATTGCTAAGATTATGACACTCCATACACGATTTTAGGTATTTGTTATATCTGCAGAAAAATCCATTCGTGCATTATACTTTTTGAAAATGTAATGCATATCTATGGGAAATATGAGACCGCATCGCACTAAGTTCCTCTGGATATCAACATCATTATCTATACTATTTTGGTTACTATCTTCCAAAGTTTCATCTGATATTCATTGCGAGTTGTGTGCAAAGGTATATTTAATTTTGAACCTCTAAATGATAAAAGAATAGTTTTACTTTGCTATTATTATTAGAAAACTGATTTTTTTCAACAAAAAAATATTCCAGTTGTCCTATGCGTGCGTGCATGCAGAATTATAAAAAATTGTATTTGTGAAATAAAAATAAGAAAAATTATTCACAACTGAAAAAAAGCAAATTTTACAATTACTTATTTGATTATAAACATGGGCAAATTTTAAAATGTCTATTCTAAGGAATTATTTGGCAACGAAATGAATGTATTTTAAAAAAAAAAACGAGAAATGGTGAAAGAAATGTAAAAATATATAAATGAATACATGTATTGAATTATACATAAAAGTCATTGAGGTAAAAGAGAGAGAAAACCGCGTACCTGGAATCTGTCTTTACTTTCTACGGGCTTGTCGTCCCTGAACCATGAGATGGTTGGGGTCGGGTTGGCTGAAATAATACACTCGAAAAAGAGTTTGTCTTCGTCTTCATCTTGCCGGATAGCCGGCTTCTTCTCGAACACGGGGGCCTTGTGGTCCCTGAAATTACAAACAAGATCGCCCTTAGATCCGAAATTAAACTAAAAGAATGTGTCTATTATTTGCGTAATGCTTTTAGCTCTATTTCAACTTTTAATACCTTGAAGTTATCTAAACGAAATGGTGAAGAATATCGGTTAATAATGGAGCCTTTTTGCATATTGGAATACTAAATCACTTTAATTCACTTTTCATTTCTGTCTTAAGCATTCGATTTTAACCTGTATAAGTGTACATCTCACTTTTTATAATTAAATACTGTGAATGAAACTTCAACTATAAATATAAAACAAAAAACTTTGGTCAGTGTTTATTGAAATGGCTTACGTAACAAATGCTAATATGCGTTATAGATACGTGAGTTTGTGAAGATCCCCTTGGATCTCACTTTGAGAACGAGAATAATTTTGAGTCAAAGAAGAACCAGTAGCCATTTTTATGAATAACTTTCTTTGTTTGATTATCTTTCCCAAATAGAATCAAAGACTTTTAATAACAAATAAATCAAAATAGCTTTATGAGGTTTAAAAGGGACTTGCCTTTATATTAACTTAAATATTTAATGATCCAATTAATTAACAATTAGAATATCGATCACGCAGAGATTACCGCAATAAGAGATCCCAGAATTATATTCAATAATGTTCCTACCGAACATTTAACTTAAATCTCACTCCTAATATAAAACTTTAATGAGACTTTAATTATAAATCAATATTTACCACACTGAATCTCAACTCTTCCTGTGCCTAATTTATCCACCTAGAAATCTTCAATAATAAATCTCTAACTTCACTATTATAATTTCCTGCTTCAACCTCTCTCTCCTATTGCCTCTCACTTTACTATTCCGTTTGACTTAAATACTTTATCTAATCTGCATATAATAAGGAATCCCTGTCCTCTTTTTGGAGTTGATTGGAAATAGGTAGGGAATTAAATTTCTCAAAAAAAGGCGTCTCAGAAGGTTAGTGATAAAGTTCCGTATAGATTTGTCACAAGTTTACAAGGTGTGGCACATAAAAAAATAAGACTGGTCCAATAAATCTTGCATTGTACGTACAGAATCAATTCTCTCCCCCCGTGACATTATCACCTTCAAAGAAGTTCCCTTCAACGTTCATACACTTTTGCATTCGGCGCTGCCATTGCTGGTAACGGTTCTGGAACGAGGGTTTTGGAAGACCCTTCAAGAGATTCTCCGTTTTTACGTGAACCACTTCAACTGAAGTAAAATGGGATCTAAGTTATGTGAATAAGGAGAATATCCCATCATAATAATATTTTTGATGGTCAGAAAGTGCTTGACAGATAGGACACTGAGAGCAGGTGCTTTGTCTTGGTGCAACAGCCCATCCATTACTCCCCAAATCAGGCCTTTTTTCCTAATTTTTTCACATCTTTTTAGTACTTGAACGTAATAGCGTTGATTAACAGTCTGACTACTGAAGTGATTGGGAATTCACTCATATCACGAATTTTGGCAATGTTATGGTCTGTAATGACTGACCTTGGGATCTCAGCCCGTTCACCATCTTTCACATTTCCCGCCCCCCTGAATACCGCTTTACCACTCAAACGCATGCGCATGAGACAAAGTTTCATCTCCATGAGTCAGGATTAATATTTAAAATGTTTTCTTGGCTGATTTTTTAAGTTTCACCAGAAACTTGATGTTTATTTGGCATTTGTTTGGCAGAATTCAGTTGCACGTGTTCACTCAATGACGTAGTGCTCCCAATTGGCGTGATTGGTTTCGGCGAAACTGGCCACATGGATTGAAAAGGAGCGTGGGATGAAGTCACCAAAACAATTGTTGTCAACTCAACTCTTTTTTCAAGTCGCAAAGTTGCACACTTGGTTTCAAATTTTTTTCGTGTCACACCTTGCATATTAATTTTGGGAAACTTTCTATTTAAAAACATGTTCTTGATTCGGTACATTTTATTTAACAATAAACAAAGACAATCTTAAGTAAATTTTCTGCTTTCAATTTAAAATAAAGCATTAATAGAACTTTTTTTTTTTTATTGATCCTGATAAATATTGTAGCACAATTAATATTACACAGTAGATTACCATAGCCTAAATTAATAATTTTTTATCGAAAAAATGAAAAAAGAAGCTAATAACTTGTCTCTCAAACTTCCATTCATATTATTTAAAAAGGAAAAAATATAAAATTCTTATAAATCTGAACATAAACATAATCAGTACTTATGTATTGTACCGTCGACTAATTTCGTCAAATCAAAAGATGTCGCCAAATGCCACGATATATAGTTAATAGTTGCAAACGCTCCCGAGTGCGTTTGAACACAGAAAAAAACGATGACAGCATTTGGCAACATTTTTGGAAGCGACGATGTCTTTTCGTTTGGTGAAATCGGTCAATGATATAATAGGTATAATACGTAAGTACCAGGTATTTTCATGTCGTGTGTATGTGGCTATGGTGGAATAAATCATTGAACCCATGATTTTCCAATTATTTGTGGCTATATCAGTCAAGTATTATAACATAACACTACTAAAAAGATAGTGACAATCTTTTTAATCTTCAGTTAGAGACAGAATACTGCTTTTTTCCAGTATTAAATGTGTCTCGCTGTCTATTTGAACTATATTCAAAATTCGGCATTCACAATTATGTAGCTTTGAACTACGACTAGAAAATAAAAGTGCATAACAAAGTACGCATAATTTCGCACAGCTATGAAATTATTATGCGGAAACTATAAAAATGAAAAACGGGATTAATATGTTTTATTTTCATCTGACGCTCAGGCCTTGTTGCAAGAAATGCTTTTCTGGAATTTATGATGATCTTTAAAAATACAATGTATTTTAATTATGATATATGCTCATTTATGCAGTAACGGTAGTTCTCTCAGGCAAGTTGTGATCACTATATCCTTCTGATTCATCGAAAACAAATTGCATGTGTATTTCGAATCAATGCAACGAATTCAAAGAAAAATTTTGGCGTCAATTCCACAAAATCAGAAGAAACATACAGTAGAACCTGTTTTTGTGCGGTCCTTTTTTATGCGATTTTATTTTTGAACAATTTGATTTGTGTTATTTCATTTTTGTGCGATTTTTTCTGAGCGATCTTTTTTTTTTATGCGGTGTATGAATTTTAAAGGCTATGGCACCACTGTAATGTTTTCTATCAATGATCCAATGGCGTATCACAGAATGTTAGGGGTGCAAATTTTATAAATTGGGTAAATACGTACTTGGCATTAGTCAGGCCTTGGGCTCATTAGAGTCCTGGGCCAGCTCGTTAGGCATGGGTTGCGAGGATGTTCATTACACCACTACAATATACATATATACACTTCAAGACGCTCTGTTTATTTGTTATAAACAGTCTCCCGACAATGCACGTTCGGTTGCTTTCTCTCAACGCCCCAACAGTCCGCGTTTGATTGAAGACGAAACTTTCAATGACAGTGATATTATCAATAATTTGATAGATTATGAAAACGGACACGAAGAACTGGATTCTTTGAGAGCGGATAAAATATATGCACACACACACAGTGGAACAGATTTCCAACAAATCGGAAAAGCATTTTCTTAAAGTAGATACCAATTCTGAAAGGAGTATGAAATTTCAAAAAGAGCTTCGATCATGCATCTCTGGTTATCGTAACATTTACAAGCAACTGACGAACCGGCATTCGTCGCAAAAACTTATCTCTTACTTTATGGTGTCAAAAAATAAATCAATTGAAATTGTATCTTCAAGTGACAAAAGCAATTTTGAGCTTATTCATCACAGGAAGATGAGCGCTTTGGATTACGATGAGTAGAAGTGTATGTATGTGCATTTTAAAAACTTCTCCATGTATACAATGAGAAACTAAATGTTTTTAAAATGTTTCCATGTGTAATTTAATTATTTATGGTACTTTCTCATAATTTTTGTAAATAATTGACGTATTTTTTAAGTGAGACTTATTTTATGCGTTCCCTTTCCACCGCATAAAAAAATTCTGTAGTATTTCGTCGAAGTTGTTTGTTACATGTAAGAATTTATGAAATATATTTTCGAATATTTTTTGTGTTGTTTCTTTTTTTGAGGTCCCTATCTACTGCATAAAAACAGGTTTTACTGTATGATTAACGAATGATATAACATTTTTAAAAAATTTACTGTCACGTATTGTAACATAAAGGGAGAATTTTTAACTCTGGGAGTATCAAGTATGGAATTGGAAAAGAAAAATTTGTGAATTCTTATGTGAGATAGATTGATAAAGAACTTGTTATAAATGAAAATATTCATTCTAGCTCAAAAGATAAGCAGTTTCTCTTTTACAGTAGGTTGTCGAAAAGAATTCACTTGCATTGATCGATTGTTTAATTAATTTCTTTCCATTTCCAATAAATGTAATTATTATAAATGGACATAAAATACAAATTTACGAAAAACTTCTTTTTGTTGGAAAAAGATGCAACATATATATATAACAGCTGTTAGCAAAAAAAAAATTTTTTTTTTGTCAAAATGAACTTTAGTCAAATTGAATTTTTCAACAGCTCTACGGTTCGATTATATTAAATTTTTAAAGGAGAATTTTTTAATTCAAAATTATTCTTGTAATACAATTTTTTAAATAAGTGCTTTAATATCTTTAAATCTTTCATTGAAGAAAAAAGATTCACATATAGGCTTTAAATTACTTCGATAGTTTAATTAAAACTTTTCAGCCAGAAACTACAAATTCGAGTTATTGTAGTTGTTTACACACGAAAGTATTATTTTATTTTTTATATTCAATTTTTTCTTTCGTGTATTTTTAAATGTATTTGTTAATGTGCTAAAAATATCTCTATACGTTTTTCTTAAAATCAGATTATAATTATAGAACTAATATATTTTTGTGAATCCCATTTTTTATAAATACAAAAATATTTATTTAAATGGTGCTTATAATATTCAAATCTTTGTTGATATCTAGTAAATGTATAATATATTAAACAAAGAATAGAAGCTAAAGACTTACAAATAGGAAACTTTAGTTAAACCTTTATTAATTTCTTAATTAATTGATTTCAAGGTCAAGGTCAAACACATTTCTCTAAAAAATTCTTCAAAAATATTTTTTTCTACTAAATTTCTATTATCTTTTAAAACTTAAAAATATGTTGAGGAAAAAAATTAAAAATAGTATTAATATTGTTTATTATACTTATTAATGGGCATTATCATCCGTGTCGTTGTGGATCAAAATTTACAATATCTGTCTTTACAGCTCTCATGCAGCTTCAAATTCAGACAGAGATTCAAGCCAAGCAACATGTAACCACGTTAAATAAGTTACATAAATAAAACACCTCATTCAAATAAATATATAACGTATTTCCATAAATGAAAAAGAGTATGAAGAAACTTAAATGTGAACAGTATAGTGGCTGATAATAACGATCTCAAGATAATTACGACTCTAGAAACGAAATGTTTGAAGTTTGTATAATAATAAATATAATACATAATACAATACTAATTTGAATATTTTTCTTTTGTAATCGACTATGATTTAAAATAAAATAGTTTGTCATTTTTCTTTACAACATAAACACAACTTTAATTTAAATAAATTAAATAAGCTCACATTGTGATTTTCAAATGAGACGCTACAAACTTGATAAGATACGATTCATTACTGTTGATGCGGAAAGGCATCCCAGACTTTTAAAGAAAAGTTAATCTATTGATATCAAAAAAGATGACCCACGGTGATGAAGTATAACACCATAAATTGACTTTAAAGTATTAAAAACAGCCAATGATGCTCAAAGAAAAAGTAATAAATTTTACTTGCCAGGTTTATTAATAAAACTTTGAATTGTGAATTGACGTCGTAGTGTGATTCATACGAGAGTATATAATTAACGTTGGGCTTCACAATACTGAACGAGTCACAAGGTGGCTCAATATTCCGTCTGACCATTGGCGTATTGGAGAATATTAGGGCTCCCCCCTGCAAAATCAGGTTTGGGGCTCGGCCGTACTAGGCGTCAATCATGCTTTGGTCCCCCTGGAATTCTAAATCTCCCGCGATGCGGGGGTTGCAGGGGTATTCGTTACGCTATTGGTATGTGGGAATGAGAAATGAAAAAAAAATATAAAATGAAATTTTAAAGAAACTCAATAAATATTGACTTCATTAGATACGTAAGGAGTGGAGTAACAGAGAATATTAGGGCCTTCCTGGAAAGTGAGGTTTTTGGCCCCAAGCCATTTCGAACGTACTTTGCGTCAGTCAGACCTTGGGCCTCATAGAATCCTAATCTCCCTCACGACAGGGATTGCGGGGATGAATTTTACACCACTGCGTCTGACTAATCTTTGGAATACCGAAGTTCATAACTATCACTCCTATACTACGACGACTCATTTCAACAAAAACATTCGATGTATAAAAGTATATTATTATGAAATTCCAGCAATTGTCCATGGCTTTTTAAAGTTACATATGAAGTTTCTTTGAAATCTCCTAAAAACTGCAGTCTTTTACATTTAAATTCGCTCTTTTTAACTCAACTCGGTAATATAACAACGATTGCTTGTAATCCCTTTGTTTTCAAAACAGAGGTCCCTCTCTCTTTGAATGTTTATGATGACCAAGCTTTTTTGTTCTTTTTTTTCGGGTATGACGGCTAGAAATAATGGCTGAAATCAGACTAAGTTTTCAACAAAGAAAATTTATTGTTAAGTGCTACTGGAAGACTAAGAACATAAGTGAGATGCAAAAACTATTTAATAAAGAGTTCCAACGAGATACATCAACCAGACTCGCAATCACTTGCTTGCGAGATAGTTTGAGGAAGAATGAACTTGTATAATGTCCAAAGAACCCTCCCTAATGACCACTATCATCTACTAGCCCCATAAGAGGAAGAAAAGTCGCTGAAAGTTTTGATCAATCGACTAGAAAATCTCTTCAGCAAGCCGCTCGCGAGACAAGAGTTCCAAAATCTAGCGCCCATTACATTTCGAAGCTTGCCCAATGGAAAAGTTTACTTCCTTGCTTATTCTACGCTTTCAAAAAAGATAATCACTACCGAAGAACATTAAATTTTGTAAACGGTATCCGAATACACACACACACCACTTGAAATGGTTATGAACGTTCTAGATGCCATCGATCACCAATATCAGCTGAGGCCACAATGGTTGATAATTTGAACAATTTCGTTAAATAGTTGATTCCTACATTTGTTCATATTATTTTGATGTTTGAAACTTTTCTGTATCATAATAATTGTTACTGCCATAGTCATTGAACGAGAGTATATATTTTATTAAGAAACTTCGCTGAAATGGCTGTATGTTTTCATGAATTTAACACGAGTGATTTAAAAAAATAATAAATTTGCCTTTTTCAGTCGTTTTTTAAATTAAAGATATTTTTAATAGCAGAAAGAAAACGAATCATATGTATAATATAAAATAATTTAGAAACATCGCGATAAAGTACATTGGTAAGCATTCCCTTGAAATATTCCTCAACCCGAAGTATATCTAAGATCTATTTTTACTGAATGTTGTTATTTTGAGAGCAACAAGTTGAGTTTTTTCAAAAACTAAATTTAAATTAGTCAAGTTCAATTGCAGAATTTCTGGCAATGTTCGAATAACACAATACTTTTAAGTTGTAAACAACGCATTGACATTTTTTTCCCTTGGTTCTCTCTTAACACGTGACCTTCATTTGTCATGTCTGACTAGCTGACAGAAAAATACACGTGAAAAATGATCTGGCATGGAGAAATTTCACGATAAGAACTGTTGGCAAACTATATTTGCATTGTTTTCTGTTTATTACAGAAATATATTTGGATGCCTGTTTAAATCCCCTTGTAACCTTCCAAAACAAACTATTTGTACTTCCGTAAACATACTTTTTGGAAGAAAATCGTCTAACCGCTTGTTTCGTTGAAACTTAATAAAAACACCAAAAGTATTACGAAATATACAGCACTCTTTTAGTAACTTTGCCAATTCTTATCCTTGGTACCTTGTAGGACAAAACAGACATAAGTAACAACTTCAATGAAGCTTAATTATGATGTTAACCAATTCTTAAATTATACATATACTCGTGCGTTAGTGTACAATTTACCCTTTTAAATTTTCTTTCGAGAAATTTTCTTTAATTCTTGATAGTCTTGAGTCCTTCATGACATCACGTGATTATTAATTCTTTCAGTTTACTCGCCTAATGGAAAATATCATTTTACCACAACTTTAATCATTAAAAACTGTCATATTGGCCCATTTCAAAGTAAAGTGATGCAATATTGCATCAGCAAACTTTTCTGACCAATCAGCATATTAAATGAGCATAGAAGATTTCAACCGTTTACGATATGGTCTAAAAGTTGAAATCTCTGAAATATAGAGGAAGAACGCTTAGTTTATTAGCCTAGGTCTGTTTGTGCTGCTGAATTTCACTTAAATGATGATGTTCAGATTAAGAAAATGTAAAACTAATGTTAGAAAACGTCTCATCAATTAATAATACCAGATAAAGATGAGCCAACAACATGTTTGATTCTAGTGAAATTGTCGTGAATATAAAATAAAATGAGTATGGATTGGAGTATGACAAATTGGAAATCCTACAAAGCAAAGAATATATATATATATATATATATATATATATATATATATATATATATATATATATATATATATATATATAATATATATATATATATATATATATATATATATATATATATATATATATATATATATATATATATATATATAATATATATATATATAATATATAATATATATGTGTGTGTGTGTGTGTGATAATCCCAGTAATGGCTCTTGCATTATTTATGGTCCAGACCTTCAGGATAACCGTGTAATTATTTTAATTAGCTAACCACCTACCGGTGATTTTTGAAACTACATCCATTCACCTCCAAAATTATGTGATGTTCCGCTGGATATAAATGGCAAGACTCTAGAAATCCCGCTCTCTTCTCTCTTTGTCTTTGGGTTCGTCATGTGAAATGTCACTGCTGCTTTCCACTTCTGTTATATATATGTGTCTGTTTTCGTGTTCTTATCAAAAATATCTGTGAAACACAATTGTGAATTGTCCACCTACGTTATGTGCGTGTAAACACAAACAAGTTGAAATTTATTTCTGAAGATGTTTTCTGTGAATCCCTCCTGGTAAACAAACAAATACAACAACACCGGCCAACGATACAATATATATATGCCATATTTCAATGACCCAGTAACGACAAATGGTGAGTTCAAACGGTTTATTTAATGTTCCGGATTTCCTTCGTAAGGAGAACACTGTTACAATGCTTTATAACAGATATAAGAACCCGACTTAACGGGAACGACGATACATAAATAGGGAAAGACGAAAGAGATAGCGAATAGTCAAATTCCCCAAAAGCCATGACTTATGGGGTTTTCTAGGATTCTACCGGTTCTGTTCTCCTAGACAGAGGTGGTACTAAGTCTATAGGGAAAGTTTAGTGTCTGGAGGGGAAAAGCTGACTCAATATTGCATTCATTTTGCATCATCTAAGTTCCCAGTTAAAGGTTACGAATATAAGTATCTATTTTAAAATTACGTACATATATGCATGTGCATATACATATAGACTACATATGTGACTACATATGGTCTTCTAGCAGATGTTGGGTTCAACCGATCATGATGAGAATTTTAGAATAAAAACACACTTTTTTCCCGTAGGAAATTTTTCAGCGCCTAAACCATAAAGAGAGAGCGAGCGTGTTGGAACAGTATATGTATTTTAAAGAATGAACGCATTATGCATGCACAAAAAAAAATCTGTAAAAGACCATTAAAAACATGTTCGGGACGTACGGAGAAAATTTTCACACGATAGCAGCCAGTCACCAATCATTGATAATAACACAGATTGGAGAAAACTTTTATTTAGACACGGTGGGTTTATTTTCCACATGCGTGTTGAACGTAGCATAGCATGAAAAATGCTTCCGAACACACGCGTTGGATAGATTCTTTCAAATCCATCAAATTTTACTAATTACACATATATACTCTAGATTTAAAATATCACCAGAAGCAGGAATCCATAGGAGTGAGGTCAGAGTGCCGAAAAGATCGCGTGGGATGACGCGGTCTTAAAATTTGTTCCAGGGCCCCACAAAACAGAAAACATCGTTAAATATGGAGGTCTACATCTAAATGATTTGGTTGAGTGCCTCTCGCTGCAGCAGTTTTGATATGACTCAATTTTGCAGCATGGCTATACAATGACAGAAACCCAGTAGGTGTCGCTTTTTCAAGAAGTACGTGTAGAGAACCAATGACCATTACCGCATAATAATTTTGTTTTCGTATAAAGGTACCGTTGCCGCAGCATGCAGATTCGAGTTTGTCCAATTCACACAATTTTTAGTGTTGACATTGCCAGTTAAAGTAAAATTCGCCTCATCTGCTCTGAATATGCGAAAATACCAGTCGTTACCACCATCATATCAGATAAGAAATTCATTTGTAAAATCGACATGTTGTTGATGGATCTCCACGCGCAATAGCTGGAAACGCTGGCGTGGAAACATACGTACACAGCGTTGTAGCTTTAGGACCATTGTTTTCGCAGTATCCTATACACGAGTCGTACCTCTTGCAGTTTGCATGTGTACTGAAGTAACTATGTGGCGATCTTACGTAACAGTGTCCTCAGGAACTCTTGGTCGTCCAGAAGGAAATCTATCACAAATGCAGTCAGTTATTTCGAATTTCCTTGATGAATTACATAGAGCTTGCCGGATATGTGGGCCCCGTATTTGGTGATGATTCTGACGGTAAACACGAAAGACTTTCGTGGCAGTCATCTCATTTTGATAATAGTCTTACCAATTAATTACGAGCTTTCATTTCGTCGGCATGTGCTAGATCTCGATTGGAAAACCACTTTTCCTTTTATCCGCTTACAATGCTTATTATCTGGAGAACGGCATTTTATGATTGTTGCCAGGCCTCTGCGATATTAATTCAGTGCAGCCCGATCGTATTTTTAGAGGCCGTTCTCCGAGCAGTTATTTTGTGCCTTTATAATTAGTCCGTTTTTTTGTGATGCATGTACCATTTTAACGCTCTTTAAGATTTTCTCATAAGCAGATCATTTTACGACGGATAGTGGATGTTTCCAATCGGAAAATTTCCAGTTACTTTACCAATAACCGTAACCGTGAGCACTACTTGGTTTCCGTTTAAGATCATACCTTCGAATGAGTGTTTGTTAACGTGACACTATAAGGCAACACGAGGGCTATTGGCTGCGTACCTCGTAACTCTTGACCTGAAACCTCCACCATCCCCCTCTCTGAACTTCCACATTACGCCAACGGTATAATTTTGAGCCACGACATATTTAACGTGCATTAGAGAGACAGAGGATATCAGAAGAGGTGACAAAACGAAAAAGAAATTTTCAAATTTTGAAAAAACCTCAAACATGAAAGCGACTGCACATTAAAATCCCTTTCCTTTTTTTTCATAAAGATGAATGTAAAAACTACTACAAGAAGTAAAGATATTCAACTGCAAGTTATTAGAGCAAGTATAGAGTGAAGAATATATGACATTATATATAAAATAAAAACATGATACACACACATCTTGAACTGTACATTCGTGAATGCAGCGTTTAGGTGAGAAATCTTTTGGCATTGAAATTCAAACTAAAGAAACCAAGAAAGTAAACATGTAAAAATGTAAAGAGGGAACATTATGCCTGTGCAAAAGGTGGTTGGATATCAAACATACCTAATTTCTTAGTAGTAAATGCTATTGAAACAGAATTTTGTGTCGTATTCAAACGATTGTTCTTATTATTTGCAAGTTATTTGTGCATTCTTCTTAATTGTTTTCGTCTTCTTTGTGAAGTTTCATTTTTTTATATGAAAATTTACATATTTTTTAAGTTTTCTCCCCTTTACTACCTTTATGTTTACCTTCATTTAATTAATTGTATTTAAATCTGTATCGGAGATGGTTGAATAATGTTCACAAAATAAAATCCTTTTTTTAATATTCTAAAAAACCGACTTATACATCAATTAAATCTTCAATTTACTGTTTTTACGTCGTTATACAGTTAGTCACTAGCACCATGCAATATCTAGTATTTTTTTAGATATAGTGAAAGACTATTAAACACAGTTCCCTTAACGCTACAGGGCAATTCTCACATATTCCGTATTCAGAACTGATATCCTTTTTGAGAGGTTTTTTTTTAATATTAAATTGACATAAGCGGGCAATAACATTTCGATCAAGGCTGAAAGTCATTGGAATTTGTTGCTCAAACATATAGGTTCGCAAGTATTGAGCAGAATTAAACTCCTGAATCCCACGTCTGTTGCCGAATGTAGCATGGATGATTATTTTTTCAAATATAGGAAAGGTCCATTCATTAAATTGGCAGGCCTTTTCGTAGTAAATTGTAATTTTATATTCTGTAACTCTTAAGTAACTCTCTTAATAGATTAACTTCAAACAAAAAACAACGTTTATAAAATCTGCAATATCGCAAATTAAATTCCGTTTTCAGAACATCGCATGCGGCCTACGAAATACATAGCAGCCGTCAAGCTTTGACTCTAAAGTCTCTCTCCTGCAACGTTATTATTTTGATTGTTAAGAAACTTTTAGGAGCTTCTAAAGTCTTCTTGTCAGTTTTAGGGGGACACTTGGCGAACAAATTAGACACGAAAGACATTTCCATTCACAAGGTATTCCATTTTGGCCAACAAATACCCTTTCGGCAGAAAAGCAAACACAAATTTGAAATCTCTATTACTATATACAGTCAAATTTCTATTTGACGAAGTCGCTAAGTCACGAAAAAAGTTCGTAATGTGGAAAATTCGTTAAATAGAGATTCATCTTTTAATATATTTTAGAAACTACATAAAACAAATTTTAAACTCATAAACACTGTATAGTATTTAATACTGTCACCCCCATGTAAACGTCTACTTTGGCATGTTGGCGTCACAGCTTGGCGAATTTTAGAATAACTGGTAAATTGTAAACAAATAATGGCAACGCATAGGTTGCAGCAGCAATGTTTTGTTTAAATTCGAGTGCTTGTGTAAAAATATCTCTGTTCTTTCGACAGACTTCATGTCGAAAATCTTATTAATAAAAGAAATTGATTGAAACTAAATCATTAGGATTTTTCCTAAAATAATAATCGAGCTACAATCCATTAAATTAATAACCAAACTCATCTTTTATTTGAAAATATTAAACATAAATTCATTTTATTTATCTTACCCATCAAAAAAAATTTGCAAGGGAAAACAAGGAGGCGGAAAGAAAACATTGTCCAGGAATACACTGTATTTTCCCCTCTTGAAAGTAATTTTATATTAAAATTAATGAATTTTTAAAACGATATTTCTAATTGTAAGCCTACAAATAATTTTTTTAACGTACATTATTTTATCAACAGTAATTTTAAGTATACACTACCACGTCTTTAAAAATTTAACTGCTGATAAAATTTTATTCGTTTTATTTGAGTTTTTTGTTTGAAAAATTATGGAAATTTAATTTTCTTGATGAGTTAGGTACCTGGTAAAAACAGTTCAAGGTCATTGATTAATAAAAAAGTGCTAAAAGAGAGAATAATTTGAAAAATTTCTTGAAATGTTTTAAAAATAGAGAGGTGTTATTAGGAGGTGCGATTGTATATACATGTTCAATACATATACATATAAATGCACATACATATACATATACGCACACCTATATCATTTAGTACTGCTTACAGAAAATCTAAGCAACTCCATTAGATAAACAGAGAGTATTCGAAACATAACGTTTAACAGTAGACAGAAAATGAATGAACTTTATACAATATCCAGTAACAGAATTGGCATCCTGTATCAAATAAGATAGAATTTCATTATAATGAATATATATTTTTAAAAAATGTTTTTTTTTAACTTTCATTGTGTTTGTGAAGTTTCATGTGTGTGAATGTCCCTATTTTGATATCAAAAAATTATCACACATTTATATATATAGACATATTTAACTTTGAAATAAAATTATATGTATTATATGAAATTTTAAAATCGGTATAGATTTTTTTTCTGTTCTATTTTTCACATATCTACCATCGTTATTTTTGTCTTACAATTGTTTCATTTAATATTCAATCTGCTTCCGTACAACATCTCTCCAATTGGACATCTATAGGAGACCAAAATAGCCTTGATTTCTATAATCTTCTTGGTCGGATTGCATCTAATCATCGTTTAAATTTTCAGTGGGTCCCATCCCACGTGGAGATTGATGGTAATGAGAAAGCCCATTTCTTAGCCAGGACAGCGGCTGAAGAGGAAGTGAGCACTACTGGGTCTCTTACATTCAGTGAGTTATCCTCCCTTAAGAGAAGATTGAACTCCATCATCTTGTGAGAACTCCTCCTAGTCATCCTTGGTACTTCGGAAGAAATTCAGAAGGTTCATTCAAGTTTATGGGTAGAAAATATCAGAAAATATCGGAAAATATCGCGCGCTCTGTGAGCGACCATATAAAAGCTTTCACTTTTCGCCGGGGTCAGAAAATATTCCTGGAGTGACACTTGCGTTATTTCGAGACGGTCTCTCCTGCCCACATCTTGGCTTGTTCGGATTTTTAAAAGGACGAGGTCCTTCTGGACCCTCTTCTATTTTTAGAATTTCTTGATTTTTTTTTTTTTTTTTTTTTTTTGATTCATGGAGATTGTCTAGCATTGCTAGACAATCTGGGATTAGAAACAACAATACTCAATCGTTTAAACCTTTTTTTACAGAATTTTTTTATTAAATGGGATTTTATATTACACCTTTCGTAATGTGAACGCCTACGTAAATTGTGGGTGATCCTATAGAACAGGGGTCGGCAGCCTATGGCACGCAGTACGATTCTCAGTGACACTCTACAAATTTGTCAATATGTGAGTGGATGGAGGTTAATAAATTTATAATAAACCTTATTTGACGAACATCTTCAGAATTAAGGATATTTACGGAATTATGAAAAAATCTGAAGGATAACTCTAAAGATAAATTTACATCTATTTTGCGAATTAGTGAATGCCATTGTTGGAGAGATTTAACTGTTTGAGAAGAGAAAAAATTGTACGTATCCTGCTTTCCGCTTTTGGTTCTACCTATCTAAGTAAAAAATCTTTCCGGATGAAAAATATTTCGAGTCCGTAAAGAAATTGTTTAACAGCTGAATGCTGAGAAGTATCAAATTGAAAGTCATACATTATACCCCAGATTTTGTGATATGAAAATAGAGCAGCGCCAAGCACTAGGTCCGTATTAAAATGTTCATTGATCTTTTAATTTAACTGTAATGAAGAGAAATACTTAAATATGTTATCTTTTTCTTATTTTAATGATTATGTTTAAAAAGTACACAATATACGTACGATTTTAAATTTTTTTAAATTTATTTTGAAGAAATTGTTATATTTTTTATGCAATATATGTTAAGAAATATCTTTCAATAATGCGCAATTAATACATAATAAAATTGTAAACCAGGGGTGGACAGATTTTTCCAGGGTACGGGCTACTTCTAATTTTTTCAAGGTGTTGCGATCCACCTAGTGGCGTAGGTGTAGTCATCTAAAAGAAAGTATACAAGACAGTCGGAGTGAGTGAGTGAATATTAACGTCGCACTGTTCTGCTACACGAGGGCTTTTGGCGACGGAATTCGTAATTTTGAACCAAGGTCAAGTGACGTGGTCGATACCTGAGCTGGCACCCCCTCTCCTAACTACCACACCACACCAACGGGAGGACGTTTCAGCTCTCGGCAGATTTAGCGTGCATCGCTGCCCTATACGGCGGGTCTTTAGTGGTACTGGGCTCGAACTTGTGACAAGGCCAGCCCCGATCCGATACCTATACCCTTCGGCTACCGCGGCCACACAAGACAGTCGGACCTCCATTTTACGAACCATTGTTTTACGAATTTCTCTATTTAGTGAACTTTTTCCTTGAACCAAGAACATCTTACGATTTTCGTAGCAAAATAACCTCCAAATAGCGAAGTGCGTTTTCTATTCAGCGAAATTTTCTCCTATAATTCGATTTTTTTCCTCCGTATTTTTTAAAATCCCGTATTTACTCGAATCTAAGCCGCATTTTTCCCCAATGTTAATGCAACTGAAAATTGGGCGCGAAGGGGAAAAAATTGTTGGCTGGAGAATTTAGACCAATTACATCTTCATGCATGTATTTAAAAGTTTATAATACTGATAAAATAATTATTCACTTCTTATTAGTTTTCCTTTTAAATTTATTATAATTTCGTAAAATTGTACGGCGATAAACCAATTTAGACTGTTTTTTAATTTTCACAAACTCTTGTTGAGAATTTGGGCACTACTTAGAATCGATGGCGGCTTAGATTCGAATAAATACGGTCTTTCTAGACCTTCGCATGATGGAATGATTATTAGGTCTTAGAGAAAGCGGTCACCCCAAAATGTCTTGTCGGTCTACCGGTCGATCGCGATCGACTTAATGCTTACCCCGGCTGTAAACCTATATATGATTGACTTCTATTCTCTAACTCTGCATGCATTATCGCGGGAATCTAAATGTTTCAAAAATATGTCTTTCTGCATGACTCTCTGAATCATATTAGAAGATTAGTTTGGCACTCCCCAGAGCTAAAAGGTTGCCGACCCCTGCTATAGAAATTAACCTGTAAACCTAATCTGTATAGCAAGCACATATATCATATAAACATTGAATTAAAAACAAAATAAATCTCGCTTCAATCATCACAATCCTAAACGTATTTTTAAACCACTATGGATATTTTTAATTCTCTGGAGCTCACTTGAAAATTACTCACTCTACTCAAATGCTTAGAGAAGTGCAACATCAGTTATCATGACTATATACAAACATTAACTATTTTGCTCGAGAGAAAGAACCTATATATTTTGTAATAATAGTTATACTCTCTTACATAAACTTTCAATATTTTCATTTATTTTTTTTCTCTTGATATTTTGAACAAGCATGTAATAAAACATTGAAAAATTATTGTTCCACAAAGCAAATGTTTAATTCGTTTGACAGTAAATTAATGCTTCCCATAAAATCCGGCGTATAACTCGCACCCCCTTAAATTTTGATCTTATTTTTTGATTAAAAGTGCGTTTTATACGCCGAATTTTATAGTAAGTTGATTTACGGCAATTTATTTCTATGATAATTATTTATACTTGTTAAATTGTAGGAGGAAGCAAAATAATTCAGGTTATTTTTGAAAATTTTCATTTGGCTCTTCTTGAAAGGCATTTATAACAAATCAACCTGTCGCATACGCTTTTCTTGCAAAAACAAAACGAAACATAAGTTCTTTAAATAGTTGTCATGCAGCACTTAACTACCAAGGTTAATTTTAACTTGTTGCAGCCCACTCAACATTCCAGCCCCAGACATTTAAGAAACGTACGTCTCCAACATTCGTAATAACAAAAACTAGTTCTTTTTAAAGTATTCTTTCATTTAAATACATCGATATCTCTCTTTTCCAGCAAAATGTAATTGCTTTTTAATAATTTTATCATATTTCATATATATATGCGCATAAATACGAAGATAATTATCATTTATGTGATATAAATAATTAATTTTAATATTTTAAATTTTGCATGAAAATACTTTATTACAGATACAAAATTTAATGTTCTTCACAATTGTATTCTTTTTTTTAAGTCTTGATATTCAATTTTTAAAATTTTTATCAAGATAGTATTTTGTTTTTTTTAAAAAAAAAAATTCCTTTATAATTTGGTTTTGCTTGCATAATAAGTAGGTTTAATATGTATTGAACATATTTTTAAAAAGAAAAAGAACAGCTAATCTCAGCGTAAAGTAGAATTTTCAGCACTATTTAATTACTAATAAGAATTTTATTTTGTGTGTTCATTCCTCTCTCAAAATTTTTATTCATTTAGTTAGCAAATCAGGGAATTTGTAGTAATCCTCCCCTAAGTTATACCTGCTAAGAATTCATTTTTGTATTTTAGTATTTAAATTTTCTTTTAAAAAACTTTAAATTTTAGTTATATTTGTTTATATTTAATTCAAAACTCATTTTTAGCATAAATTTCTTTAAATTCAAATTTATAAAGTTATGTACAAAATTACAAAAGTTATTTCCGAGATAAATCCATAAATTTCTCTCTATATCAACAGCAGTCAAGTTTTTAATACAAGCCCCCCACACATACACTCTGTCGCAAAAAATATATGCACCCAGAAGAAATCAAGCTACAATCACGAAACTCGGCAAGAATGTAGTCTGGTAAGAGATATGCAAATGATTAAAATTTCGAAGCCAATGAGACAAGGCTAAGTGTGCTATGCGCATATTAGTTGCGCAACTGGGAGAGTTTAAAAGCATGAGTACGAGCGCCGTACGGCTATCCAAACGAATCTGATGACTTTGATAGACGATATTGAGACTTAGGATGCCTCTAAGACGTAACCGGCGGCAGTACGAGCAGCTGACGGACTTTGATAGGGGCCGTATAATAGGCCTCAGAGAAGCAGGTTGGTCGAATAGACGTATCGGCCGCCACCTCGGTTGGAGCGATATGGTAGTTGCTCGGTGTTGGCAACAGTGGATCACAGAAGGTAGAGTGTCCCGTCGCGGAGGGTCAGGACGTCCCAGGAACACAAATGATCGCGAGGATCGTGCAATCAGAAGAGTGGCCACTTCGGCACCAACAACGTCGCTAGCATCGATTCAACGCCACTTACATCCTTCCAGACATCCAGTGCCATCAAGAGAAACCATAAGGAGACGACTGACTGAAGTTGGCTTGAGGAGCCGACGTCCGCTAAGACGCTTACCACTGACCCCACATCATAGGCAGTGTCGACTGGATTTTTGCCGACCTCGGGCAACTTGGAGTGTGACAGACTGGAGACGTGTCATCTTCAGTGATGAATCCCGATTCAGTCTCAGTGCTGATGACCACCGCACACGTGTCTGGAGGCGCAGCGGCCAGCGGTCCGATCCGGCATTTATTGTCGAGCGGCATACAGCAATTTCACAAGGTGTGACAGTGTGGGGAGCAATTTCTTGGGACACACGATCATCTTTAGTGGTCCTTCAAGGCACTTTGACAGCTCGCAGATACGTGGACGATATTTTAACGCCGATTGTGCTACCCATGCTATCAAGTCGCCCAGATGCCATTTATCAACAGAATAATGCTCGTCCACATACTGCACGACTCTCCCAACAATGTCTTCAAGGATATGACGTCCTACCATGGCCTGCCAGGTCACCAGATCTTTCGCCAATAGAGCATGTCTGGACGCGCTGAGAAGGCAACTGCAGCCGTCCTGAGATACAGGAGAATTAACTGCGCAGATGCAAAGACTATGGCAGAATCTTCCACAGGGGGTCATAAGTGATCTAATTGAATCGATGCCACGCCGTATTTCGGCTTGTATAGCTGCCAGAGGTGGCTTTACTACTTACTGATTTTTAACCTTTTGCAAGCTGTAACCGCTTAATAAAATGATATTTTGTTCTGAATTTTTAATAATTTGTTTATTTTCATATACACTACATGCATACCAAATTTCGTGAATGTAGCTCAATTTCTTCTGGGTGCATATATTTTTTTGCGACAGAGTGTATATAATTTTTTTAATTATTTAAATAAAAAGTACTCACACTTTGTATTAAGATCCAGCAATCCGTTATTTCTGCAATATTTTACTAATGATACAGTTTTATCATATCACAACAAAAGTTAATTTAATTTCAAAACCAAGTTAAAGTGTACAGAAATTGCAAATCAGATTACTTCACACATTACATATAATATTTTAGTAGTTCAATATGCAAGCATTTCGGTTGCATATTTTGAAGGGGATAATAATTTTGATATTAACTTATCTCAGTAGCGCTACAACTAATGATGGCCAAGGCATACTATGCCCAACTCAGTATACGCGACCGTGGGCCCTGAGGTGTATGAACAGATGTTCCGGTCAGGTGGTCAGTCTTATGCGAAATCCCCCAATATTAAGTTCCCTAGCAAGCTTGGTACTCATTTTATCGACCCACTGAAGGAATGAAAGGCTGAGTCAATCTTTCCCAGCCGGGATTTGAAGCTCGGACCTGTGATTTGGAAGCGCAATGCACTAACCACTCAGTCACTGGGCTTCAATTTTGAAATCACCATTAAAAATTCTATTTCTAGTTTTAAAAAAGCGCTCTGTTACTAGATTTCTTTCTTTTTTTTTCTCTTTCATTAGAATATGGATTGAAAATTGTCTGCGTGAGTGAATGAGTGAGTATTAATGTCACTCTTTTCAGCTATAGCTTTTGTCGACGAACCAAGTAATTTTGAACCACGGTCAAGAGACGAGGAAGACACCTGAGATGGAAGCCTCTCTTCTAACTTCCACACCAAGAGGACGTTAAGTCTCGACGTATTTAACATGCATTGGCCCCTTCTGCACGGCGGATTTTTAGCAGTATTAAGCTCGATCTCATGTCACGCCAGTCACAAGTCCGTTACCTTGACCACTAGGCTACCGCGATCACCCGAAACTGTTTGAACACATCGACGTACACACGAGATAAATTTAATGAACCTCTTAATCAGGGATAAATAGGTATAAAGTCAAAATAAACTTAGGAACACACTCTTTGGGCACTTACATTGGAAAATCCTAAATTAGGGACTATTCAGTTTATGAAAAATTTAGAATCAGAAATCTTGCTTGCTATATAGGGATACATAAGGGATTCAATTCACAAAAATTGGTAGAAACATTGATTTTTAATTTTTTTACTGGAAAAACAATTTTTAATTCTTTCTGCTTCTAATGCAATATGAGTATTGACTCTACATTTTAGCAGCCGAAACTGTGATACTGGTTTGCATTTCTCAAAATAGTAAATTACAGTACAAAAGGAACGTTTTTGAAAAAATTACCTCATCATTACACCTCACCACTTTTGAAAATTTTCACACGTATTAATACTATATAATTAAATATTTTAATGAAAGATTTCGTGTGTATGTTTTTCCAAAAATTTGCTCAAGCAAATTTTATAATTGAAAATGTATATGAGTTTTTATCGTTTGGAAGTTTTTTTACTATGTTACTCAACATATAAATTTTTAAGAGATAATCAATTCTTTTTTAAAAAAATTGTCATTAAATAATGATAATAGTGCAATAACTACATCTAAAAAAACTGGCGACTGTATGATTAGACATTTTTTTAAAAAAATGTTGTTTAAACATAATTCTTTTCAGCATTTCGGAGATAAGGAAAATACAGCCTAATCTGACCCCCTTAAACGTCATTAAGTCAGTCTGCTCGTCAAATTAAATATTTATTAATTATTTCTTTTGTGAGGATACCCATGAAGGTTTTGTAATATGTATTATTTAATATGCCCAGTGGTTGTATGGCAGTGTATCGCGCTTCCACACCACAGGTCCGGGGTACAAACCCAAGGCTAGGCAAGGTCGACTCAGCCTTTCATCCCTTCAGTGGGTCGATAAAATGAGTACCAAGCTTACTTGGGAACTAAACAATGGGGGTTTCGCGCCAAACTGACCACTTGACCGGAATATCGGCACATGCATCTCTGCGTCTAAGTTCACGCTAACTGAAATAAGTTCAGTAGGCTTTGGCCCTTATGGGCTCTTGCGCCACTGAGTTTAGTTCAGTATTGTTTAATATATAAACAATACGTCATACAAAACATTTATGGTTTTTGACGGCCCTGTTTATTTCTGAGGGTCTTACTTCCCATCTATGTGATTTTAGAGAAAATGATTGCATTATAATAACTGGATCCCTCTTTTTGACTTGTCTTACCATATTTGAAACAGGTTTTCCTTTCCTAGGGATTTTTATTACATTTTGTTTTTAAAAATTCCTCCTTTACCGCTTAGAACCCAGATTACATAACACACAGACCCATCTTATAAACATTTCCCGCCGAAAATGAACCGATGCTTAGCAAAGCTCTAAAATAACCCTCCCAACATCATTTAACCACCCAGGATAATTTTAACTCATTGCATCCCACTCAGAACCCCAACCCAGGCATTTAGGAAAAAGAGCCTCATCTGCAACATTCGTCATCATACAGACACAAAAACCTCTCCATCTCTCGTCACCATTGATGTATCCCAACAAACGACAAAGTGTACTTCCTCCCCCAAAACAGACGAATTTTTGAAATTCTAGCCGCCCTTGATGGCCTACGCTACCTGCCTTTGAAACGAGCTCACCTCCGTCATTACGAAGAACATACTAAATTACAGAAAGTGCTGAGTTGATGTTCTAAAAACGATCTGCGCCGTGGGAAGCGTTTTAGCTATTTTGAAGAACACACTCATCAGTTAAGCGAGGGAATGCCTTTGGAATCACTCTCTGAGATCTTACCGGCTTCACACGAGAATAGGTTTTGACGATTTAAATGTCGTGTGATTGTATGATGACAGGGGTGGGCAATTGTTTTGGCTCAGGGTAGGGATGGCGATTCTTTCCGAAGAAGATCGATTTTTAAATCGATTCGAATCGTAACCTGGTGAATCGATTCATAACAAAATTCGAGGTCTAAAAGATCGATTTCTAAGAAATCGATTTTTTATCAAGTCTGCATTTACAATGTAAACATAAATCCCTTTTATGAGAAACAAGAAAGATTCCATAATATATATATAAACGATCTCTTATCAGCAAAATCAGGGAATTATTTTAGTTCAGGGAACTCCACAATTACAATTATTTTTATTACCATATCGAAGTATCAGGTACAAAAGAAGACGTTTATTTTCTAGATGTATTTGTTACATTAAGAAGTTTAGAAAATAGATAATATAGCTTATAGTTCCCAATGGTAAAGATAAATAGTTTTAAAGATAGTAAGTACGTTATAATAGTTGTAAATAACCAAAAATAACCAAATTAATAGATTTTCATTAAATGGTGGCAATTTTATTCTACCTTTATATCTTTAGCTGCAAGCACATTTAATTTTAGATTGAATGATTCGTGTTAGTTGATCACTCGAATTTTTTCATCGTGTCATTTCAGATTGCACTTCTAAAGTAGGGCTATCATTCCATGACACAATAAACATTCTTTTTTATTTCCTGCATTGCTAAAAATATTCGTTTGTCCATTCTTCCTTAAACGCATGGCATTCATCATCCATTTTGTTTTTTCGTTGCCGCGGCAGCCTAGTGGTCATGGTCACGAACTAGTGGTTGACTTTGTTGAGCCACAGATTCGAGTCCTGTTACCACTTAAGTCCCACAACGTAGAAAGGGAACTGATGCAAGTTAAAACTGTCGAGTTCAAAGTCCTACCGTTAGCGGGGTATGGCAGTTTGCGAGGTCTTTCGCCAACAGCCTTAGTGTTGCTTTATAGCGTGACGTTAATATTACTCTCACTCACTCACTATTTTTCAATTCCTACTATTAGCTCACACTTTATACATTTATTTAATTATCTTGGTGGAATTTTCAATCGTTAATAAAATACATTTTAAAGCGCTCAATTCAGCTGAAATTTTTATATACATGATTATTTTGGATGACAATACAGTAATTTAATTATAATTAATAAAAATTAATTGATTAAAACTAATTATTTGAAGAATTGCAAATACAGCCACGTTGGCGACTTAGCGACTTTTATCAAAACTTGAAAAGGTTTTTTTTTTCTCACGTTTTAAAGCATTCAGTTGAACTGAAATTTTATTTACACGATTGTAATGGATGACAACACGATACCTTAATGATGATTAATATAAATTAACTACCACTTAATGTTGTGATTCTGGCATGTGTATATACATATTTATGTTAATTTTAACTATTTAATAAAAAGTAGCTAAAATAAAAATTTTCTTTGATCGAAGTAGGAGTTGACTTAAAAAAATTCTTTATATTACTATGTAGGAAACTTCTTCAATAATATCACATATTCGATTCTGTCACAAAAAATTATGATCACATGAAGAGTGACATGCTTCGAGAAGGGCAATTAATTTATGTTTGAATCAATGATTTTTTTTTTTTTTTTTTTAAGAATCGATGATAGAAACTTCCTGTTTAAATGATACATTTTTCTAATAATAAAAGAGTTTCATCTGAAAAAGTTCTTTTTGGCGATTGATTCTTTTAACATCGCTTTCCGAAGCCATGTGAGGTCTATAAGTGACAGACCTCATAATTTTGAAACATAAAAGGGCTGCGGTAGCCCAGTGGTCAGGGTATCTGATCATGGCAGGCATGTCATGAGTTCGAGCACAGTACCATTAAAAGCCCGCCATGTAGGGCAGCGATGCCTGTTAAATCTGTCGAGAGCTGAAACTTCCTCCCGATGGTGTGGTGTGGTGTGGTAGTTAGGAGAGTGGTGCCAGCTCAGGTGTCTTCCACGTCACTTAAACGTGGTTCGTCGCCAAAAGCCCTCGTGTAGCTGAACAGTACGAAGTTAATATTCACTCACTCGTCATAACATGAAGTGATGATATAGCCATTAGCCTACTTATAGTAATCAAAATTAAATAATCCATAGAAAAAAAATCAAAAAATTAAACAAAATTATTATATGAAATGATATATTTCCGTAATAGCCTAGTGGTCATGGTCACGAACTCGTGACCAATTTTAATTTAGTCATTAGAGTCCGAATGCCACTAAAGATGTGGGTGTAGAGCAGTGCTTCGCTGTGGACTGGTCAACGTTTGATAGTTTGACCGCGGCCCGCTGAGGGTGGGACAGGTTGATTGTTTATATTTTAGATTGTTTTGATGTAACAATTTTAATTTAGTTACATTTAAATATGCCTTCAGAATAAAATAGAGTTACACCCAAAATGAGTAAAGGTGATTTAACGTGGAATATAAAGAGATTTAACATAAAATATAAAGTGATTTCGATGGAAAGTTGCACAAATCCGAGAGAAATGCACCACTTTAAATAAAATGGCAATAGTTGAATGTTCTTTAGGCGTCCCTGCACCATTTGATCCATGGACTAGTACCGGTCCGCGGACCGGGGTTTGCGGATCACTGGTGTAGAGTACATTAAATATATCTAGACTCAAAGTCCTTATATTGACGCAGTGCGGAAATTTAGAGATTGAGGTACCAGCTAGGTTTTATCCTCATCACATGCCATGGTTCATTGTACACAGTAGCCTAATGATTATGGCCTAGGACTCGTATCTGGCATGTCATGAGTTCGAACCTGCCCCGAAGACCCACCGTGTAGAGGGTTCAAATGTCATCCCTCGGGTATGGTGGGGGTAGTTTGGAGACGTGGTGTGGTCTCAAATATCATCTTTGTCACTTGACTGTGGTTCAAAATTACGAGGCAAAATTGCAAATAGCCCTCGTATTGTTTCAGAATGAAACATCAATAAACAATCTGCCAAAAAATTTTAAACTAGCAGAGTTTTGACAGCCGTATTATAAATTAAGTGATTTGAGGTAAGTGCATATATAATCAGTAGAAGTTGAAAGAATAGGTAATTTAATTTTCCCCATATTTCTCTCTCTCTCTCTCTGTTTCTAATGTCGTTATAAAAATAATTTTGAACCTAAAAATTTCTGTTTGTAAAAAGACTGATTATATGACCTGATTATATCGATGCGGGGAAAATGGTTTCTCGTCATAGTTTGAATATATTGTGAATGAAATAGGAACGTAATTTTAATTCTTCATTCTCATTCACATCTGACAAGATTAAAATCAATTATCCGATTGCTTATTGAATGATATTTTTGATGATTTTAATTATTTTTCCTTCCTTCCTCAGTGACACGACATCCCAGGGTGGGCCTTGGCCTTCTCAAGAAGCCTTTTCCAGGCCAGCCTTCTTCCTGCCATTGTTCTCCAATTCCTAGTTCTTAAGACTAGGAGATCTTTTTCTAGACCATCAATCCATCTGAGATTTGGCCTGCCCTTTCTTCGTGTGCCCATTGGTTGAACATTGAAGAATTTTTTAGTGGTGTGGTCTTCGTTCATTATGATAACATGACCTGCCCATTTAATCCGTTGTATTTTAACGAAATTAACAATGTCAGATTCCTTAAATGATCGACAGAGTTCTAAATTTGATCTTCTTCGCCATGTACCATTTTCCTGAATTCCTTCTAAAATGAATCTTAAAATCTTCCTTTCGTAGATACGTATCATGTTCTCATCTTTTCGAGACATGGACCAAGTTTCACATGCATATTTAATTATTCTAATCTATTAAAAAATCGTGTGTGATACGTTTAAAATTCATTGCATAAAATTTATCTCATATTTATCTCATAAAATATACCTCTATAAATCATCATATCATCTTTTTAAAATAAATTATACATAAAGAAACCTTGAATAATGTTTAATAATATAAAATATATAATTTACTGCCAATTGCTGAAAAATTGTCTGGTAGATTTTCTGAATTGATCTCACGACTAAATAGTCGTTAATACGTGCGGAATTTGTATTCAAAACTAAGCTTTTTGAAAAATGATGTCAACTTTTCACAAATGAAATTTCCCTAAAAAATGGTTTTAGGTATTGTTATTTTCTTATTTCTGAAATCAACGTTTAAGAAAGAGTAATTTAAAAAATAAACCTAAACTTAAAAAATTATAAACAAAAGCTGCACACGTCTTTCCTCAAAAATAACATCTGCTGTGGGAAAGTCATTAGAAATATTTTTTTTATTTTATACAAATTCAAAAGAAAAAAAAATTTTTTAATGCTATCAAAATTAACCCAATTTGAAAATCCAGCATTTTATAGAATTCCTTTAATCAAATACTACAAAAGTATGTATTGTCAATTTCTCCGATTAATATCGTTGACACTTCTATATGTGTACCATATTTTACAAAAAATAAATTATACTTATAATTAAATTAAGACAATAGGGAACGACTTGAATGTGAAATATTCATTATCTAATTATTAGAGCCAGAGATGAATAAATTTGCAAGTGTATGCACGCATTTATTTACGAAGATTTGTATGAATTTTGTACCGAAAATAAAATAGGCTCTAAAAATGTAAATAATTAAAATTAAAAACGAGAATTTTTTTATTTCGTAAATGTATTTAATGAAATAAAATTTGAAAAAGATGATATAATAGATGTTATTTGAGCTTATAACATCAAAAGGAAAAAAAATGTGATAAAACAAATTTTTCCAAAGAAATTTTTAAAAATATGACCAGGGGGAAACACGACGAAGAAATTTAATTTCAAATGAAATAAACAGATGAGTTAAAAATAAACAGATGAGTTTTTATTTTTCACCAACTTTTGCTTGTTAAGCCAAATGCTCTACTTAATATTTGTTATGAAATTAATTAATCTAAGAAAAAGAGGACATTTTAATATTGCTCATCAAGCAATTTCCATGAGAAAAATAAAATTATACACCCATGAAAAATATGTATTAAACTATTTCCCATCTTTCATTATATTTATATATACCTTTCCTCTCCAAGCGCTTATAATACAGGGTGACCAAAAAATATGACTACACTTTCAAAAAGGAATTAAATGTAAACAAACAGAGTTTTTATGACGCCTAAAGAAAAGATTAAAGTTTCTGTTTTCATGAAAGTCAATCTACATGGCGCAATGCCCCCGTTTTGGAACATTCTCGTTTCAAAATAGCTTCACCGCAAGAACAAGTGCAAGATGTAGCATAGTTTATCTAATTTAAATATGAACATTTTGGACTTCTTTTTTTATACACGAAGTCCTATTTCAAGATCCACAATTTTTTAGAGGCATGAAAGGTTTATGACGATGAATAGCGTAATGTGTCGAAAACAAAATCTTGCAGCCCCAATAGAATCTAAGGCGACGTTACTCGTATAGACTTGATTTGTTGCGCGATATTAATGATGCTCTGATTGTAATCCTGCAATAAAACATGGTCAAAAACTTAAGTGTTCTCTTTCTGAAAATCAAAAAAAAAAATATAAATAAAACGTAAGTGAATATCTTTGTTAGTTTATTTGAAATTAAAATGTGAAAGTGTAGTCGTACTTTCGGAGAACCGATATGTTACTTTTATATATTAAATATTGCTACAGAAAACACAAAAGGAGTGAAATCTCACTTTTTTTTTGTAAAACAATTAAACGACAAAATTCAATTAAACGAAAAAAAACTATTTTACAGGTTTTCATAAAAATTATCTTCAATTGAAGAATTTTAATAAATTCAAACATTTGTAATGAGAGAAATGCAATTATAATAAATTTCGAAAATACAAATAACGATTACATCGATCGTTTAGTCTCGTTACTATATTAATTTAAAAAAGCAGTTAAAAAGACTAAATTACAGCAGTTAATGATTATCATTGAAAAATCATTAACCGCCGTAATATCTATTAAAATCCCATATTCACACTTAACATCTCTTACTAAAATAATAATTAAAACATAAAACAAGCAAAAAATCAAACGCGAATTTAAAAAAAACACATTCCGAGATCTTTCAAGAAATTTAAATTAAAACTTTTCTGGAATTTTATTTTCGGGCAACTCTCACGAGTAAGCATCTTTTCTTCGAAAAAAAAACATGGGTTTTTTTATACAGTTTCACGATCTTATTCTTCTCTTTTTGAATGTGCAGATCTCGTGATTGGTTGTTTGTACTACCCACTTAATCTTGCAGATTCTGCTTTACTATAAATAATTCCTACGAAGCACACACCATCTTCATCATCACATTCTCGAACGTTTCTTCCCCTCGCCCAAACAATAGAAAAGAGATTGTGGTGTACTGTTTTACACGCAATTATATATTGGAAATCTAGTTCAGCTTGAAGGAGCCCAACCTAATTACAATTTGCAATTCACAAAGGGTGCAACATCGTTTGTTACTAAAACGGAAATTAACTCCTAAATTAACACAAAATTAAGAACACCAATAGACACACTGCCTCCTTGCTTATAGTGCATTAATGAGCAATGAATTCTAAAAATGATTGTCAAAATGTTAGCAGTCATCTCTTGGCTTACAAACGTTCTAACACTCTGAAAACATTCGCCATAAAGAAAAAGAGAGGAGGATTAGTCAGGTATAGATGGCGATTATATTTGGGGAGAAAAATAGTGTCAATGGAAACCCACCTATGCTGAAAAGATGTTCTATGGCAGGGGTGGCGAACTTTTATAGGTCAACGTGCCATTTTTTCTAAAGAAATGTTCTATGAGGTACAGACATGCCGTCAAATAATTTTGACTTGTGATTATTGAGAAAATAATAAAACTAAATACTAACAACTCAAAACCCTTTATTTGTTTCGAAAAAATACATTTTGTACTTTATAATAGCAAATCTTTCCTTATACGCGTAATTCAAATTAAAGTAACATTAGTGTGACTTCTGTTGTTGCAGATTAAATGACAAATAATTTATATTAGGATTGTAAGATTTTACTTTTAGCAGAATGCAAACTGAATTGGAGTCATCTACCAAACGGTTTCTGAGTGAGTCTTTATTGCTATTCATCTCTGAAAATAATGAATCTCAGGCGTAGTAGATGAAAATATTGTACAAATAGCATGAGGCCTAGCTTCTTCAAACAGTTGAATGTGTCTGGAATCGAATTCCAAGTTTCCAGATTTTCATTATTTGCATTTTTACGTATATTGCTTGTTAATCTTTCTGTTTCAATAAATTCCAACTTTTTCCTTTTTCTCAACAAATTTTTGAATCCATGTTAAACTAGACTGGAGTTCAATTAGCTGCATTTCAAATGTTTCAATTTTCAACCAATCAAATCGGGACAAGTTCAGTTTATTAAATGAAATAACAACAGAATACGTAAAAAAAAAACTTGAGCGTTTCCGATAATTCTTTGAACTGAGAAAATATCGCTGAAAACTGCGACCGATCACTCGCGTTCGTTCGTAATACTTCATATTGAACTTATTATTTTGAATTAAAATACAACCCGCTTCGATCGGTTGCGTGCCCAAAATATTGTGTCGTGTGCCGTTGGTTCGCCATCCCTGTTCTATGGTATAGAGCAGGGGTGGCGAACCATTATGAATCAACGTGCCATTTTTCTGACGACAGGTTTAATGAGGTATAGACGTGCCGTCAAATATTTTTGACTTGTGATCATTTGGAAAATAATAAAACTAAATACTAAACAACTCAAGATTCTTTATTTAGTATAAAAAATACATTTTGCACTGTATAGTAGTAAATATTTTAGTTATGCGTGCAATTCAAATTAAAGTAACATTAGTGTGACTTTTGTTGTTGCACATTGGATGACAAATAACTTACATTATGATTGTAAGGTGTTACTTTTAGCAGAATGCATGCTAATTGAAATCATCAGGAAAACGGTTTCTGAACAATTAATTCTTTTTGCTCTGGATCACTTTTTTGACAAAAGGATTTGGGATTTGTTTCGAAATCCCGTTTTACACAGACAATATTCTACATACCACTGTTCCAGAACATAAAACATATACCGTTTTGTCACATTTACTAATTATGCCAAACTCGGCTCACCAAGTTGAAATTCTCTGCTACACTTACTATCTTGCTCTTTTTTTTTCTTTTTTGCTATACTAGCCATGTCAAATTACATTTAAAAATCATATATTCGTACATATAACACAAACTTTAAAATTGGCTATTCTATGTGTAGACAAACTTGTATCATTAGTTTACGGCGTAACTAAAGCAAGACAATAACGAATGTGTGTGCACCCAGAACTGATCACTCGCATTTGTTCGTAATACTTTATAGTGAATTTTGTTATTTTAAACTAGAATGCTAGCTAGCTGTTTTGGTCGATGGCGTTCCCAAAATATTTTGACACGTGCCATTAATGGCACGCGTGCCACTGGTTTGCCATCCCTGGTATAGAGATTCAGAGAAAAATAATTCTAAAAAAATAATTTCAAATTTAATATTGTCACAAAGTGTTTGAATTTTCGAAAACGACGGAAAAAGACTTGATTTTTGACTCAAAATTATTATTTTTCCACATTGTAAATAACCAAAAGCGAAGATTATTAAGTGAGTAGTTAGTGAGTAGCACAATGTACCTCACAACATTTCATAACCCAGCTATCTCTTCCCGTACCGAAGAATCAGGCCGATTCAAGTTGTTTTTTTCGGTTCTACGCTTTATCGTACACTGTTGTTTCGACAGTGGGTTTTTTTAAAAAAATAATAATAAATTTAACATTAAAGAAGCTGATAAATGTACTTCATGTTTTTTGCTTGCAACAATTTAGTAAGATTCCTCTCATCCGAGTAAATGTCAAAAAGTAATAAAAACCGGTTTCATTTAAACAAAAATTGTTTCGATTTCTAACCATAAAAAAATATGTCAAATAACTAAATTCATTCCCCTTGTGGCAGAACTTAACATAAAAATTAATTTTTTCCCCTTCATTTACGCATCAGAGCAGTGGCGCACACCGGAATTTTTCAAAGAAGGGGGGGCAGGATCGAAAATCCACCATTCTCGTATCATGCTCCAATACACCGCCCAACATATTCTTTTGATTTTGTCGATTGTCGGGGAAAAAAACAGTAAAAAATTAATTATTGAATAAATAATTAGCATGAATTAATAAGATTAATTATTAATAACAAGTACTTAATTATAAATTTTACGTACTATATACATAAGATTATATCCAATAGGGGAAAATATTTAAAGGGTTATGGGGGATCTGGACCCGGGGACCCTGCTTTCCCTTCCCCCTCATTGTGTGTGCCACTGCACCCGAGAATATCTTTCCCGCATAGGTTTTTGTTTCGATCCAACCTAATGATCAGTTAAAGAGAAGATATTTAAATGTGTAGAGACCACATTGAAATCACACTAGTTTTCAAAAAGTATCTGGCGTAATGTACACACCCGCATCCCTGAGGGGGCCCAAAGCCTGATGTTTGCAGATCTTGTAAATGTTTTGCAATCCTTTACAAGATCCGGTTTGGGGCCCAAAACCTGACTTTGGGGGGTGGAGCTAATATTATCCGTTACTCCGCTGGTACCTGACTATACAAAACAACTTTCACAAAAGAAATCGTTAAAAATAGATCTTCGAAAAGATACTTTTGTTCAAAATGAAAGTAATTTCACAAAATTATTTCGAACAGAATAAATATTCCAAGGGGATGGAAACTAAATTAGTAAAAAAACAGTTAAATTTTGAAATATGAATTACTTATCCTATGTTTCCATAAAAGAGAAAGATTACGTAATTAAATTAAAAACTGTATTATTTGCATTTCTAAATTACGTAAAGTACACTTATCATAATTTTTATAAATAAATTGAAACTTTTCTGCCATTAAATTTTTTGACTAAATTATTTCTTTTCGTTGAATCACTCATATTTCTATACATTCGTATTAAGTACTACTTTATAATATTAAAAAGGTTGCAGATTGCTTAAACGAAGGTAATAAAACATCATAAGTATTCTAAATCTTCGGTCGTCTTGTTTATTAACTTTATGAACAACTAAATGTATAGTATTATATTTGGCGGACCCCTAAAATGAACTTTAAAAAAAAATTACCACTTTTAAATCTTCATAATGTAAACTGTAAATGTACTGTCACTTATTTACGATTCTATTTACATTTTCATGCTACTAAAAAGGAACACCACGAAAGGCAAGAACAAACCGGCAGCGCAAAGCAATATTGACCAATTGAAGTATTATGCCGCCAATTTACAACGGTTGCCAACTCTCACTTTCAAACATCATTAGATACATCCGCAAAAGTAACTGAAAAGGAATTGCGTTAAAATTAGCTGCTAATATTTTTTACAAAGTATTATCTACATATTACGTAATACATTTTGTTATCTATCATTTTTTAAACTGAATTTTCATTAAAAATATAAATAAAGTCCCAATTTTTCTGCAGGCCATCAAAACTTTTTTACAGACTACTTATGGTCCGTGGATCACCTCGGAAGGCTACTGCTGTTCTAAATCACTCAGAATATAATATTTTTTTCAAGACCCTTAGTGCCTTCCCAATAAAAAAAATCATAGAAATTTGTATTGATGTTTTAAATATTTTATTGAAATATATTTTAATATGTACAAAAACTGATATTTATGTAATTCAATGAGGATTTTGTGGAATACTTATGTATTATAGCAACAATCGCCAGCTCTATTAATAACTAGCCAAATTGGCAACCCCGATTTCCTATAAGTCGTACGCGCTGAATTGGCAATCATATGCTTCGTTTCATATAATATCGCCAATTGGTTGCGATAATACGTAAGTACCTTTTGTGTTAATATATAAACCAGCTTCTCGGAGCTATTTTATTTATTCATGGAAATTGATATTTATCGATAATGATTCCATTTTAATCAAGTGAGTTGAATGTAAGACTCACGAGTTCAAGAAATACAAATAATAATTTTTAAAATCATGACCTAAACGAACTTGCCTTATACAAATTCTTGCATTTTGTATAAGCTCGTGTTTTAGCCAATTCTTTCACATGGTGTAAAAATGTTTATTTTATTTTGGGATAGTTTGTATTTTTTTCAAATTAGGGTGTTATTTATATGATTGCAAAACTCCTCTATGCAGTATAAAACAATCAATAATTTAGAATGCATCACGTGCGTGGAACATTAACTGTCAAATTTTCACTTCCGCTTAGTGGCAGACATAGTTCTTTTTTCAAACGTTGTCAACACAAAACTCTCCAGACAGTTCTAAAGGAAATAGGAAGGAGTAGAACAGCTAAGAGAACAAAGGGATTGCCCTAATAGCCCAAAGATTTGGCGGGAATCCAAGTTAGACGTTTAGTTCAACACACGGGCACTCTTAAGTGTAACAGTAAAAAAAAGTGTTCTATAAAAAGGGTTGGAAATAGAAAAGTTTCGGTCAGTGTCGAAGACACGTGGGGAAAAGCAAGTGCTAAAAAAAGAATGGAAACGGGAGTGTTTAGAAGGGTCGATCAACCATTGCCGAGCGAATAAATGCAACAGATTTCGCTATGTCATCACTAAGGCTGTAACATTGTTCCTAAAGAATAGGATGTCATCCCAAGAAATAGAGTAGCATTTTTTAGAGTAGAACTTGAAGACTGTGCTTACTTTTCCTGCAGTCAGGTGGTTTTTCTAGTATTTTCATGGCTTTCATTCAAAATAGATCTACAAAGAATTTCATATGACGGCATGGTTGCAAGCAGAAACTGTTGCACTAACATACAGTTTGAGGAGACTTGCCCCTCCTCCAGATTGTTAGGTTTTTACTGTGTATTATGTAACATTTCTCTTGCCAATTCTCTTTTACTTTTGGGGAATGTGAAACTGTTGCACAAATTTGTCACTATTTAGATTTGACCTAATGAACTGTAACATATTTATGTGAACTTGGCAAACTAATTTTACTTTTAGGCATAGGGTCTCGTTTCATTCGTAACAAATTTTCAGATTTCAGAGGGAGAGCAAAACCAATACGTACTCAGTATTATTAATTTTTTACGTTTGTGAGATTATTACTATAATTTATTTCACATTGCAAAATAAACTCACCGTTTTCAGTAGTTCAGTTTAATTATTAGATTCATTTTTCAAAGGCAGTGAAAATGAATCCCTAAAAGGCAAAACTATGGTAGATCAAATCTTACTTCTGAATTTTGGTCAAGGAAGTTATATTACAGATTAAATTTACACTCATTTTTCGAAAACAGTGCTAATAAATCCATGGAAAGCAAAACTGTAGCAGATTGACTCACACTTAAAAATTCTGATAAAAAAAATTCTATAATCAATAAATTTGCTCTCATTTTCATAACTGTGCTTTAATGCAGGATTATTACATGTTGTATAATTCTTAATTTTAAAAACTTGATAGTGGTTTTAAAATTAACACTTATAACACAGTTTCAAGAATAGTCTTTTAACCCACTTCTGCCAAAAATTTTCTGGAGCATTTAATAACTTGTTTTTATCCTTTAATAAGAAACATCCAAACATTTGCTTTAAGGTTCTTGTTTAAATAATAACAATTAACATAAAAACAATTCAGTGCTCCCATTTTTACTAGTACAAAATTACTTAAATGCCAACTCCTTTTTTTATACATTTTATTTAATACCACTTGAAAACCTGCTTGCATTGATACATTAATTGTTTTAAACATCTAAATATAATAACCATCATGACTATAGTACAAAAAATAAAATATTTCGTTCAATTTAGTAGAATTTTCTATGTTTGAACTTTTTTGGGGGAGGATGATCGCTTAAGTTTACAAAGTTTTTTATGTTAATTAGCAAATAACATCAAAACATCATTGTTACGGTACCCTTTTTCACACACAAATTAAAACAAGGAATTTCTTTAAAAAGGTCATTTGTTACATAATGGTAAATGCAAACACGTTTACAGTACATTTAAATTGTAAAAAAGAGGCAATAGGCAATCTGCTAAAAACGTTTAATAAATTCAAGTCTGAGAACTACTTAAACAAAACTACTAATATGTACATATTTCAACTTTATAAGAAGAAAAAAACAACTAGAAAAATTTTCTTCCACAGTTAGATAAAGGGACTTGACACATAATACAAGATGATAAACAATCATCTGCTTAAAAATTTCCATTTTTTTGTATATATATCGAATTTTATATTGATGCAATTTCTAAATTTTTTCCCATAATGTTCAGGAAAGAAAACATATTGAGACTTAATTTACAGAAGATTTAATTAAGGATTAAGATTTAAATTAAAAATACTATGTGAAGCATGTAATAAGATTTATTACCAAACTTTCTCCTCTTACATGTGAGTCACAATATAACTCGCACTTAGTTTAACTTAAACTTAATTCAATTCACTGTTACGTTACGTTTGCCACGTGCACATTTAAGAACCACAATCCATTAAGCAAGAGTTTTTAACTCTAAGTTATAATGCAATTCAATAGAGATTTAGAATTTCTGTTATAAGAAATGTAAAAACTAAGATTCTCCGAATTTATTTCATTACTAAATTAAAAAAATGTAAACAAGTAAAACAGTACCATAAAAGCAACCGAAAACTCTTTACTGGTTTTAAATACAGATGTAAAACTTACCAACTAGTGTACATCTTTCATAAAAGTAGCGTTGTACGAACGAAAACTAAAAACATTTAAAAGAATGAAGAGAAAAACGTGTCGAAGAACGAAAAACATTCAGTTTCGGTTCTATCACAGTTTTTGCAATTTAGGCTTGAGCAAATATGTGAAAAATCCAATTTGAATATTTTTATTTCTATAGAATAAACTATATTTGCATTAATAGATTCAAAGATTTGAAACCTTTTTCTAAATATGCCCTCTTTGGTGTTATTAAAGTTACTTGTGTTGGTTAATTAGCATAAAGTCATATTGCAATGTTATTTAGCTCTTTACAAGGCTTAGTGTTCTAACTTAATTTAATGTTATGGTTTAGTGATTAATTTTACAAAATAATATATTCATCTCCATTAAAAAAAGCAAAGATTGAGAACTGTGAGCTGTTTTGAAAGAAAATATAATTAAATATATTTCGATTTTCATTTAATAATGAAAATATTATCCTAGAATATGATTTATAATTTTAATAATCAAAATTTATCTGGTACACACACAACTTTCATTAACAGTTAGTTTACTTTGGAACTAAAATAAAAAGTATCTACAGTTTAATACTTCTTGTAATTGTACGAATTAAAAAAAAATGGTTTCAACTTTATTGACTGAATTTTTAAATTTGAAGTCACAGTTTCATTTAAATGATAAAAATTATTTTTGTGGTGATTAAACATAATTTTTACACCTAAATCAAGATATTTCATACATAATATACATATATATAGTAGAATCTTTATTGAATATTACAACTTTAATTCATATAAACAATATATTTAATTCATATATATATAAACGAAAATGTTATTAAAAATATATACCTACACTTACATCCATTAATTGTCATAATTTGTGCTTAAATGATAAAGAAATTCAAAATTATAAATAAAAACCTATAATATACCCTAAAAGATGAAATAAAATAACTAAAAGACTTTAAAGTAACTTTTCAAAATAGCCTCATACACACACAAAAATTGTAATAAGTAATAAGGATCCATACTATATATTCCTTAAGATTAAGCCAGATTAAACAGTTGTTGTAAGTATTTCATATTGATTTTATTAATTAATGATGAAGTTATTAATTTAAATAATTGAACATAATTGAAATAATGATACCAAGAAGTACAGACATTGAGTCATTCTAATCATCATACTTTACGTAAGTTTCAAAGCCAATGTTAGTTATACATAAATTAGTATTATCTTCTGTGAATCAATATATAAATTGACTTTGTGTCAATACAATTCAGGACTTATCTACTGTGGGGAATTTGCTCGTTAAGAACTAATTTATCCCATACAACACATCTAAAGTTGCAATTTACTAGGATTCTTTAAGCCTTTAGTCATATCACAGAAAAAAATGGCAACTTTCCAAAAAACGGATTTAAAATTTTACGTGGGCAGCAAGCCATGAAGATTAGCATTGAAAATAGAAATTCAATTATGCCTGGAACTTCAAAACCTGAGACTGCCAAAAATTTAGTCTCAAGAACTAACTAAACAATAAATAAGACGTAAAAATGATATATTAAAATTAGTTAAAGTTACATATCACATAAATATTGTAAATTTAACTTATTAAGATATGCATTGCTCAAAATATTTTTATAAATTTTTATCTTAGAATATACATGCTGATCTGCTAGAGCTAACCTGCCAAATCTGTTACAAAAAATGTATATATACTTTTAAATTACATAACCGAATTGCTATGAATAATTATAAATTCAACCATTAGTGATAAAATGTTGTGCCGAAGTTTTTTAAGTAACATTTCTTTACACTTCCAATGAAACTTCATTTTGGCGCCTTTCCAAAAGAGATTTATTAACACGTGGTTCGAGATTTGCGATGAAATTAAAACAATTTGTAATGATTTTAATCTTTTTTAAAAAGGAATATTATTTTCCTAGCATAATAGTAATAGTTAAACACAACTTATTACGAAGGATTTCTACATAAAAAACAGTTTATGTTAATTATTGTGTGATTTTCAAAATAAAATATAAAAATTTAGTTAAACAGTTTATCCAGTTTGTACAAAATCAGAATGTATTACTAAAACAACAAAAATTGCTTAGTTAAATAGCAATTATATTAAAAAAATTAGGGTCTATTTTTTATAACAGGGATTTTAAAAAATAAAATCGTTTTATCAATCGATGCTTTATTTTCCACAAGCGATTTAATTACCGTCAAAAAAATATACTTATAACAGACTCTATTATTTCTTCTTTTTCAATCATTTATTTTCCTTTTCCTCTTCCAAAAAAACATTCTTTCTGTCATAAATAGTTTTAATCCTTATACTCATTTATTCAACTCAAATTTTAAAAGTTATAGTATATTTTCGAATTTTTCTTTTCCATGTTGCTATCAGACATTACTTGCTAACAGAGAACTATATAATTATAAAATAGCCTAATTATCACGAATTAATTATTAATTATTATTTATTAAATTTTAACACCTTATTGCGAAAAAGATCAATTAAAAATTATAATGTTAAAAATATATTTATTATTAATATAGATAATTATTCGTCTTTGAAAGGCAATATGCAAAAATTCTGTTTTTGATCGTCTGACGTTAAATTAACAAAGTATTTTGAGTTCCGAAAAAAATAAGTTTAATGTGGGAACCAAAACAAAATGTTTTTTCATTTTTCAATGTCATTCTTTTTTATTAGTGATTATAAAAATTCGTATGAAGGAAATTGATTATCAAAATTACAATTGCCAAATGTGATTTACTGTAATTTAAATTTTTTATTAAAATATTACATTTTACATTGATTCGCAGAATAAATTAGAATATTAAATTCTAATTAGAATATTAAATTCTAATTTTTGTAAGCAAAAAAAAAATTCGTTTTCATGCTACTTTGTGGTACAAATCCTATTTTTATTAGGGAACCTATGCTTTTAGGAGAAGATGAAGAATAACATTTTCCCATATTAAAAAAATGAATCGTTTAAAAGTACGTTTAAAAGATTCTAAGTTGAATAACGGTAGCTGAATAGATCTGTTCATCAAAGTATTAGTGCCGTTGTTTCAAAAAGAAATGTAAAACTACAATCAATTTATGAATAAAGTTAGTATCAATTGATACGTGAAAATATAAATATTGATTAATTTAATAATAATTTGAATACTCAATGTCTCATATTATAATCATGTTAAAAGTTTATTTTTACCTTCATTTGTTCTTATTTCCAGTCTTTTTGAAACTGGGATCAATAAATTAAATCTGTAAAAATGATGTTATTTTCTGAACAAAATGTTCAGATCATCAGTATAATAAAAACATCACAAAATCTACAGCTTTGCGATATTGTTTATACCACAGACTGTTCTTTCGACAAACTGTAATTTTAGGTAAAAATAAAAAATTTCAATTTATCAAAAGAATGTATTATTTAAAAAATGTAATGCATTGTGAGAAATATAAAAAAGCGGCTCCACCACTTCAAAAATATCCCATAAAATATTATTTTGTGAACATAAAAACTCGTATGAGTAGAAAAAAATGTTCCAAGAAAAAACAGAATACATAGAAAATTTTAACAAAAATAAGAGTAAAAGAAGGTACCGAAAATTCGTGACAAGTAACTATAAACGGATATTTAGGAGAAATTACAGAAATATAGTGTTTGTTATATGTCGAGAAACTTTAATTTTCAGAATAAAAACAAAACTTTCTTCAAATAAACTTCTAAACTAATGAAAACGTTTCTAATATTAAAATGACTTTAATAAACTTTCATGTAGAGTGTATGCTGTTGCTGCTGATAATATTTTTATAACTTTGCTGCTTATATTTGTTACACTTACTTTTTATTTAAGCTTCAGTATTCCTATTTAATTGAATTTATTTGTGGCTTTTAGTTTTACGTGATTTTATGCTTATTTCATGAATAATTAATTCTTTTATCCATTGATGCTTTTTAACATTAGAATTCCCATTCTTACAAATTTACTGAAACACTTATAATCTAATATAATATAATGAAAAACATGAATCTTGTACAGTTAATGGTACAGAATGACTTCTAGCAAGAAAATTACTAAAATTCTTAAGGTATCCGACTATGTTCGGAACCGTGATTTTGCAAAAGAGTATAAATGGATAATATTTATGATATTTAGTGTCACTTAGATTAGAAAATGTATGTAAAGTTGTTTTAAGAATAGTATTACAATAGAAAATTATTTAAGTACAATAGTTTGACAAAAAATGAACATAGAATGCCCATTTTCAAAATATTCTCCTTTTGTGAAAACTGCTTCTATTATAATAATATTTTTCCTGTATATAACTCAGACCTCTGTACAGAGGCTCAACTAGAATTTTTGAAATATATAACATAGAAGTGGGTTTATCCATGTTTTACGACAACAGAGGGGAGAAATTTTAAGAAAAAACGCCGATAATTATTTCAATTGGTTGTAACTCTGAAAATAATGTGAATTTTTCAAAACAAAAATAGTGAAGACTCTTTGGAGAAGTCTCTACTTTATCTAAGCAAAATATTATTATTTTAGAAGCATTTTTTATAAAAGGAGAACATTTTTAAAAAAGGTTATTCAAAGTTAAATTTTTGCCAAAATATTGTATTTAAGTAGTTTTTTTTTTTGTCAAAACAAAACAATTTTATACATGTATTCTAATCTAAGTGACACTAAATATCATGAAAATTATCCCTTTATGCGCTTTTTTAAAATCACGGTTCCGAACGTAGTCGAATACCTTAAGACGACTTGGTATCCTAAAAATCACAAACCTATCGTTTTTTTTAATTTTCATTTAATCTTATTCTTTGCATTATTATCTTTCGATTTATATACCATTTGTGCATGTCGGAAAGTTAGAAGTTGAATAAAACTTCATTTGAAAATAAATTAGGCAATTCAGCCACACACCCTTTTTAGAAAAAAAGCTAAAAAATGCGTTATGATTAAAAAAATCTATTTTATAAATAGAAATAATAACTATAAAAAAGAATGTGTGGTATTAAAAGCAGAATATTTCCGAGGCAATACAATAATGTTATTTTTCTTCCTTGTGAAATGTGCGCATGTAAAATTTTTAAATTAAGGCATTTTATATTAATAATTTTATAATTTCAGTTCTTATTCCTGATATATCTTTCATACGAATGTAATACTTTAATATTATAAGAAGAAAAACAGCTAAAATTTCTGTCGTGACAGAAAAAAATTTTTTTAACGTTTTTCTTGAATTTTCTTGTGCAATTAGTACTCTCTAAAAGTTGATCATTTATAAAAATGTGTGGGTTGAAAAAATATGAAAATGCAATTATTTTAAAGAAAAACAAATAACTAATATCTTAAAGTGGTATTTTAAGTTTAATTAAGCTTATAATAATTATTTTTTCAGAATTATAAACTTTAAACTTGTGACAAATCTATACGGAACTTTATCACTAACCTTTTGAGTCGACCTTTTTAGGGAAATTTAATTCCCTACCTATTTCCAATCAACTCCAAAAAAAGCGGACAGGATTCCTTGTTATATATGCAGATTAGATAAAGTATTTAAGTCAAACGGAATAGTAAAGTTAGAGCAGTAGGAGATAGAGATTGAAACAGAAAGTTATAGTGAAGTTAAATTGAAGATTTCTTGTTGGAACATTTAATCTCAAATAAAAGCTGAGCTGAGCTGAGCTGAATTGCAGTGTGGTAAATATTAGTCTTATTATTGCGAATGAAATTAAAATTAAATGTTCAATAAGAACATAGAATATAATTCTGGGATCTCTTATCGTGGTAATCTCTGCGTGATCGTTATTTAATTGTTAATTAATTGGATCATTAATTAAGTTAATTTAATGGATATTGCCTTTAAAACCTCATAATACTAGTTAGATATATTTGTTAAAAAGTCTTTGATTCTATTTGGATAAGATAACCAAATAAAGAACATTGTAGTGATCTTTGTGTTTTGTAAAAGTAATCATTATATATAAATAAATAAAAACTTAGATGGCTCATTTTTCTATCTTAAAAATCGTTATTATTTCAAATAGTTAATTACATAACATTATATAGTAACATATTATAATATTATGTAATTAACAATATAAAGTGCTATTATAATGTTAACATTGATAGAATTAACAGGATAGAGAAGCTATATATATATATATTTAAAAAAATTACTTTTCATTGATAATAAGCATGAAAATTGAAATCTATAATGAACCCAGCTCTTTTTTAATGCATTATTGAAATATTGAGGTTAAAGATTTAACACAGTTTTTCTCTTTCTACTTTGATGACTTGCTTTAACGCAATTCAGGATCTTTGATTGTTAGGGTTACTAATCAGTTTACCATAGAATCATTTTCTGCAAGAAAAAATTCATTTAAACTGTATTAGATTAAATTTTCATTCAAACATATTTTGGATGCAATGTATAAGTGCAACATCAAGGCTCCGGATGCGTGAAAAAATTATTCAATTTTGTATTAAATTACAAACACTCCTTGGGTCAGAGAATACTTAAGAAAGAGGGAGTATCTAAATTAAAACTTACAGTAAAGTAATTTGGCCAGAAAATGTTAATAATCGAAGCTCGATACCCTATAAAAATCAAAACTCAGTTGAAATCATAACATCAGCACACGCAATTGTTGGAGATCTTAAAAATATGCAAATTGAAGGGGACATAGATGAAGGGATTTGGGATGATTTTCCTGGCCTAATAATATATGATCAATCAATTAACAGCTAGTTTAGTTTTTGAGTGCCCTTTACTTAGTAAAAGTCTAGAAAACCATTTTTTTTAAAAAAATTAATCATGAGCTATAAAATTCCATTATTCGTTTTTTTTTGAGAAAAATCACATAAAGAACTTGAAATCTCACAATCTCAACCCTACTTCCCTCATAAGTAATCTGTATCAAAAAGTATTTAGAAAATTGTAAGAATTTGTAGGAATGTGAATTCTTTGATGTTAAGAATTTTCCTAAATTGGTGGATGAAAGTACTATTCGTAAAATATATATATAAGCATATGTATTAAACCTTCCTAAGACGGCCAGTAATTCTGTTCCATCTCGTTGTCAGCAAAAGCGTTTATAATTAAGAAGCAGCAAAGAGTAACTAATATTATTTCTAGTTTTTTCATTTTAAGTTTTTTTCCTTTCTTGCGGCAATATATGTGATTACCTAATTTTATTTTAATTATATTTATTAAAATATCCATATGAATATAATAACAGTATTTGATATACAAATGTGCTATGTTAAATGAATAAAGGTGTTAAATGAATAAATGTTAAATATATATAAATTTAAACACACATCTCTAAAAACAATTGAATTAGAACACTACTCAAAATATAAGGTTCTTTATTTCATTTTACACGATTTATGAATAACGTGGGAACGTATCCTCATTTTTACGCGGTTTTTTGAGTTACTCTTCAACCAAGTTGAAAAGTATTAACTGTGTTTAAAAAACAAAATTCTACTAGTAATCTAGTTAACTTTATAGCGAATTAAACTTCATATATGCAATAAAAATATTTTTATTTTTAATATTCAGGAATTCAGAAGAAAATATGTATAACATATAATTTTGGAGCAAAATATATTTAGGTTTTATTTTGTTTCAGCCTCATTTTGATGTTACTTCCGTGTTATTTGTAAGTTCCACGTCACTAGATTCGACACATTATCCAAATAATAGTAACCCACGTCAAAATTACCTTCGCCGTTAAAAACTAAAATATGAATTTTTGAATTATTGAAAACATCTGAGAGCGGCTTGTTTTGGGCTCAAATAGGGGAAAAGGAAATAGGAAATCGTCATTTTCATATGAAAAAATTTAATGAAGATATATTAAAACATTTTAGAACAAATGAAAGGAATCGGAGTTCTATAAATTCTATTCTTCACTTGAAAATACAGTCGAACCTCCATATTACGAACCTCTATATTGCGAAATTTTCTATATAGCGAACTTTTTTCTGAAACCAAGAACATTTCACGATTTTCTTCGTAAAATAATCAACCAGTAGCGAATTGCATTTTCTATATAACGAACTTTTTCTCTCGTGATTCATTTTTTTCCCTTCCTATTTTTAAAGTATTTTTGTACATTTCAAGTTATTCTCTCTTTTAACACGTTTTAGTAGCTTAGTTTTAAAATAATTAGAAAATATATCCTTAAAATTTATTAATTTTAATAAAATTATTTTCTTAACGTTGAAAACACATTGTATTCCTCGACATTCTTTGTTCTTGTTTTCCCTGCAGTTTTTTCTTTTTTAATGGGTAAAATATATGTAAAATAAACAGATATTAATTAACAAAAAGTGTAAATAATTACTTTTTTTCAATGTTTAGTGTTAATGAAGTTAGAATTTGTTTTCCGTGGTTTTTAAAATATATTGAAAGGAAAATAACGAATATATATATAACGAATTTTCCATATTACGAACATTTTTTTCGGGATTTAGCGACTTCGTTTTTGAGGTCCAACTGAAAACAAAATAGATTTTGGCCAATGCTATAAATATTGCTTATTCACTTAAATGGATTGTTAATATAAATTTATATACTTTTAATTAAACATTTAAATATTTCCAAATTTATTTGAAAACATTCATTACGCTGAGCTTCTAAAAATATTTAACAGAAAAGCCTACTCTTTATTCTTTAAAATTGGTATATTTTATAACTGTTGTAACTTAATCAAATTCTTTTAGGATTAAATAAGCTTGATTCACGTATAATTTTATTGCTAATAATATTTAAATTGCATCAAATGTAGAAACTGAAAATTTATATATATCTATGACTTATGAATATAGCACTTGTTACTCATCAGTATAGTATATTTAAGAGGTTATTACAATGACAACTCAAGGTTATTTCAAAACTCATAATTTCTTTCTTTTTTTTTAGCTAATATTCAAGTTGAATAACTTTAATGAATGTACATGGATCAATAAACTCTTACTTAGGAAATAAAAATGATGATATAGTACACATATTTTTAAAAACCATTTCTTGATTCTGACCTAATTCTAATTTAAAAGTGTTTGGTTTCTAAAAATTTTTGGAAAATTAGTAATTTATAAATATTGCTGAAATGTTGAAAATATTATTTTTTTCTCCTAAAAATCATTGAAAATCTTTATTAATTAAACATTGATTTTCATTATTTTAATGTCAAAGTAAGATTTTCACTATGCTTATCTACCGTGTAATAAAGATAATGATTTTAAAAGAAGCATGGTGATTATAATCACTATTTCATACTTTAAAAGCACCTAGTTCTGTTTGTTGATAACTTTGCTGAATAGGTGAAATATTTAAAAGATATTTTTGTACTTGATTTGTTTGGAAATATATATATATCAGTAGGATCAGTAGATTATTTTTTCTTTTGATATATTATGGGTTTTTCTTAAAGTTATTGTAGATTTCGTAGTTTTATTATTGATTTTATATATTGATATTTAGTTTTATTATGTTAATATTTTTGAATTATTTCTTATCTATCGAATTTATTTTCTACTGTTCTTGTTTTTTATAACCGATGTGTGTGTGTTTTAGACTTATTTCATTTTACATTTTACTTCTCATAAATAATTCTCATAGTTTTAAATGCATTTTTACTCTTGGACTCATATAACTCATATACTTGTGTGTGATTCGTTTATTTCTTTTTAATTCCTACTTTTCATGCTACATTTTTTTCTTTACTTTTGCGCGTAATACTCGAGATACTTTTTATATATTTCAATGATTTTTTATTAGTTTTAAATTATTTTCCCCAAATCGCTGATTTATCTTCAGTTATTCGATTGTTATGGTATTTTCAAGCTTTTTTGACTTACGAATATTTACACAATAATTTTTCAATTCTTAAAACATTCATGCAACATTAAATCCGCACACATATCCATTTTTGGCATATTTTACAATTTTCCCCAACATTTGCTCTCGGGGCTCTTTTCTCACTTTTCCATCTTAATATTTTTTACCTTTCGCAATCTTTTGTCAGTCTTTATAAATTCTATATTTATATATTTAGTTTTGAATTTTTTCAAATTCATCAATACTCACCCCATATCCTATGGAAGAAATCTCCTTAATCCACGGGATTAATATATTTCTGCAATAATCCAATTAACCAAAATCCACACCATCCAATGACTCGGTGTCGCTGCTCGGACGAGTCGGAAAAAAAGGCTGCTGCAGCACTTCGCTAGACTGGCGCTTTCCCGAAATACGGGCTCGGGACCGTATTAAACTTTGCTGGTAGGTGGGGGGCACCCTAATTTGGGAAAGGCCGCCAGGTGGCGTTACGTAAGAAAGGATGCTTTTTTGACACTTTTCGGGTGTTTTCTGTAATGAGCTTGAATGACAGTTTGAGACATTCCCCTTCCTCTCTACAGCTCTGAGGGGTGAGGAAAGATACAAAATTATACGGGTGTAAGAAAATATTTTGTTAAATTTCGTCGTCTGGGGAGGTTTTTACTGCTTGTGTTTGCAGTGTCAGAAATTGTAATGGCCTGGATTTCAGATGGAGCAAAAACAGTTGAAGTTCTTTACGAGAGGCATTTCGTTTGTTACGTAATATAAAATTATTGCAACTGTAGTCCCATGGGGGTTTCAATTATTAAATAAAGTTAACTAAAATAAAAGGGGCAAAGACTACTCTTAATTAGTTCAAACTAAATTTTTTATTTTAGTTCTAAAATCAACAAAAAAAATAATTCGTATGTTTAAAATAAGAAATTATAATTAATTATTTAATTGTGTAATTTAACAATTTTTTTAAATGTAAAATGCATTTAATTATAAAATTTAACTAATGCTTAAATAAAAAAAATTGTGTGCTAAGCATTTAGAACATTTTTTGTTTTGTTCGTGCCACATCATTTGTAATGCTAAATAAAGCAAATATTATAGTTAAAACATGGATTATATTCATTCGAAAATTATTTGTGCAAACGTCTTAAAATTCAAATATTTTAAATTATAAATAATGTTTTTTATTTTCTTAAGAAACTTATAAAAATATATTAAAATAGATGTTTATAGTTAAAAAATATTGGGTATATATATAAATATTTTTAACCATATATGGCAAACAGATGATATATTGAATCATAATTTGGAGTCACAATCATAATTTAGTATGAGTTGGTATAAAGTGACGCCATGAATCTACTAAGACGCTAATGGCAATAAACGTTATGGTTTTGAAAATCAGTTAAGTGACGAGGATGGTATTTGAGTTAATACCTCCCTTTCCTAACTTCCATGCTAAACAATGGCGCTCAGCTGCATTATATAACAAGCATCAGTCTCCATTATTTCCGAAAAAAAGTCGTAGTCATAATAGCTCAGTGGCCAAGGTCATAAACTCGTGGCCATCACTGTCGAATTCCTGTTGCAACTGAAGACCCATCTTATAGAGAGATTGATGCACGTTAAATCAGTCGAAGATGAAAGTTCTCACGTTGGTGTGATGTGGATAGTGGAGTGCCAGCTCAAGTGTCCTCCTCGTCACTCGAACAAGGCTCAAAATTTCAGGATCTGTTACCAATATCCCTCTTGTTGCTTTAAAGTGTATCTATAATAAAAATCAAAACAGCCTAAAATGGTATCAAAGCTGGCGCTCGCAGCTCGATCCCAACTTTGAGGCTCACACTTAATAACAGCAGAAAAAATTTATTGTTAATTAACAAAAATTATTTTTTATGAAATATTTAATTAGATGACTTATTATGATCAAAATTGCAATGAACCGTAGAAATTAAACGAAGAAATAAGCAATATGATAACTAAGATTTACTCCAAACTAATTCAAGTATAGAATTACAAAACAATAAAAACAGGTAATACGTAATTAACTTTAACATTTTGAATTTGTAACTGCTGCTGTAAGCTGAACAAGTTTTTCATATCAACATGTTAAAATTACGCGATTCACAGAAATAGCAATATATATTCATAACTGTTTCGAAATAATCGTAGAAGTTCCATTTCTAAAGCTATCCATAAACTGCTCTATATCTGTCCTAAATTCTGTATATACTAGAGTATACTTTGTGAAGGTCCCCTTGGACCTCTCACTTTGAGAACGAGAATAAATAGGAGTCAGATAAGAGCCAGTAGCCATTTTTATAAATAACTTTCTTTATTTGGTTATCTTTCCCAAATAGAATCAAAGACTTATTAACAAATATATCTAAATAGTATTATGAGGTTTAAAAGATACTTTCCTTTAAATAAACTTAAATATTTAATGATCCAATTAATTAACAATTAAAATATCGATCACGCAGAGATTACCACGATAAGAGATCCCAGATTTATATTTAATGTTCTTATTAAACATTTAATTTTAATCTCACTCGTAATAATAAGCTTTAATGAGACTTTAATTAATATTTACCACACTGTAGTTCAGCTCAGCTTTTCTCTGAGATTAAATTATCCAACAAGAAATCTTCAATAATAAATTTAACTTCACCATAACTTTCTGCTTCAATCTTTCTCTCCTACTGCTCTAACTTTACTATTCCGTTTGACTTAAATACTTTATCTAATCTACATAACAAGGAATCCTGTCCTCTTTTTGGAGCTGATTGGAAATAGGTAGGGAATTAAATTTCCCTAAAAAAGACGACTCAGAAGGTTAGTGATAAAGTTCCGTATAGATTTGTCACAACTTCATCAATTTGTAATAAAGGAGCACTTTTGTCTTATTAAAAAGTAATAAAGGTCACGAGATTTATCACTGGCGATTTATGGGGTAGCTTTAATTTGAATCATGCAGACACTGCACATTTTGAAAGACAAAAAACTTTCAACGATTTTTCCTCTCTCCCTGTCATTATAAATAGCTTCCCATGTTTAAAATGTTTGGCATTTTTGACGTAAATGGTGCATCAATGATGCATCACAACATTAGGCATGAAATTATTGATTAATTATTTGATTATTAGCTGTGGCGTTTCGAAGCTGCACAAGGGATATTCGAGAAAAACCTCGTAATTTTGAAACACGATCAAGTGACGAAGACGATACTTAAGCTTGGTACCCCGCCCACCAAACTTCCAAGCAGCGCCAACATGAGGACTTTGAATTTCTTCAGATGTAACGTGCATCATCCTTTCTACGTGGTGGGTCTCCAGTGTTTCCAGGACTGGATCACCGATCTTGACAGAAACAAAGCCAGATATCAGTTCGTGACCGTAGCCCCTCGGCTTCTGAGGTCACCATTAAATTATTTTTAAGAAATGTAGTTCATACATTTATCTCGAAAATATTTTTGCTATACGATTTTAATGAAATTCAGCTCAAATGTAAAGATTGTAAAGACCCAAAAATATAAAGAACTGTTTAATCCAAATCTATGCGTAAGAAGCAAAAATAAAAAATTAATGTGAGGGTTAAATTTCGTGAATTTTAGAAAACTTAACATGATTCGAATTTTGTTAAAAATGACATAAGCTGTCATGCTCACTTATATACAATAGACTTTTCTCATAACTCAGACATGATGGAGTGATACAATTTGCCACAATATTGCAAAGATTTATTTCACAAACAGTTCATTGTGTATCCCTTCCACCCTATCCATCACTCTGTTGGCAAAGCGAACAAAGCGCAATGAGATTTATTCCTAAAACATTACTCTTTATAAATTTGAAAGCTAGATCACATTGACTAGTGTTCGCAGTTTCATTATACTCTTGCAGCGAACAAAAAAAACAGAAAGTTCCCCTCCCTCTAAAAATCTTCAACAACAGGAATAACGAATACATTACTGTACTTTAATGTAAACAAAAGATGATATTCTTGTAATCCTGCAGTTCGCAAGAACAAATTTTCTCGCACTTTTGATGTGTCCGCAGTAGTCCAGTGGACATGGACACGAATGGCGATTTCATGAGTTCAAGTCCTGTTGCTACTAAATAACCACAGTGTAGTACAGCTGATACTTTTTAAATCTACCATGGTTCTAAGTCCTCACATTGATGTAATGTGGAAGAATGGAGAGAGGAATGTCAGCTCAAGTGTCGTCCTCAGGACTTGACCAAGGTTTAAAATTACGAGATCCGTCGCTAATAGACCTCGTGCTGCTTTACAGTCAATAAACACTCACTCACGCAGTTCACATGTAATGATATATGTGCATTTTTACATTATATACGATACTTTATATATATATTATTTGATATACGATTTTTATATTTATGTAACATGCACAAATGTGCTTATATACCTTAAACATATTTTAACACTCGTATAGATAAAATATTATCACAGATAAAATACTTCCGAAAAACATTTACAATTTTGGGATATTTTAAAAATTATTCATCCTTTTTTCCCTCATATAAACACTGAGTGACATTGAAAATGCAACATAAAGGAGTGGTCTGAAATTTCAGGGTGGGCACACGTCATCGAATAATGCAAATGACGTGACAGGAGCAGCTATTTAGCACACGTTGAGTAGGGTATAAGGGAAAGAACGAGAAGAATGGGCAAATCCAAGCCGTTTCTGCCTAGAAAATTGTATAAATACTTTTCTTGTCTCAGAAGATACGTATAACAGCTGAGAAAGCCAGATCATCCCCAAAGGAGACAGTTCTAAAATTCCAAATGAGAAAAACGATTTTACGAGGAGCTTTTGATGAGCTTGGAGTTTTTAATGGTGATTTAACTAAGAAATGCAGGTTAATCCATGAGTTAAATCGCAACTTACACGACCCGGTTCTCTGTTGAAGATGGATCTAACTAGGGAATGTAGCAAGATTGATAATTGCCGATGCGGCCAAAGTAATGTCAGCATGCAGTTTACCAGCAAGCAGTGGCTATGTAGCAGGAAAATGAGGAAATTAGGAATTTCCTCAAATCTCTAAGGGAGATGATTAATTGACGGGATATGATTAATTGACGGGAGATGTTTAAACAACGTCTCTTCTAGGTCATTTGTCTGATAAAAGTAAGGGATTTGAACAAATCCCTGATCTATTTCAGTGAAATGATTAAATAATATTGTCAACAGTTTAAAAGTGTTTATTTAACAGATAGGGTGCATTATTAAAGGTAGAAGTAAGTAATACAACAATAGTCAATTAAACAAAAATTATTTATTCGAAACTAATTAACAAATAATTAGAAAATTCGGCATGTATTTTTTTATGTATAACATCTTTCCTCTCAGTTGCTTACACACTAAAATATCAATCCCTATGTTAATTCTATGATGCCATTTTTTAAAGATATAGGGTTGATATTTAGGGAATCGATAGGTACTACCTGTATGGTTAGGAAGTACAAGGACTCGACCCTTTCAGATCCCCCTCCCGGACAGCATTTTGCCAATGCAAATTCTGACTAGTTAATTTCATCAATTCACTGAAACAGTTCAGGGATTTGATAAAAGGACTTACTTTTATCAGGGAAATGACCTTAAAGAGATGCTCTTTCAACATCTCCCGTCAACTGATCATATCGCTTAGGGATTTGATGAAATTCCTAATTTCGTCACTTTCCTGCGACAGCTACACGCTTAAGTCATTTCTGCATCCATTCTGCAGCACGTGCAGGACACCTTTGATGTTCTCAAAGCAACCCACTGATGCTTACCAGCGGCCTGCACTCATGTCGTCCATTAAGACTATCGTTGATTCCGTACCACAGACGACTCTTTGTGAAATGGAGTCGGGCCACACGAAGTGACACAGAAACAGGAAATGTTCTGAGATGAGAGACACACTTCTGAGTTTGTCAAACGATAGTCACCGTGTATGAGTGTTGCACTAATATGATTCTGGGTACAATCCAGCTGCTTCTGAAGAATGCTCTTAGTTAAGATATCCGACTACGTTCGGAACCGTGATTTTGCAAAAGCGCATAAATGGATAATTTTCATGATATTTAGTGTCACTTAGATTAGAATATATGCATAAAATTGTTTTAAGGACATTTTGACAAAGACATTAATTTAAATACAATATTTTGGCAAAAAATTAACTTAGAATAATCTTTTTCCCAAATGTTCTCCTTTTGTGAGAAAAGCTTCTATTATAATAATATTTTGCCTGTATACAGCTCAGACCTCTCTACAGAGGCTCAACTAGAATATTTGAAAGCTAACAGAGGGGAGCAATTTTAAGAAAAAAATGCCCGATTATTATTTAAATTGGTGGTAACACTGAAAATAATGTGAATTTTTCAAAAATTCTAGTTGAGCCTCTGTAGAGATGACTGAGCTATATACAGGCAAAATATTACTATAATAGAACCATTTTTCACAGAAGGAGAACATTTGGAAAAAGATTATTCTAAGTTAAATAAATTTTTTTTTTGTCAAAATGTCCTTAAAACAATTTTATGCATGCATTCTAATCTGAGTGACACTAAATGTCATGAAAATCATCCATTTATGAGCTTTTTTAAAATCACGGTTCCGAACGAAGTCGGATACCTTAAATTATTTTCTTCGAGCAACAACGATTAGAGTAATTGTACTTATATAGTATGTTGCGCAAATATGGTATTTTGAGTATAGTAATCAATGAAACATAACTGATTCTCGACAGTCGATTTTAGATCGTATGGACGCTTAAGGATTTTGATCAGCTAAGAAATTATTCTCATTCCCAACCAAAAGCTATGAAGTCCATAATTCAACACATATGCTCTACCTCGCTTAGAAAAATTAAATTAAATTTTATCAGTAAGATTGGTGAACTATGAACTTAACATAGTATATGTAGGCTAAAATAATATATCTTACAAACTTTAGAAATATGTATATAGATATATACATTCTCGCAAAAAAAAATTTAAAAAATGAAACATTAGTTATTTATTTATTTGAACTATGAAATTTGATCAATAATGATGGATTTTCATAATCAACAATTAGTGCTTGAAAAATTAAAAAGTGTATATATTAAATTTTTATTAAATATATATATATATATATATATATATATATATATATATATATATATATATATATATATATATATATATATAATTACCTAAATAAAATAATGACTTTTTGTCAATTTTGGCAAGATTTATTTACCAACAAAAAAAAAAAGTTTTCACACTACTCTTTATATTTTATACATTTCATGCGAAACTAAATTACTTTGAATTCAATCCGTTGATTTCTTCCGTTATGATTTCGGGTTCCATCTACAAATAACATGAATGATCTACTACTTCCTCCTAGTTATAGAAAACAGGCATAGAGGATAGAGGGCATTCATTTGTCCCATCGAGTGCATAAAGTGATTCGTTTCGTGTTATCTCTCAGAACGCATCTCTTGGTTGGATGCAGGAGCTTTAAATAGCATCCTCCCCCTCCAGCATGTTTACCGGGAAACTATCCTGTTAACTGAGCCAATGCTTATGTAATGGGAGCATCTTTTCTCAACTGAAGAAAAAGACGAACAATTCGTACTCTAATTGGACTATTAGGTTGTTGTCCAACAATGCTTGAAAATTAAGATTATATATAAAAATAATAATCTCACTATTTAATAACGAATAATTAATGTAACTATAGCTTGATTCTCAACAACTTGTTACAAGATTTTTTTTTTTTACATTACAACATTTCATAGCCCCAGCTCTCTCCCTGCACCGAATCAATCTCATTCAAGCTTATTTCGGTTTTATACTTGATGGCGCACTGTGATTTGGACCATAGGTCTATTTAAACAACCTTCTGTATAAACGTCGCACTATTCAGCTATTCGATGGCTTTTGGCGACGGACCTCGTAATTTTGAACCATTGTGTACGTGCAATTCTACGGTGTAATGAAGAATAATATATATTTTATTAAACTAATTTCGAATTTCATAAACTAAAATGTTGAAGAAAGTTTAATTTAAAAAATAGTGAAAAGTAATGTGAAATTTAATAAGGTAAAATATTGCGAGAGAGAACCACTCTCTTCAATCCCTCTTACATTTCATAAATTCTCGTATTCTATCAATACGGCGTCAAAATTCTAATTCGCCAAGTTAAATTGATAAATTTAACTTGGATAGATTGATAAATTTCAATCGTATCTTTAAGTCTTAGTACTGATGCGACGCTATTTTAACTTCTTAATTTCTAAATTGAGAACCCAGTTTCCTAATTTCCCATCGCATCGTGACCATAGTTAAGATAAACAAGAATCTATAATTTAACAGTAAAATAAACAAGAATCAATACTTTAGCAGAACGATCTTTTAACGTTTAAGATAAATTTATTTTAAGCACACGTATAGAGAAATTTACTTTTACAACAAGAAGATCAAAAATAAATTCGGGTGCGTGCCCTTTTTATTCAGCACGTCATCACCCAAAAATCCTAGAGCTGGACTATTTGCCTTGTCCAGTATAATGTCTCTGATTGGTCCCGAGGCCGGCGCAGTGTTACACCACCTCAAAATTTATGGGTTTACTGAACTTTTTAACGCGGGAACTTTTTTTTTTGACACACCCCACCAAAAGGAATTTCACCACATCCGGTCAAGGGGGGGACTCGTATAAAAATTCCAAGTCGTTTCAGGGGCGATTTCTAAACAGTAACAAATCTGACCTGCCATCAGTACAAGTAGATGCCAAATGCAAAAGAGAAGAAAGTCGATCCATTTTCAACTTTTTGCATATGATATTCTTTACCAATTGCGAAGAGCATTGATTAGCAAATCATTTTCAGGGTATATTAAGGGTATATTCTACACGTAGCCAAGGATGGAAAACAATGCTTTTGAAAAACATTGCATGCTAATACGATATGATATTATTGAATTAAGATTAAATTGTATATATATTAAAAATATTATTTGATACACAATGGAAAATAACTTGAAAGATGACCAACTTCAAACTTTAAAAGACCATGTGAAATAAAAGAGTTCAGTAGTTAAACGCAACATCTGAGAAATTACATATAAACGGCCATCTGAAAATCTCAAAAAGTACTTCTAAAACATCTTAGCATATTCGAGCTAAAACACTACAGTTCTAAAACGTCAAGCAACAATTATTCTTGAATCAGATATTTTATTTAATGGATTTTTTTCTCTTTTTTTCAGAAAATTAAAATTTCAATTTTAAAACTGCGTTTTTCTTCTTTTCGTGTTAGGACTGACAACTTGAACGCGTTTGATAACATCCACTTCTGGATCATTGCCAAGGCTAACACTCATAGACCATTTCAAAGGGTAAATACACTTTCCAGGACATTCTTTCAAGGGAAACTGACTCACATCTGCATGACACAAGAAGGAAATCTCCGACGCACTTCAACTGACGATGAAAAAAAAGCTATTAAGCTAAAAATTTCAAAACCATGAAGTCACAACGAAACTTGCACAAATACTATACGTGAGTTAAGGTATCCGACTACGTTCGGAACCGTGATTTTAAAAAAGCGCATAAATGGATAATTTTCATGATAGTGTCATTCAGATTAGAATACATGCATAAAATTGTTTTAAAGACATTTTGACAAAAAATTTTTTATTTAAATATAATATTTTGGCAAAAAATTAACTTAGAATAATCTCTTTTCCAAATGTTCTCCTTTTGTGAAAAATGGTTCTGTTATAATAATATTTTGCCTGTATATAGCTTAGACCTCTCTACAGAGGCTCAACTAGAATTTTTGAAAAATTCACATTATTTTCAGAGTTACCACCAATTGAAATAATTATTCGCGTTTTTTTCTTAAAATTGCTCCCCTCTGTTGACGTAAAATATGAATAAACCCACTTCTAAGTTATATATTTCAAAAAATTCTAGTTGAGCCTCTGTAGAGAGGTCTGAGCCATAGACAGGCAAAATATTATTATAATAGAAGCATTTTTCACAAAAGAACATTTGGAAAAAGATTATTCTAAGCTAATTTTTTGCCAAAATATTGTATTTAAATAAAAAAAAATTGTCACAATATCCTTAAAACAATTTTATGCATATATTCTAATCTGAATGACACTAAATATCATGAAAATTATCCATTTATGCGCTTTTGCAAAATCACGGTTCCGAACGTAGTCGGATACCTTAATCTATAATAGTGGGTTTATGTAGGGAAGATTTTCAGCTAAAACTCGTTTCAAATCATATCTATTGTATAATGAGGGCAAAATAATTTACCTGTAACTCAATAAGGGTACACTGATCTATGTATCATTCAATATAATTCAATCTATGTATTCTTTTTTCCTTGAGAATAATTCTAAATGTGTGAGCTCCAAGGAGGAAGGGACAGGATGGTCTAGTATCTCCTTTGCAAGAGTGTCAGTCACTTCATTTCCGTAGATATAGACATAGTACGGGATCCACTGAAAATGTACTTTGTGATGGTGGGGGATGAGCTTAACTTTTCGTAGGATAATCTGATTTTATCTCCTATGTGAGCCCAGTTTTTGTGGTGTTAAATTGAACTGCGGAATCCAGAGGTCTTAGTAGTTGCTTTCAATCATGATTTTCTGTAGTCCCATGTTCTTAATTATTTGATATATAGACTTGAAATATGACAAAACATTTTTTGTTGTTGTTGAACAGATATCTGCTACGAACGGTGTTTCGGAAATCGACTTCCATAGGAGCTTAAAAGGGTGTTCAGATTTTTAAGAAATTCGTTTTAAGCAAATATATTTCTTTTGTTCAGAAATCCGCGATGCACGTGTTTTGCGGAAATTAACTTCCAAGGGGGAGGGGAGAGGTACGGGAGAATAAATGACAAATGTTCTGTTTTAGAAATTCAAGCTCTGTTGTTTTATTTTTAAATTCAAGAGTAGAGAGTCGTAAGAATGTTTTTCAATACAATTGAAATCTTCATACTAGGTCTTAGATATTGATAACTTCTAAACAGTATACAGATATATACCATTATGAAATACTCAGTGAAGAAGATGGGTAACGGCGAGTATGCACTCATGTCCATAAATTAAGGATAATTCAGAATCACACAGAAATTGAACTCTTAAATAAAAATTTCACCTGTAGAATTATCACACACATCTTGAAGAAGAATACGCAAATTACAGGAAACCACCAGATGACGCGTATAGTCTGTCACAATGACGAGAGTGTAAGAGAAAAGTATACAAGGAATGGTTGCAAAGAAGTAAAATTGTTCACAAGCGCTTTAAAAGCCTTTCAGTGCAATAACCGCATAGTTATGGAGCAAAGGAAGCATTTGGATAATTTTTTACGTGGTAGAATTATTGGACGACTGGAATGTGGTATGCACCTAGCTGGAAGTATCCGAGGAACTTGGAATCGCCCAGAGTGTCATCTCCAGGCTTTGGAAACGATTCCAAGATGCTGTAATGTGAGTAGATGTTACAGCACAGGTCGCCCCCAAGTTACAACACCGAATGAGGACCAGTATTCGGCAGTTACTGCCAAAAGAAGCAGACGGAGCACATCATCAGACCTGTCTCGTCAGCTCTCTTCAGCTACCGGTACGACAGTTTCAAGGCAGACCGTGTACAGACGCTTAGGGCACATTGGTCTATATGTTCGTAGGCCTGTCAGATGTGTTCCACTTACCGCAACTCACTGACGTCTGCGATTAACCTGGAGTAGAGAGCATGCATTGTGGACACCACAACAGTGGTCTTGTGTGATGTTTTCCTACGAGTGCAGGTTTAGTTTGCAGTCTGATTCTCGCCGGACTTTAATATGGAGAGCGCCAGGTACCCGTTACCACCAAGAGAACACCATTGAACGGCACCGTTACGGTGGTGCAGGATGGCTCGTTTGGGGAGGAATTATTCTTGGTTCCAGAAATGAACTGCATGTTCAGAGTGTAACGATGACAGGCCACATCTATTGGGATGTTATTCTGGAACAACATGTACGTTTGTTTCGGGGCGCCATGGGTGCTGAATTTCTGTTTATGGATGACAACGCCCGTCCTCACGTACAAAAATTGTAGACGAATGCCTTCAATCGGAGAATATCCCCCGTATGGATTGGCCAGCATACTCACCGGACTTGAATCCAATACACCATGTGTGGGATATGCTTGGCCGACGAATTGCAGCCCGTCAACTTCCTCCCACCTGTCTACTGGAACTTCGGAGGGCATTGCTTGATGAGTGGTGTAATATTCCCCATCATCCGATTGATAATTTGATACTCAGCATGCCTAGGCGTTGTAAGGCCTGTATTGCATTGTCCGGGAGACATACTCCGTATTAACCATCATACTAACCACGTTATACTGCTTTTTGTAAATAGGTTCTTTTTTGAAATTTGCTCCAGGGAGTAAAAATCGCAATTTTTATTAATTATGTCAAACATATAGCCTCTTTTTTGCTCTTTACATTTTGTTTAATAAATAGACTTTACAAATAAGTCAAATGTGTTTTGTTTCTGTCTCTTTCTTTGCCTGAACTTCATTATCCTTAATTTATGGACATGAGTGTATATTATATATGTAAAGAGGGTTTTTTCTTCAGGTATAGAAGTTTAAGTTGGCATTACTTTCAAAGATGGCGACCAATTTAACAGCTGTCAAGTGATTTATTCTCAGTTTGGTTTGGCAATTCCTCAAAACGATCATCAAGCAAGGCGTAGATTCGTCGAATGGGCTCAAAACGAGATTGTTGTTGTTCCCGATTTTCATAAGTGAATTTTGTTTAGCGATGAAGTGCACTTCTGGTTGAATGGCTACGTCAACAAACAAAACTGCCGCATTTGGAGTGAAGCTAATCCACAAGTGTATGTCGAAATACCGTTACATCCAGAAAAACTGACTGTTTGGTGCGCTTTATGGGCTGGTGGAATCATTGGTCCGTACTTCTTCAAAACCGATGAAGGCCACAACGTTACAGTCAATGGTGATCGGTATAAAGCCATGATTACTAACTTTTTCATTCCTGAATTGAACAATCATGATGTCCAGGAGCTGTGGTTCCAACAAGACGGCGCAACATGTCACACGGCTCGTGCCACAATCGATTTATTGAAAGACACGTTTGGTGATCGCCTAATTTCACGTTTTGGACCTGTGAATTGGCCTCCAAGATCTTGTGATTTAACACCGCTAGAATATTTTCTGTGGGGCTATGTTAAGTCATTGGTCTATGCGGATAAGCCACAAACACTTGACTATTTGGAAGACAACATTCGCCATGTTATTGCCGATATACGGCCACAAATGTTGGAAAAAGTCATCGTAAATTGGACGTCCAGATTGGACTACATCCGAGCCAGCCGTGGCAGTCCTATGCCAGAAATCATATTTAAAATGTATTGCCACGAGATTATCTTTCGAATAAAAAAAGTTCATGTCAATCGAATAATACATCGTTGTTTTATTGCAATTTAAAGTTCTATACCTCTAAAAAAAACACCCTTTATAATATCGCATGTATTACCTCTAGATATTATTTCCTGGAATTCCTTCTTTATTTACCAATTTCAGAATTATTTAATGTCAATTAGATGTAAATAGGGAACTTACCAGTCGTTAGAAAAAATCAGGTAATGTTTTATTAGTAGTGTCAAGAATGTGAATGGCTCATAGTTCTCACATGCAACCTCAAAAAAATTATAATGCTTATAGCTCACTAAATCTTTAATTCATCTGTCAATTGAATAACATTATTCCGCTCACTTATCAAAAATGACTAAAAATACAAAACTGAAATTATGTTTTCTATAAAATAAAAATTCTAAATGATCGAGAAGGTCGCATTATCTAACCTTGACGTACGAGAAGATTGCTTTAATATCTTCAAATGGAAAATAGTTTTAAATTACTAAGCTACGAAACCAGAATAGCATGGTAACGGGTGGACTGTAATATTATTCCATTGCGCTTTTCGTGATACAATAACTGGAACAGCCTCTCTAAGTATACCCCTAAAAAAAAGTCTACATATGATCCTATAAAGTTTATAGACACTCACTTAATGAAATACTTTTAAAAAGTTTATCCCCAGAACAAAATATATGTTTTGCATAAATATTTCTATATATATTCCAGGACCCTAAAATAATTGGATGTTACATTTTAAGATCTTCTACTCCTCCCATTTCTGAGGTTTTCAAAAATATTTCTTTCTGCTATTCGTCAAAGAATGCGTCTATCTACCGAATGTTTACATTCCTGTTCATCCAGACGCCGAACCTACTATAAAAGTGAGGAATACAGCCAAAAAATGAAAAGAACACAAACCTATTTATTCAAAAGCTGCTGTTTACGCTGACCATCTCTCACGCCTAACTTTTTTAATTACAAACCCAGCTTCCCTTTGATGTTTCCTGTATCATGACAGTAACACCTAAATTTAACTCCTCAAAACTAAGTCGTCAAAATATTGACTCTCCACGGGGGACAAACGGACGTTAAGAGGCGTATCGCATTGGTGGATCGTTCCACCGTTCGGGGGTGGAATTTCGCTGATAGTGGCAGATATCGCAACTAAAATGAGAACGAATGCGTGGGTGTTTTCTGGAAGCTGCAGCTCTTTTGGAAACGATGATTTTTTCTGGTGGAAAGACTATTTGTGTCACCCGCAACTGTTTCTAAATGGAAGGTATCCATGCTTATTTTCATCTTTTTTTTAAATCCGTTTGCTTAAAGGTAATCATGAAACGCAGGTGGGCTGGTGAGGGATCCAAAATATTTAGAAGGGATTCTTTATTCTATGGAATGAAAATTTTTAAAATACTCTGGTCGAGTTGAGAGTAATGAAGTTAAAATTGTGTGCAATAGGAAATAAGATTTAAAAATGAGTCTACTTCAAAAAATATTTTAGACACACAAAAACAATGTTATAAAACATTAAAAAGTATTCCCGATTTAAACTTTCCAGAACAGGGGTGCTAAACTCGCGGCCCGCAACGAACATTTTTGAGGCCCAGTCAGTATATCGGCACACAATAAGATATAATAAAATATCAAAATTTCTCCCGAAATAGGATACATAGTAGCAGAGAAGAGATGTCAAATGCCAGGACGTAAACATTAAATTTTTCTTGTTCTTTTATTATATTAATTCGAAATAAATTTACATTTCTATGCATGTTGATTTTTTTTTGCGGCCCACGTAAAAGTAAACCTTGTTTGTTTGGCCTAAGTTAGCCTCTGAGTTTGACACCCTTGTTCCACAACATTCGAATATTTCGAATGTTCTTGCAAAGGTACTGCTTTATATATTAATTCTTCAATTTTATATCACTTAAGATTTTAAAAATGGTTAAAAGGGAAAATTATGTTTTTGAATATCGATAAATATATTCGAATATTGCTCACACATACTCAAAGAGATAATATTATCAAAATTTTGCAAAATAACTTATTACTTTATGCTATGTATAAGTATATGTACATGTGCGTGTGCATAATTGTTTTTTTTTTAAAGTTACTCCACGTATATTGGCATTAAATTAGTTTAAAGTTACAAATCAAAAAAGAGAACCATCCCCAAACTAATAAAAATTTAAAAATCTAAAACTTTACTTCCCAAGTGATCCAAGTGATTTAAAAAGACATTATTTTACGAATTCTCTAGTGAATTATTTCATTGAAAAAGAGAAAACTCTCTCTTAAAAAGGATTCCTAATTATCTCACAATAGTCAACGGAACAACACATAACTGCACAATTTTCGTTAAAACATTCATTGCAAATTGCCGTGGTAGCCGGGTGGTCATTTCGTAAGTTCTAATTCAGATGCCTATGAAGACCTGTCGTGTAGATAGGCTGGCGCAGATTAAATCTGTCGTGATTTAAAATCCGTTGGTGTGGTAGGAGAGTAGGATTCAAGCTCAGATGTTATACTCTCCCTTAAACATAATAAATACATTGAAAATAGTTTGACGCGAAACTGACGGGGTCTGAAATATTTTTTTGTGTTAAAAAGGGATTTCGAGTTAAAAATATTGCAAAACCAACCAACAAACAAACATGTACCATATGTACTCGAATATAAGCCACACTATTTTTCCAATGTTAATGCTTCTGACAGGTGCGGCTTAGAATCGTATGTAAAACATTGACTGAATGGGGGAAATTGAATTTCCATCCCTTTAAAAAGGTAAAATGTAACCATTCATTCTGTCTACTTGCATCGATGACTTATCCCACATTCCGCAGTTTATCTCCAGTATTCAGTCTATCTTAAACATCAACATTTTTTTGTATTTAGGTAATTTTTTCGCATAAGAATTCTTTTACTCACCTAAACATCAAAGATATCGGTAATAACATCAAGACGAGTTCACTATAACGCAAGCATGAAAAGGGAGGCAATAGACATGGATGAAATAAATATACGTCGATGGCGTAAAAAATAATATTATAATATTTGCTTGTAAATGTAAAAAAATCTTTAACAATTCATTTACATTCTTCGATAACACATTCGTTTAAAACCGTTGCATAACAAATGCATTGGGTGGAACGAAAGACGACACAGTGTGAGAAAATGGTCAGCTGTGACAAAGGGAGTGTCTAATTCTTTTCGAAACATGATACTGACAGAGTAATTATAGGTTTATGTATGTATTTGAAAGTTTTTAATCATGGTAAAATAAATTAACTATTAACTTCTTGTTATTTATTTCTCAGTCAAATTTTTTAAAAATTTCTTAAGTATCGAATATTGATGAACATTTTGCATATTTTTTTATTTTTTCTCAAAAACGTGTAGGGAATTCGGGATGCGGCTTAGAATCAATGATAATATTTTTTTTGCAAAAACATTTTGAGAATTGGGGTGCGGCGTAGAATTAATAGCAACTTAGATGCGAGAAAAAAAGGTATTTAACAAAATTGAGTTTATAAGAGTAAATTTTATTTACAAAGATGGGTATAAAACAATTTCCGTAATTTGCTCTCCTTTTTTTAATTGTTTTCAATAACGTAGTGTTTGCAGAGTCAAAATTTACAGAATTCCATTTTCATCTTCTGTTTTTGATCAACAGCCTTCAGAAGCTCCAACTTCATTTCAAGCGAAATGGAAGTTTACTTTCCCTCTGAGCCATTTGCTATTGTGCTCGTAAGAAAATTCTTCTAAAATCGAAAAAAAAATCGCGAACCAAATTTATTGATTTATAATAACGCTGCGTTGTACTTGTCGTCGAATTTTAAAACCAACTGATGAGAGATGAGATGTTTTTGTGTAGCGTTTGCATGGGTGGAGGGTTAAAGTAGCTTAAATAAATGAAATTGGCTCGTGTCATAGGCTATTCAGAGGGTCTTTCAAAGCCAAGTTAGCCTTCTTTCTATGAAACGTATGAAAAAACAACCTCCCTTTCATTTCACACCCCTCTTAAATCTGTGGTGTTTTCGGTATTCTGTTCATTCCCAGAAGGGAAATTTTTTCGTGTTAAAAATTTTTCGTTTCGTCTTAAGAGAAAAAAATGCATGAAAATACAAAGCAGTCTGTCGAGATCATTGCATTATTTCGTGTTAACCGATATTTCGTCTTAAACGTTTTCGTGTCAAACGTATTCTACTATAATTACAAGGTTCGTTACTAACAGCAGTCGTGTTAATTCTAAATGTGACGATGATAAGCAATCGAACCATCAACTAAATCAAGGCCTCAATATACGATCACTAAATACACATCAAGTAAAAAAGCGTAACAAAAAACTATCACCTCATATACAAAATCTATAGACTTTATTCCTCTGCTAAAGAGGAAAAGTATATGTGCAAGTGGGAGTCCGTGACTGATTGGTCTTGGCACGACGACGTCTTTTTCGTCACACAGCGTTATCAGCAACAGTCAAACACTACGATCACAAGGGAAAAGAAACCTGCAGTATTGAAAGCCAAATAGTAGAACTGCCAAACTTTTGATTATAGGCTTGTCTTACAATTAGTTCAAGATTCGTTCTTAGCCGGTGAATCAGCCTCGATAACATCTAGCCTCGGTAGTTAAACGCTTGGCTTTCAAATATTTAGAATCCTTTAAATATGCTGTGTAACATAAAGCTATAGATCCTGGTACAGATATCCTTGAATTTTAATTAGTTAAGGTAGGAAAATTGCAAACGGTGAAATTGAGACATTTTAAAAATAAACATTTTTAGTGGGGATATTCTTATCTGGCATGAATTCATGAAAATTAAACTATCAAATCATGCTTTGGAAAATGTAATTTTAAATGTGTCGATTTTTCATTATTTTGTTCCAGTTACAGATTTAAGGACTTTGTTGCACAAAGTGTGGGTGTGTACGGGCGTATATATAATTTCATTAGAATGTGTACTTCTATACAAAATCTATCAAAAGTGAAAACTCTCTTAATTCTGAACACCAGTGTGTTTCCACTTTCAGCAAGTACTTTGAGCTTATTAATAGTTTCATTATCATTGGTCATTTATTTTTGTCATGTAAAGACTATTTTTAGAATTAAATCTCGAAACTATGTGCAGAAGTAAATACAATTATTTAATTGATTAAATTCTTCTTCTGACTAAATAAATTGTGACTAAAATTAAGTAGCCACCTTGCAAATATTTTTACCGTAGCGCGCGTGTATACAAAACTGTACTGCCGAGAGAGATATTTGCGACACAAACTATATATTTCAGTTAAATTACCTCAATGAAAACGCAATCAATATATGCCAATTTGACACAACACACACATTCATTACCTTATTCCTTTCCTTTCTTTTTTTTATACAATTTTTTCAAAGATATCTACACGAGCTCATTCAAAGGAAAGGATGAAAAAGAACTACGAAAAGGAAAGAGTTAATCTAGTAAGGGGCAGGTGTATTGGCGAGTTTCCATTTGACCTTGACTGTGACATCTACAACTGTCATGTCACTCCTGTGATCTCGTGAAGAAAAAATTGCGTGGCATAGAATAACAAAACTTTTATCTGTTTATTAGGTAGGAAAATCATTAATCATTTTTTACTATAGTGGTTCATCATGCGAGACTTAATTACATATAGCCACTTAATCGAAGAAACTTTTTTAGCTTTCTGAGATGCTCGGATCTTCGCCCAAATTTAATTGTATTCAAAGTTTTATTTTCGTTTGTGGTGATGCGTTGTTAGACTGAATTTAAACGATTAGTGTCAGTAGGTGGAAGACAAAAATATGTATATATGATATTCATCTAAGATTAGAGTGAGATATTTCTTACACAACAAAGAAAATTGTTTGGGCAATAACTTCATTGCGTTAAAATTAAAAGCATGCAGAACTTTTCAACGTGTGGAAGAAAAATATTTATCATAGAGTTATCTCTAGCACAGTTTAAAAACTGCAATCAGATTGAAAAACGATTTTTTAAAAATTGTTCTATATAAGTATTTAACTTGACTGTGGGAATCCAGCAGTTCTTGAATTTTTATCACTATCCAATTCTAAATATATTTCCCTGCATAATCGACAACTTCTTCAATTCAATTACATATTTCATAACGCTCTGGTACTGATTCCGCCTGAGTTTCAGTCATGAAAGAAATAAGAAAAAAAGACTAACTGATGAAATTTGAAAATCGTGTAGCTCCTAATTCTTGTAAGTCGATGTATAACTGTATTTTAACTACATTTTTTGTATTCTTGTGGTCATATATTCTTTAATATTACGTTTTATAATTTCAACGCAATCCATGTGTGTAAGTGCGTAACGTGAAAAGTGTATATAACCAGAAGCATAAAAAAGGCATGTGTATAATTATATAAAAAAAATTTGGCTTTAAAAACAAAACATATGGTTTTATTAATGAGTCCCTAGTCCCCGCGCCCTTTAAGGTAACAAACGGGTCAACAGCCTCGCGAAAAAGGGCCCGCTACTACAACAAACAAAAGCTTCGTCCCTATCTTTCCTTTCAATAAAACTAGATAAAAAAGCTGATGTATAACAGAAAAAGTTTGTAAATCCCAAATTCAAGATAGGATAAAATTAAAGCACTGAAATACTAAGGATCTCCTAGCAAACATTTGCAGTCCGCTGCGGGAATTTATAGGCTAATTCCGACTTCTGATTGGACATGATTGCCAAGCTATTATTATTATTATTAGGATTCAGAAGTTCCCAGACTGAGTCTATAACTTAAAAAATATTATCGGCTGTGAACACATCCTCCTTCGAAGTAAGACCCTTGAGTAACAACACACTTTTGCTATGGCTTTTAAAGGTCGTCGAAACATTTCTGGAATCCATTTTTAGCCATGTCTTTTAAATCAGCCTGCGATGCACTTTTAACTTCACCTACAAATTGGCCTTCGTTTAACAAGCGGGGAATGTTGTCACACCCTATGCAAGTTAAGATCCTTAGTCAGTATCCATTAACATGTTGCAGAGGATATCCCAACTAATTCTGCTATTGTTTGAAGCCTGTTATTGCGAACCACTGCAGAAACCTTTTCGATGTTTCCAGCGGTGCGAGAAGTCTGCAGACGTTCAGAGTGTTTGTCGTCTTCGACACTTTCTCTGCCTTCTGTGAAACGTCGATGCCACTCAAAAGCTTGCGTTCGCGGTAATGTACCACAGCTTTACGCATGCTTCTAAATTTCGAAGCTCCGTAGCAATTTTTCCCAAACGACCACAAAATTTAATATTCATTATCGGCTCAACAAACGTAATTTCTTTCAATCGTCGACGGCTAAATGCATCCGCCTACAAAATACAACGCCGTGACGAGCCACCTACCACGTAATTTGGAACAAACATTTTTTAGAAAAGGGGAAGAATGCAATATTACAAAAATGTTATCGTAGTTGCTCTACTGCAAAATTTTTTAACGTTATAGGCACAGTCCGGGAACTTTTGAACTCATTTCGTATGTAGACGAAATGATACTGATTTGGCTTAGGTATTTTGTTGAATGGAAACAGTTTGTTGCAGTTGTAGAAATGACGAGAAGGCTTTTAGAAGTTAAACATCTACATTTTATTGACGATCAAAAGGGTAAAGAAGCGACAGGAAAGGTGTAGAACTCACGTCTATTTAAGACAATCACAAAAGCATTCATTGTTCGCTCTAGAGATCTCGTCTTTTTCTAGTTATGGTTAACTGGAATCTATTAAAATCATATGAATTCCGGTAAATGCTTTTCTGAAGGATTCATATGTGCGGGAGATACAATATTGCATCATCCTGATTTAAAAATGATAAACTTTTAATTTTTTGAGAGATAAGGTCGTGGTTAGTTCACATTTGAAGGGTAAAATAAAAATTAATTATCACGCGAAGTTTGGGATGGCTCAAAAAACCATTATGCAGTGGCGTAACGTACACCACCACAACCCCCGCATCGCGAGGGGGGGGGGAGGATTCTAGGGGACCTAAAACCAATGGTTTTGTAATCCGTTATAAGATCCTTGCGGACCAAAATTTGACTTTGCAGGGGAACCCTAATATTCTTCGTTACGCCACTGCCATTAAGAATTAAAATCCCTGAAAGAACATTAAATGAATTATTACATCTACACACACCAGAACTACCCTAAATCGATCAGTTCTTACGAAATTTTAGATTTGAGAAGTATAATTCAAAAATCTCGCATGATTAACGTTACATCCAAAAATGTTAATAGCTTGTTGTGAAAGAGGTCTTTCAATTTTGGCTGATTTCACCATAAAAATCTGACTCGTCATTACGCGGTCGACTTTTGTTGCTGAAGTTTTCTTGAAAATCTCTGTTTATTTCTCAAAATAATTTTTTTCTTCCGTTCGGAACTTTTATTTACAACTGGTGACATTTAATAAATGTTTTTGTAATCTGGCAATCCTTTTTCGTAAAGGTTAGCAACCTCAGCAAAATATGTTTCGTAACGTGCAGTCCTATTGACGTAAACGCTCGGTTGCTTTTAATGACGTCTAAACTTCTTTTGCTAGATTTAAAAATAAATTTTAAACACACACACGTGGCCAATAACAGGAAATGTTTTCCACTCTAATCGACCTTACTAAATTTTGGATAAACTTATACTAATATAAGTGTAATGTGCGTCTAATAAATATTATTAAATCTAATATATATTATAAATGCGAAAGTTTGTGAAAATCTTTGTTAGTCTCTTTCACGCAAAAACTACTGAATGGATTTTAATGAAACTTTACAGTAATATAGCTTATACATCAGAATAGCACATAGGCTATAATTTATAGCATAAACTATAATTTATAAAGATATTGTATGAAGTGTCCAAAATATAACGATATTTGTCAAGTAAGTAGGAAAAAATTCTGTCATCTGCTGGCAATTCTGGCATGCACTGCAAAAAAACTACGCCTGCATATATCTATCTTTTGTTTGTGAAAAACCATTTTTGTTTTTGCTACGCAAGGTGCTCGCTTCTAATTAATTCCTCTGATATAATGCCTATTTTTTTTTATTTCAGAATCAAACTAAGTTTTGAAGGGAGAGGTTGTTATAAATCTGTCTTTATTTTAATGTTTTTTTTTAACATGTTATTATGCACATTTGGTAGTAAGAAATTGATCTTTTTTCCAAATAAATGCTTTTATCAGTTCTGATACTTAAAGTAAATAAACTTTCTCTTTCACACTGCATCATTTGGACAAATTTTCAAAAACATTTTGTGGTTAGTAGTTAATTATAACACTATAATTTTAACTGAATAGGCAGATATTGCATTTTTAAGTATAAAAATAATTAAAACTACTGTACTGTATCTTTTGGAACGAGTGAATATTAACGTCGCACTGTTCAGCTACACGAGGGCTTTTGGCAACGGATCACGTAATTTTGAACCATGGTCAAGTGACGTGGACAACACCTGAGCTGGCACCCTCTTCTAACTACCACACCACACCAACTTAGAAGGAATATATTCTACCAATACTTAGTAGGAATATTCTTTGAAATCCACTCTTCCAATATATATAGCAGCACGGGTTCCATTATGAGTATTTTAGCGGAAAAAATAGTTTGTCAAAATTTAAGTGTCTTATTTTTGTATGTTATTGAAGATCTTAGAAAATTATTTGACTACTTATTTTAAGTGAACGGTATATATAATTAATTTTACAGTGGAATATCTTTAATTAATTTATTAGCTCTAACGGATTAAATTTTCCAAAGTGGAGTATTTTGTTTATGTATATCTCTTAATTTTAAATGTAGTGATCGAAAAAAAAAATATTTTATGAAAAATGCAGTAAATCATAATGCGGTTGGATAAAGTATTAACGAGCATCGCACCCCTACACGGCGGGTCTTACAAAGCTCTAATAAAGCTCGAGTTATGAAAATAGCTAGGCATTTGCCAACTTGACTCTATCATTAACATTTCGCTATGTTTTTTATTGAATCGTCATTATAATTTAATAAACGACGTTGCTTGCGAATATTACACAATTTTAACATAAAATAAATACTACAGAAAGTAATATTAATGTATTATACTTTCAGATAAAAATTATTTACACTATTTTAAGCGTTCATTACACAAAACTTTTAACAATGTGTTTCTTTTGCTGAGCAGAGATCAGCTTAGGATGGTATTTTCAAAAATCGACCCTCAAGAGTGTTAGGGGAGTTATAAATAAAAAAAATATCCTTTTTATCAGTTATTAGATCTACATACTTAAAATTTAACAAAGGTGTTTTATTTCTCTCTTTTTTTGTTTTTGTTTTGCTGAGCTACGCAAAAAAAACCTTTTTTTGTATAATTTGCAATTCACGTAAAATTAACTCATTATAAACTTCTTTATCCTTCAATCTGTGTTGTTTAATTTTTCAGTTCACCCGTGCGAAGAACGGGTATACCAGCTAGTTGTTCATACCAGCTAGTTGCTGGGGGGTCCCTCTGTCTACCTAGTGGTGAACCAACCTCCATCGTACAAATTATACAGCTTTTCATACTCATTACTCATACAGTGGGTGATCGGTTATTGAACATAATCCGTTCCAAGACTATGTTCGCTATCCGATTTGTTCGTTAACTGGATTCGTTAACCAATCACCCACTGTATAGTAAAACTGCGATTTGCATGTATTATGTAGTTCTATATTTTTTTTCGATATATTGAAAGCAGGGAAAAAAGTAAATTTCAAGTTTTCATCGCCGCGATTTAATTTATATTTCAATTTAATGCCTCTTCAAAAACAATGTTCCTAATCACCTTTCCTTCAAATTGCACTGAATTCTTATTCAGTCTTTACTTCTGCACCTTGACAGAGCCACAAACAATTGTCCATGAGTAAATATTGTTCCCTGCGATGTTACACATAAACCGACTTTTTCAAAACTCTGCCCCTGTGACATGTGACATATAGACATGTTTTTACATGTAGTGTTGTCTGTCAATCCTACATGGTCTGTCAATCCTAGCATATATTCTGTTCTCAATTGTCCTTGTTTTGATCACAAATAATACAAACGCCCTCTTTCAATTTTCAGACACGCATTTATGATGTAATGCTGTATTAATCTTTGAGCAGGAAGTAGTTGATTGAACTGAAACTTATTGCTAATTTTGTAACCATAATTTTGAACAGGACTTACTGCCTTTTTATCATTGTTCTCGGGTGTGAGAGATTAATAAATAAATTTATTAAATCATCACGAAAACTTTTTGTTATATAGAGAGAGATAATATATAGTGCTGTTGTATACACAAAGACAAGATTACAAGCGAAAACAAATTCTGTTAAATCTAACTTCATGCACAAAATCATCTTGTCACAAACATATGAAGTCATGCTGACCTCGAAATGAGTAATTAATCATTACGACAGTTGATGGCGAGCTTTTATTTCCAGCTGTTTTCCAACAAGTATTGTTGCCGACAGATATTTTTGCTTGCAGTCTGTTTCTCGAGTTAGCAATAGATACAATCAGAAGAAAAAGAAAACTACAGACTGTTTTCTTTGAGCAAGGAGACGCTTGATTAATTACATTGTTGCAAATGATTCGAATCAACATAGTGTTTGCACGGTTTCTTTTTAAATCTCTTCGAGGTATTTTTCAGCCTTCGTGTGAAACGAATCCCCTCCCCCTCCCCATGAGATAAATTACTCATTTTTTTTTCTTTTGTGAAACGCTGCATTACTTTTTAAATTAGCAGATAATTCATCTCATGCTACTAACTATGTAAATGTAGAACGCAAATAAGGTTGAATAATCAATTTCTATTTAGTGGTTTGAAATTGTAAAATAATAAATAACGCGTGAATATATATACATATATATATATATTAAACAACAGTAATATACGTAATAGCAGTAATGATCAACAAAAAAATGCATTTTATTGATATATATACATAATCCACTTAATAATATACTCATATAAACCTTAAGTAATAAATAATTAAATAATATCAATCATATCATTGATAATATTAATAAATTTAATAGTTAGGGATATATTATTAAATGAATGTAAATTATCAATTATGTAAATCATTAAAAATATAAGACATTAAGAAATGCAGTATGCAGAAAATATATTTGGTTCTGGTTTTATGAGCTTTTTATAGTTATTTAAATGACAAAGTTAAGATTATAACAAATTTTTTTAAAATAAAATATAAAAATTTTAAAAATAAATATTAAAATTTAAACAATGTAAAAATATATAGAAATTAAAAATAGAATAATGGAAAAGTTTTAATTTTCTATTTATAACAAAAAATCGGGAACATAACGAATTTTCAAGAAGTGAAAAACTAAAATTACTTTTAAATGTATCATTTATTTAAATTTAGTTTATTTCCGCAATAATTATTTCTAATCATTTTGTTAAACTGAAATTAAAGATTAATTATCGTCTGCACTGAATCACACGTAATGGAAGTCAAAGATGACACATTTAGATCGGAATGAGCAAAAACTTAAAATTATTCGCTAATATTGCATCGATACTAATTCGATATAAATTAGATATCTAATTTAACTTGTATCGAATTAATATTATCTGTCTACTATTGAACCATTTTTAATTTGTATTTGTAAACTTAAAAAAATACCTTAGTAAAATCTACAACTTATTAAGTTTTATTTATCCACCTTGATAACTTCTCCAAATAGTGCAATACTAAGAAGGAGAAAATATTGAAAAATATTTATTCTAAAACTATATCACTATAGCAAATATTTTCTTGTGTTATTTATGACAGTAAATCGAAGTCATTGTTACAACCAGAAAATTAATAGTTTAGGCAACTCTCGAACAAAATCACGCAGTTATTATGCAAACCACATGCTTAGTACAAAAATGATACTCACGGGTCTGTTTCTTCAATAGCTGTAAAAAATTAAACGATTTATATAGAATTATTTTATGGATGACACATACTTATAAAAATTATTATACTTATAAAAATAAATGATGTTATTTAATTAAATTTTAAATAATGTAAATAAAATTTTAAAATATAAATAACTTATTACAGATACTTTTCATTATAAAATAAGTAAAAAAAATTGCTTCAAAAAACTAAATTGTCATATTTTTACATATTGTAAATTTAATTAGAATTTGAGACTTCAAGTTGCACAAAAAATGACAGAATTGTCCAATGCATAAATAGAACTAAATAAATCTTCCAAATAAAAATTCTGAATTTATTCAGTTCCTAGTACACTAGTCTGCAACTAATGTATGAAATCAGATTCTACTGTATTTGTATAGTACTTTATATTTATCACACACCTAATCATAACTAGAAAACATAACTATAATTACACATTCACCGTTTCACCTTCAGCCTGAATTGTGATCTATAAGATGAGTCCAAAAAATAAACTTTTTTACATTAAAAAAAGGAATAAAATATTTTAAATTTGATTTTAAATTAATGTATACAATTTAGTTCAGCGGTGTTACTTTTTTTAATGTGTGGCTTAATTTTTATTTATATTCCTACTTATATTTCAAATAATTTTGGTGTACACTTTAATGTTTAAAGGTAAATTAAGAACATGTATCGCGCGCGCGCGCGGAATTTTTGCTCATAAAAGTTGTTTTCTTTTCTGCTTCGATTGTAATTATGTATAGTTTTGGTCTTATCTCTTAAGAGACTGTGTGTGATTTTTTAATAATTTATTTGATAAAGCTCGTAACTAATCTGTATTGTTTCCTACATTTTCATGTCGTTTTCTATATTCTTAGAATCTTTTTCGTTCGCCTGAAATATCTTTAAGCTTATATATATCCTGTTCGAAAAACTTTATATTTTTGTTCTGGCAATAATTTTTGAAAATAATTCATTTTTCGAAGCCAAGAAAATAAAGTTTCTTTTTTGAAATACGTATATAAATCCACTTTCACATTACTTTTTCCATTTTTTAACTATCAAAAAAATTCTTGGAAAAGGGGTTCTTTTATATTTGTTTACTCATGATTTCTGCGGTAATACAGATCTTTTCAGAAGTCCTTTTCAACATTTACTTGCTTTCGAATTCATAATATGAAAAAGCACGAGTATTTGGAATACATTTTCTTAAGTAAAAAAACGTCCATATAAACTCTGAGAATGTAAAACACTAGTTCCTTTATATTATTTCCTTTACTATTTAAAAACAATATTCAAGTGCAATATTTTTTCTCTTTAATATGTAAATTAGATGCTCTTTCATTTAGTATTAAACTATGAGATACATGAAATGGAACATATTTCTTGCAAGTAAAAAGGGATCGATTTAAAGGAAGATGAATAGGGAAGTATAAAAGTTTTGTTCTCTTCATTCAGGAAAAGTTCTAATATAATATTGATGCGTTGGGATGTCATTCAATTGAAAACGCTTTTCCAAATTTAGATCTTATCCTGCAACAAAAGTCGAAGATAGCCTTAAAGATATTCCATATTAAACTTTTTAATATTTAACAATATAATATTTTTTTAAATGTTGTATTTTCATTTTTTATTAAATGCTCGAATTCGGATTTGAAACTTTTGGAAAAGAATTGCCAAAATTTATTAAAATTGTTCGCAACAAATTTAGTAAGAAGTTTAAAACAGGCAATTTACATTCGTATTTATCCACAAATTTCTTTTTCTCTAATCTAAATTCAATTTATGTTTTGGATATTATAGATAATTGATGATTCTCTTGCTTTTTATTACCTAATTCAAGTGACATATATAATTTAAAAGAAAGGAATAAGAACTACTATAGCAACGTAATATTTAAGATATGACAAACTTTCATAGAATTTATTTATTTGATCAGAAATTGTTATAGATTTTTACTCTGTTAAACTCTTTGATACCTTTTTTTTTAAAGAAAAGTATATATGAGGGATTTCATAATTTCAAAAAGAGCATATTTTTAGATATCTTTATTATCTTTCTGGTGAAGGTCATTATATTTTACAGTTTAGCTTAGAAATTTTTAGTATATTATATGATGCATTTTTGTATTGGTTTATACATGAGTTATATATATAAGCTACTTCAAATATGAATTGTTGACTATTTATAGTTATTTATACCGAAGCAATTTTAAAAAGTATTATTTTTTAACTACATTGACAGCGACAGGTTTAAATTTATTTAAATAGTGCTTTAATATTTTTGCTTTTTGACGTCATATTAAAATAAACAGCAAATAAAAAAATAAAGTTTGAATTAATTTTTTAAAAAAATTCTTTCAGATTTTATTTTTTTTAAATCTTCTCTTCAAAATTTTATACAAATGAAAACTTTTAAAACATCATTAGCAATATAAATAAAAGTATTTTTCTATATTATTTCTGTTGCTTTAAACTTGGAGCAATTCTTTTTATAATAATGAAGAATATTTTAGTATTATATGCAATAAAAATATTTAAGAATTTCAGCTTATTTTTATTATTTAAATATTTTTCGCTTTTTGAGAAAAAAAATTATTTTACTAAACCTTCTATTAGCTAAGGAATTTATTCATACAAAAAGCGTTTAAGAACGAAAGATTAAACTCTGTAAATATTTAAACTAATTTAGATTTTCTTAAAATTTATAAACTCTTTAATTGTATTTCACTTGCACTTGTTTCAATCACATGTTTTGCAGAGACATATGTATTTTGAATTATATTCACTAGAGAATATTTTAAAACGTAATTTTTTGCACGTAATTCAGTAATATTTAACACTTATACAAACTTATTTATTCATTCGTTAAAACATTGATGACTTTTAATTAAATATTTTTCCCTGCATTCTTCAGATTCTTCAGTTGCGTTATATGTTTAACATTATATCCATATTGTTCTGATATACTATTCTTAAATATAAATTAGTTTCATTTATTTTTAATTTCACTCTACTTCCGGATTTCAAAGTGAATTTGGTGCATGAATGTATTCGCACTCAGGTATTTATTTCAATTTACAATTAAGAGAGAACACGAGCTCAAGTTGCATGCAGATTTGATTTACCTATTTAAACTCGACCTTATTCGTCGTATTTATATCTAGAAATAGCTATATATATTGAAATATATTTTGTGATATTTTCTACTTAAAAAAGAAAACGAAAAGTATGCATGTGTACTATTTCTCTTAATATTGGGGGATATAAGAACATTAATTTTTTTCTTAGTGATTTTTTGATTTTTTCATAAAGCAAAGTTCTAAATTTTATTATGCACTTAGTAGTATATTATTAAAATAATATTTATCCTTTATCTTTAGAAAATTTCATCTTAAAATTTAAAAAAAAGTCCATTCATGCTCCAAAATTTTATGATAAATATCATAATTTTTAGTAAGGTAGTTATAAAAAGTTCTTTGTGAGCTATATAATTTACTGTTCCTAAGTAATCAGAAATGAATATGATATTAGTACACAATTTTTGCTAGGAAGAAGGGAATATTTTTTTTTCTATTGCATGAATTGTTTTCATTGATTTTACCTACAGTCAAGACATTTTTAGAGACCACCACTTTTAAATAATTCATCCTTACATATGTTGCATTGCACTGTCTGTAAAATGGCCAGCAGACTTAAATGGCTAATTTTGTTTATTGATCTGAATATCAAACTGGTGCAAATTTCTTCACAGATAAAAGTCCCTATTTGAATTAATATTAAAATAATATTCAATATAAGCCTATGAAAATAAACTTTATCTTCTATATATTTAAAGGTATACAAAAATATGCATAGAACTTTTTTAAAACTTTATAAGAGAGATTTCTTTATATTTATTAATAAATATCTTTTAATTTAACATGAATTTTCATGTTTGGAGGTTCTCATACTTGATAGATTTTTTTTCTATTTTTCTGTATTTATAAATTTTTTTCAATATTATAACATTTTTTTATGTTGTAATATATGTGTATGTATATTTTTATGTTGTTTTTAAAGGATTTTTTTTGCAAAATTCAAAAAATTCTGTCATTTCAATCAATGTTCTGGGGTGTCTCGTCTATGCTTATCACTATGTGAACATGATATTTCCATTCAAAAATATAACCTTCTCGAAAATAAAATATTTTAAAACAAATATTTGTGAATGTACATTATATAAATATAGTAAAAAGGTTGAATTTTTTTTTATCCTATTCTGATATTCTAACTCCAACTAATATGAAAACAAAATTAAGCAATTTAATTTTAATATTCTTTGATATTTATTTTTCCTTAAAAATAAGGAATATGTAAAAGAATGTAACATATCACCTCTGAAATTAGCCTTGATGGAACCAGCAGCATCTCCCTTTTTGTTAGTCACCGTCAATCTGTATAATCCCGAATCTTCATCTTCCGGATCGTGAAGCTTGAGTGCAATGTAGTACCTGTGAGAACCTAAATCCTTTATTTCAGGTTTCAATTTTGCTGTTTTCTTGATCTTCTTGTTCTCAAAAAACCATGCAACATCCGGTTTCGGACAGGCTAGAACGACACATTCGAAAATAATAATATCTTCATCGTCGTCCTCCCGCAATTTCGGCTTTTGAACAAAAGTCGGGGCTTTCTCATCCTCAATTCCCATTTTACAATCGTCTCGGGCTATCTATCCATCAGTTATTGAAACGAAATTGTTGATTTTAGCTGGATCATAGACGCAAACGCGTTGGTAATTGCAAAAGTATCCGTAAAAGGTAAGGCTTACAGTAACTTTAAAAGCTGATCATATTACAAAGGTATCCTTCAAATTCGAATATGTCTATATATTTCCTGTAGCGGTAGCTCTTTTCAAATTAAAGACCACTAATTCACAACAATATAAGTCAGAGGTATCTTATTCTTCTGGTAAGCCAATGATTAAAACTGGTTTCTGGTCCACAACAAAATAAATTTTTAATATTCGAATTCGAAATCACAAAATCACAGTTGCATCACCAAAACTGAGATGTTTCGTTCGAAATGAAATTCCAAATCACTGATATCGTGAAAGTGAACCGATCACTGGATACTGAGTTTCAAGCAGCCGAGACGAGCAGCCCTTTCATGTCCACGAGAGAGAGAATCCTCGAGAAATACCTGACGAAGATGATTCGTAAGACGACGAAGCACACAAGCAGATTGAGCGACACGACAAATGTTACCGAGCCGAGACTAACAAGATGTTCGACGTAGCCATGATTTATGGTGTTCTAGTATTGCAGGAGTAGCGGAACAATGAGCCGAGTGTATTGAAACAGCCGAGCGAGCCAGGTCTGTATCAGGGGGTTGCTGGAGCATCCGACTAAAAACGGACCTCAAAGGATAGTTGTGTCTATCGAAGAGACGGATTTATCGGCGAGATAAACACAAGGTACCGCCCAGCCTTCGTAAGTTCGAAACGCGTTCCGAGCGACAGTGGTTTAAGTCCCCAAAGCGTGGCATTCAGTGAATCTAGGGGTTGGAACCTTTTGTTTGTGCGGCACAATCGGTGCCTTTGTACAATGCATTTTTGTGCGTTCATTTTATTTTTAAATAGTTTTCATAATAGATTCTTTCTTTCTCTCTCTCCCCTCGGAGATGCATTGGTCTTTTGTTGGGATTCTGTCTGGGTCTTCGTTCGATCTTAATTAATCCTTTGGATGTCGTTTCATTTTAATCATTAAAAAAATGTTTCATTAGTATTTAAAGTTTTTTATTCTCTTGATGACTTTTATTTTTATGTAAAAAATATTATAAATTTTGTAAACATTATTCGATGCTTTTTCATATATACCTTATTCGAGAAAGTTTCGTCCGCAGTAAAACTTTTCATAGATATAATAAAAACCTCATTGACAAGAATTAATCTGGATTCAACATTTAAAATGGGTTTTAAAACCAATGAAATGATCAAGTAAAATATAAGAATCATTGAACATTATATTTAAAATAACGAAAAAAGATTTTTTTTTTATATCAAACAAAAATTGTTGTCGTGAGTGAATCATAACGCCATTCTCTTTGCATCTTTCAATTTTAAACCGTAGTCAATGACGAGAACGACACCTGCGCCGACACACCCCACTATAACTTCCCCACTACACCAACGTGAGGATTAAGCTACGATAGAAACGTCATGAATCATACGATTATGGAATATACAAATTATATATACAATTATCCATTTTTAAACAATTTATAAAAATATATATTGTTGAATATTAAGTGCCCCCAAGATAGATAGATATATAGTTTTATATATATATAGTTTTTTATATATATACATATATAGTTTTATATATATATAGTTTGATATATATGCATATATAGTTTTAAATATATATAGTTATATATATATAATTTTATATATATACATATATATAGTATTCTTATTAAAATCCTCTCTATTTATATTATTGACAATTGTACATATGTACTTTTTTGTTGATGTGTTATTGAAAATTTACCAAATATACATTAATTTTTATAAGCCTTCCTGAGATATATTTTAGTGTAAAAATAACCATTCTAACTGCTGGTTTCCATATCTTCATCTCCCATCTAACCAGCAAAGTGACTTGAGCCACTCTCGTTCCTCCCGTCAGGTTGCTGTCAACACATTATCCTTCTCTGGGGCTTCAGTAAAGAAAGCAGGAAAAGCTTGATCCTGACGTTCATCTCCCCTCCTCCCCTGGATTTCTGAACAACTCTGGTTTATTTTGCTTGGCACAATCATGGCTCGTAAAAGATAAAGGACCACGGAAAGTGAATCTTGCCTTCCGTTTGCCCCCCCCCCTTTCCAGAACGAACGGTAAAATATACTGTGGAGATGCAACTGATGACTTGAAGAAACCTTTTGACAAAACGGGATTGACAGAAATGGGTTAAACAGTCTAAGCTTTTTGTTTCTGCTTGATCATTAGTTCCTTTGTTGTATCTTTGCGTGATTTCGAACGATAAGTGAATCAGTTTTTACAAATGTATGTATAGAGAGCAAGATTGTTTTAAATGGTGAGACTAACTTAATATGAAATTGTTCTTCAAGATATGCTTATATATTTTGTATAATGAATTTTGACCGTGGCAATTAAATAATAATAGGGAACTTTCCGTTGAAAGATTACATTAATTTATTAAAACATTAGAAAATCACCTTCAGAATTTTAAATGTAAAATATCCATTTCTGAAATAAAAAAATATTTATAAAAATATTCAAATAAAAAAACACAAACATTACAATAAGAAGAAAAAGTAAAGTTTTATTTTTGTTTTTAAAAAAATCTGTAAATCAAAATGAAATTTCCAAGATCAAGCGGGACACTGAAATCAATAAAAGAAAAAAAATTAAACCATACTAAGTACGGTAAGAAACTTTCTGACCATTCATATACTATAAGCATTGATATTATGAATGTAAATAAAAAAGTTTAATTTATTTCGAATACTCAAAAACTTTTCACAATTTAAAATTTTATCTTTCATCAATTTTTTTTTAAAAAAATCTTTTTTTTATTATACAATTAAAAGATAATAATTTTTTAAAAAACAAAACGTATTTTATATGTAAATGATTATATTTTAAACTTATACATTTTTTACCCAACTTCTTGCGAGTATTCCTTAGAAAGATTTGTTTGAAAATTTCTAAAAGAATTGTTAGGGTTAAAATAATTTAACTGGTAGTTATGTAAAGAAAGAAAATTACGCGATAAGTTACAGTTCAGGTGTTCATCCATTTTAGTCCAGAACCGTTCACATGCTACTTACGAACTGTCGATGAAATTATTTTCGCTACGAGCTTTCAGCGGTTCGTAGGAAAGAAACAATTTAACCGTGAACCACCAGCAGTTATTCGTCATCCATTTGATGGAGGCTCGTGAACAAACACCAACGAGCTACACACAACACCATTCCTGTATGTGTTGTGAATTCCCTATGGGTTCGTCAAAAAATCAACTATAGGCAGGGACGTCTTAAAACTCTTTGAGGTCCTGAGACATCTTAAGGTTTCTTAAGGGCCTGGGCCCCTATGCAAAAATAGGCCTTGTCTAAGATCTTTAAAAGTTGACAGTATATAGCATGCATCGTCAAATACCCGTTCAAATGGAAATTTGAAACAATTAAGGTATCCGACAACGTTCGGGACCGTGATTTTGAAAGGCGTATAAATGGATAATATTTATGATATTTAGTGTCACTTAGATTAGAAAATGTATATAAAATTGTTTTAAGAATAGTATTACCATAAAAAATTAATTAAGTACAATATGTTGACAAAAAATGAACATAGAAAGACCCATTTTCAAAATATTCTCCTTTTGTGAAAAATGCTTCTATTATAATAATATTTTGCCTGCTTATAGCTCAGACATCTCTGCAAATGCTCAACTAGAATTTTTGAAATATATAACTTAGAAGTGGGTTTATCCATGTTTTACGACAACAGAGGGGAGCAATTTTTAGAAAAAAACGCCGATAATGTCAATTTTTCAAAAATCCTAGTTCAGACTCTCTGGAGAAGTCTTTACTTTATATAAGCGAAATATTATTTTAGAAGCATTTTTTATACTAGAACATTTTGAAAAAAGATTATTCTAAGTTAATTTTTTGCCGAAATATTGTATTTAAATATAATTTTTTACTTCAAAATGTCCTTAAAACAATTTTATACATGTATTCTAATCTAAGTGACTCTAAATATCATGAAAATTATCTATTTATGCGCTTTTTTTAAAATCATGGTTCTTAACGCAGTGCGTGAATTACAAAAATTTCAAAACCCTAGGCACAAATTGGCTCGACCGATGGCTGCATTTCGACTAAATGAGTTGAATGATTGTTTATGTTATTAGGGCAAGGCATAGACATGAACAACGGTCATCACACATAATAATACAGTCTTACCATTTTTGCCTGTTGACATGCAGTTTGAAATTCCCTGTTTTTCTAAGAATATGTACGGGAATAATATTTGACCTTATTAAAATTATCCAGATCACGATCTTATTAAGACCAAGTTTAGAACGAAACGAGGCCCTCACCGACGGCGAGGTCCTGGGCCCGAGAGCAGTTAGTCCATACTTTAACGACGTCCTTGACCAGAGGTAGTTCTCCACGAGTGGTTTATGGGCAGTTTGTTCGGAGTAAAACTACTTCTCTCAATCGCGAGCTCAAAGAAAAAGCGTGATACTTTACAAAAAGTAATATAAAAAAAATTGTTAAGTTAATTCCTACTTATGTAGATTAACAAAGAAAAAGTTTATTTTAGCTACTTTTTATAAAAGTTACAATTAATATAAATATGTATATACATAAGACAGAATCACAACATTAAATGGTAATTAATTTTTATTAATTATCGTACTGTTATCCAAAACAATCATGTAAATAAAATTTCAGTTTAACTGAATGCTTTAAAAAGTGAGAAAAAAAAACCTTTTCAAATTTTGACGCAAGTCGCCAAAAATGATGCCAACGTGGCTGTATTTGTAATTCTTTAAATATTTAGTTTTAATCAACTAATTTTTATTAACTATAATTAAATTATTGTATTGTCATCCAAAATAATGATGTATACAAAATTTCAGCTCAATTGAGCACTTTAAAATATATTTTAATAACGATTGAAAATTCCACCAAGACAAATAAATATATAGAGAGTGTGAGCTAATAGTAGGAATTTAAAAAGTACTTAATAGAGAATATTAAGTATTATTTTTCTTTATAGAATATTAAGTACTATTAAGTAGAAAATAAACATTTAATTTTCTTAAAAAATGTCTGTGGGTCTAGACGACATATATCGTGTATTATATTAATGGCTCAGACATGTCTGTTTTAATTGTAACACTTTTTTGAGATGCAAAAACAAATGAATGCAATTATTTTAAAAAGGTGAGGTCCTGGAGTATCCTCCTTTTCCATAATGTGGCTGTCAAGCCGAAACAATTGCCCTCTTCTAGTTTAGATAGCCCATTAAAAAAACTAGATTTCGGTAGTATAGAGATATGAACATATTCAATGAAATTTTTCATGCATGTATGCAGCATCTGAAAAATTTATCATTCTCAATTATCTTCCAGCTTAATGAAAAACAAATAAGTATGGGTTAAAAAACTCAGCTCGTCAACTTTGGTGTTAATATGTTACTAAGCAATGTGGCCGTAAAATCCTAGTTTTCACTTTGGAGAAAAAATTTGGAAGGATTTATGACATAGTTTGAAGGAACATCGTGAAAGAAAATAGTTTTTCAATACTGAGTATTTATAACTTAACGTGTTTATTGCACTCTAACCGTTGTAAGATTTACCATCTACTGAGATTTACCATCTACTACCATCTGGTAAGATTTACCATCCCATATGCTCTCAGTTGGCTTTAAATTTTGCAACTGAGCTTTCCACAATTCTTCAGAAGAATACTACCTTTCTATGTCTATATTTAAAAAAAAAACATTTGTGCTTCACACAAAACTTTTTTAAAATATTGCGACAAGCAAATTTTGTCCATATTTTTTCTCATCATCACTTAACTATAGGAAGAGCACTGTTTTATGAACTGTTAAAAACAGAGAAAAATATATTTAAAGAATAATATAAGTTGAATTTCTGAAATATTTTATTCACATTCTAACTTGGTTAGATCATGAGAGAACAAATGAAAATATATACTGCATAAAAAAAACTTCCATATATTTGCTAGAAGAATCTCAACTACTACCGGTTCTCATTTTTTAAAACTTTGCTCGTGAATAGAAGATCAGTAGGTTAAATAATAAAAGAAAAGAAATTGTACAATCTGTTGGGTATTCTTAAAGTAATCATACTTATAGATTTCATATACAGTGAAAATCGTTTAACACGAAACTGAGGGAACTGAAATATTTTTTCGTGTTAAAGGAATTTCGTGCTAAAGGAATCAACAACAACAACAAAACATATGTTCAACAAATTAAGTTTATTTTAGTACATTTTATTACATAGATATGAGTTTTTTTCATGTATTTAATAAAAAACAATGAAACAAAAACATTCATTAGTACTTAATGAAATTTAAAACAAAATTTAGCAATGCCAAAATCTTCACAGATTTTCATTTTTGTGTTCCGTTTTTGATCAACAGCCTCAAGAAGCCTAATCTTCATTTTTTGCTAAATAAAAGTTTACTTTCCCCCACAGATCTTTGCTATTTTGCCCGTAAAAAAATTCTTCTAAAATAGGAAGAAAAAAAAATGAAACCAAACTTACGGATTTTTAATCACACTGCCATGTACTCGTCATTAAGGCGATATGGTACCCGAAAAATCATCAAACTATCGATATTTTTATTAGCTTATATGATCTAATTAGCTTATATTACCTTGGATCATTATAAACTTGCCTGCAAAATTTCAAAGTTTTACCTTCATTTTTTCTATTCAGTTATGGAACAATTTTTGATGCTGGAGAACAGACTAAACAAAACTGACACGTCCATTCTTCAAATCATCTGCTAGAAAAGTGCCTGATAAAAAATGAATTAATTATTTTTCTATTGAGCGCAAATGAAACTAACATATGTAGAACTAGCTGCATGGCCTGGCGTCGCTCGGGCTTTCTCTACTTTTATAAAAATGTTCCCTTTCCTTCATAAAATCACCACTTCTAATACTCTTTTTCAAAATGACTTTACCCCCACGCGCCTTCCTCCGCTTAGCCCGGCGTTGCTCGGCCTTTTTCCGAGTGTATAACTTAAAATTCGCTGTTTCGAAATTTTTTTGCTTCCTTTCCGTCAAACAGGTTTATTTCCCCCCGGCGTTGCTTGAACATTTTTAAATGCCTAACACATTGTCATGGAAATTCCCCTTCCCCTCTCGCTATGATATCTCTTGAGTAAGTGAACAGTGGGACCATAATATTCACTGACTCCCTTTGCAACTTTTTAGGACCCGAAAACGAAAATGTACCTTTTTTAAAAATAGTTGTATGTTCAAAAAGTAGAAATTTTTATAATTACAAAATTTCACAACTGTATTAAATGTTGAATTAAAATTGCGAGCATTTTTTGAAATGTTCGATAAACGGAAAAAAAGTTTCATGCAATTATTTTTATAAATGAAGAAGTTATAAAAACTTTGAATTTGATAAGTAGTTATTAAATATTTAAAATTTGAGTATATTTTAATTGATGCAACATATATTTAAAAAATAAAATACCATAAAGAATTAAAATTTATTTAAGTAATTCTCAGTTGAATAAAAATGTTACTTTGTCTTCTATTTTTTTAAAATATTAAAACTACCTTTTTTACTAATTATTATAATACTTACTATTACACTTTCTTGAAAGGTTTAGAATTATGCATTGACGGACTTGTAAACCTTCGATGTACATCCAGTATCAATTTTACTGTAGTTTTGTTATAGGTTTATAATATTCCTAACAGTATTTAAATTTTAAATTATCGCCTTGTGCTTAACGGAAACTATTATTACAACTTTGCATTCAAATGGGAGAATCGATCTTACGTTGAATTTAAAAAACATTTATTGATTGTGAGGACCTCTTTCTTTCTGTTAATATTTAACTTACAAAATAATTTCACTAACGTCATTCAAACTATCAAATATCGTTTTTTCTCACGTTGTGTAAATCGAAAAGTACACCAAATCTTCGAATTCTGTGTAAAAGCGACATTAAATTACCATAACTGAAAACTATATAGCACGATTTAAAAAACAGTGCAAAGCTTTTTCTGAAAAACGGCTAAAATCAATCTTGGTTCAAAAAGCATTCTTTTTCAGGTTGACTGATTCGAGACGTATTCGTTTTTGCAAGGATTTTTAAAGAATAATTGTCATCGTTTTGTTTTTAGAATTTCAGCGAATTTTTACTTTAATTAATATTGCGCAGTCTGTAAATATTAAGATTTAAAAATTGGTGAACGTAACATACTCGAACTTTTCTAAAATCATAAGAAAATAAACAATGTTATTTTTCGATTAAAATAGTATAAATAATTTACATCTGGAAATGTAATACGTTAATATTACTTTTTATTGTATTTTTTTATTTTAAAACTAGCTGGTATACCCGTTCTTCGCACGGGTGAACTGAAAAATTAAACAACACAGATTGAAGGATAAAGAAGTTTATAATGAGTTAATTTTACGTGAATTGCAAATTAAACAAAAAAAGCTTTTTTTGCGTAGCTCAGCAAAACAAAAAAAAAAGAGAGAGAAATAAAACAACTTCGTTAAATTTTAAGTATGTAGATCTAATAGCTGATAAAAAGGATATTTTTTATATTTATAACTCCCCTAACACTCTTGAGGGTCGATTTTTGAAAATACCATCCTAAGCCGATCTCTGATCAGCAAAAGAAACACATTGTTAAAAGTTTTGTGTAATGAACGCTTAAAATAGTGTAAATAATTTTTATCTGAAAGTATAATACATTAATATTACTTTCTGTAGTATTTATTTTATGTAATATTCGCAAGCAACGCCGTTTATTAAATTATAATGACGATTCAATAAAAAACATAGCGAAATGTTAACGATAGAGTAAAGTTGGCAAATGCCTAGCTACTTTCATAATTCGAGCTTTATTAGAGCTTTGTAAGACCCGCCGTGTAGGGGTGCGATGCACGTTAATACTTTATCCAACCGCATTATGATTTACTGCATTTTTCATAAAATATTTTTTTGGATCACTACATTTAAAATTAAGGGATATACATAAACAAAATACTCCACTTTGGAAAATTTAATCCATTAGAGCTAATAAATTAAATAAAGATATTCCACTGTAAAATTAATTATATATAACGTTCACTTAAAATAAGTAGTCAGATAATTTTCTAAGGTCTTCATTAACATACAAAAAATAAGACACTTAAATTTTGACAAACTATTTTTTCCGCTAAAATACTCATCATGGAACCCGTGCTGCTATATATCTTGGAAGAGTGGATTTCAAAGAATATTCCTGCTAAGTATTGGTAGAATATTCCTTCTAAGTTGGTGTGGTGTGGTAGTTAGGAGAAGAGGGTGCCAGATCAGGTGTCGTCCACGTCACTTGACCATGGTTCAAAATCACATAAAAGATAGATATTTGCTGTCGCGGGCTTTTTTTGCGGATGGCAGAATTTTTTCCTACTTACTTGACAATTATTGTTATATTTTGGACACTTCACACAATATCTATAAATTATAACCTATGTGTTATTCTAATGTATAAGCTATACTATTGTAAAGTTTCATTAAAATCCATTCAGTTGTTTTTGCGTAAAAGATTCCTAAACTTCCTCACAAACTTTCACGTTTATAATATATATTAGGATTACATATGCATTAACAAATCATTTTAAGAAAGAATTGTGCAATTCATGCAAAAATTCCAGTTAGTGTATTGTTTATTGAAGAACAAATGGATTTGGGCAGGATTTAAAAGTTTGGCGCGCTTTTTACGATATTATTATGAATGGAATTAAAACTTCAAAACGGATTCTCCCAAAGCACATGAAATTAAAACTTCAAAACGGATTCTCCCAAAGCACATGAAATTAAAACTTCAAAACGGATTCTCCCAAAGCGCATGAAATTAAAACTTCAAAACGGATTCTCCCAAAGCACATGAAATTAAAACTTCAAAACGGATTCTCCCAAAGCACATGAAATTAAAACTTCAAAACGGATTCTCCCAAAGCACATGAAATTAAAACTTCAAAACGGATTCTCCCAAAGCACATGAAATTAAAACTTCAAAACGGATTCTCCCAAAGCACATGAAATTAAAACTTCAAAGCGGATTCTCCCAAAGCACAAATACTAAATCTCATTTTAATAACTCTGATCATTAAAAATCTAATTCGCAAACGTAGCAAAACTCTCCCATTTTTATATATTTGTTTTCGGTGTTATAGATAAATCCCATGTAGTGAAATTCAACAAAATTATTATTAAAATATTTTAAGAGATTTTTTAAGCAAATACACAGATGTAATTCTTCGATTTTAATATATTTTACCTGTAAATCGTTATTTGATTTTGCTTTCATAAATGTTCAATATTTAATTTACGAAGGCTTTTAAAATCATGGAAATAAAAAAAATAAAGGTGTTAACATCTTTTGTACACACACACGTTATGGATTATTTAAGTTGTAAAACTGAGCATAGAATGAGCTCTGAGGTGTGTGTATCTATTTTTTTATAATTATTTTATAATTATTTTTTATAATTATTTTATAATTATTTTATAATTATTTTTTTATAATTATTATTATATTAAAATGTTGATCTTTCATTTGTTTTCTTCGATTTATTCATTATGTCATTATACTGCTTAATTGTTCTACATTTTTGCAATTTCTTATGGTAAGCAGTTTTAAATAAGCTAATTACCATTTTATAAAAGTTTCAGACTATTCGATGAATGTTATATCATGCGGTTCATGTAATGAAAACTTCAAAATTATATTTCTCCATGTTGAATTTTTGATCATATATCATCATTCAAAACCCTAAGGCTTTTTTGATAATTGAAGTAGGGATGTGCAATTTTTTATAAAGGCTCTAAAATGTATGTTTTGTAAAACTGTGCATGGAATTAGCTCTAAGATATCTAGTAATTGTTTTTAAAAATTACAAAATTAAAACTATTGCTTTTTTTGAGAATTTTTGTATGTTTCACAATGAAGAAATTAATATAAAATTAATGAGCTGAGAAGCATAAAAAAGCGCATGCACGGTTTATGTAGCATGTTATAAGGTACTTTGAAATAAAAATTTGAAAGAAAATGTACATATTTAAAAACGCCTTAGAAATTCAAAAAATGTTTTAAAAAACATTACAAAATTTTAATTTTACAAACACTTTGTAATAAATTTCAAATTTTTATGTGGAATTATTAATTAAATGACCTTTATTAAATACAATTAAAATCAAATTTAAAAAATTCAAAAGAGAAAAAAATTGTAAAGATGATACCATATTGCCTCAAATTCCATGAGATGAGAAATGAGATGTAAAGGTGGAGAGTAAAAATGATTTCGATAAACAAAATTGGCTCGTGTCACTGGCTATCTCAAGGGTATTTCAAAGCCAAGTTAGCCTCCTTTCCACAAAATACGGGACACCACCTCTCTTAAATATCGCCTGCGTGAATGATGTTTTCCGTATTTTGTTCATTCCCAGAAGGGGAAGTTTTTCGTGTTAAGCGATTTTCGTTTTCTGTTAAGCGAAGTAATGCATGAAAATACATAGTAGCTTGTCGGGACCGTCGTATTATTTCGTGTTAACCAATGTTTCGTCTTAAGCGTTTTCGCGTTAAACCTATTTCCCTGTATGTTTTATTCATCTCTAAGTTTTTTTATGCAACTTCAAACAATCTAGCGCTTATGAAGCTAAGTTAAGAATCAATGCTGCATGCTGCAGTATTTTTTAATATTTAAATTATTTCTCATATTTAATGCAAAAAATTTTTTGACAATTTTTTTAAAATTATTATGGGTCTACAAGACGGGGAAAAAACCAGGCAGGAATTCGGTACCATTCCTCGCCCACGACTGCATTTCATTTCTAAATGCAAAATTATAACGTGGGTTAAAAGAGGAAGCAGGTTTTGCATTAAAATAATTTTAAAATATTTCTAAAGTTATTTATTTATTTTGCTACCAGGGCTGTAGAATGTGATTTTAGAAATCTTTCACTTTCTGAAACATATCTTTATATATAAAAATCTTCTGTGCGTGTGTATGTCACTAAACTCCGCCTAAACGGCTGGACCGATTTCGATGAAATTTTTTGTGTGGGTTCAAGTAAATTCGAGAATGGTTTAGATTCACAATTAGATCCGATATCGCAATTAGTTAAAAAGATGTTAATTAAAAACATTCAAAAAATACAACTCAACATTCACCTGCATTGTTGTAACAACGCTATTGTTATAAACAAATAATATTAAAAAAATTTTAATCAATTTCTACTTAGATCAACCAAGAAAAAATTTATTTTAGCAACTTTTTATTAAATAGTTGCAATTAATATAAATATGTATATACATATGACAGAATCACAACATTAAGTGGTAATTAATTTTTATTAATTATCATTAAAATATCGTATTGTCATCGGAAACAATCGTGTATATAAAATTTCCTTTCAACTGAATGCTTTAACACGTGAGAAAAAAAACCTTTTCAAATTTTGACATACGTCGCCAAAAGGGTCGCTAAGTCGCCAATGTGGCTGTAATTGTAATTTTTTAAATAATTAGTTTTAATCAATTAATTTTTATTAATTATAATTAAATTATTGTATTGTCATCCAAAATAACCATGTACATTACATTTCAGCTCAATTGAGCGCTTTAAAATGTGTTTTATTAACGATTGAAAATTCCACCAAGATAAATAAATTAACAAACTAATAAATTATGTATAGAGATCGTGAGCTAGAAGTAGGAATTGAAAAAGACGAAAGTTGACGTCGTCTTTTTTCAGCCAAACTGGCAAAACCCGGTCTTTATTGTTACGAAAATGCAGACGATTCACGCCTTTTAGCGTTTTTAATTAATATCTTTTCAAATAATCTTTATATATGTAATTATTCTGTGCGTGTGTATGTAACTGATGAACTGATGAAAGTTTTTGTCTGTTCCAGTGGACTCAGATTTATAATTCGGTTTAGAAATGTTTATTTAATTAATTTTTTATTTATAAATTGTTGATCTTGCAATGTTTTACTTTGGAACAGGCAGACTGCGCTACGATCGCAGTATCGAATATTCAAAAATCTTTTATTTTGAATTCAAGATGTGTGTACAGGACAACGTCTGTCGGGTCCTCTAGTATATATATATATATATATATATCGACACATGCATACATATATAGCTCTATGTGTTGTGGAAGTTAGGAGAGGGGGTGCCACCTGACCCTCCTCGTCATTGTACCATGGTTCAAAATTACGAGGTCCATCACCATAAGCCCTAGAGTAGCTGGATAGTGCGGTGTTAATATTCACTCATTCACTCGCATATATAGGGTGCTTTTTTAGAGGTATAAAACTTTAAATTGCAATAAAACAACGATGTATTATTCGATTGACATGAATTTTTTTTATTCGGATGATAATCTTGTGGCATTACATTTTAAATATGATCAAGCAAGGCGTAGATTCGTCGAATGGGCCCTAAACGAGATTGCCGTTGTTTCCGATTTTCATAAGCGAATTTTGTTTAGCGATGAGGCGCACTTCTGGTTGAATGGCTACGTCAACAAACAAAACTGCCGCATTTGGAGTGAAGCTAATCCACAAGTGTATGTCTAAACACCGTTACATCCAGAAAAACTGACTGTTTGGTGCGCTTTATGGGCTGGTGGAATCCTTCTTCAAAAACGATGAAGGCCACAACGTTACAGTCAATAATGGTGATTGGTATAGAGCCATGATTACTAACTTTTTCATTCCTGAATTGAACAATCATGATGTCCAGGAGCTGTGGTTCCAACAAGACGGCGCAACATGTCACACAGCTCGTGCCACAATCGATTTATTGAAAGACACGTTTGGTGACCGCCTAATTTCACGTTTTGGACCTGTGAATTGGCCTCCAAGATCTTGTGACTTAACACAGCTAGACTATTTTCTGTAGGGCTATGTAAAATCATTGGTCTATGCGGATAAGCCACAAACGCTTGACCATTTGGAAGACAACATTCGCCGTGTTGTTGTCGATATACGGCCACAAATGTTGGAAAAAGTCACCGAAAATTGGACATCCAGATTGGACTACATCCGAGCCAGCCGTGACAGTCCTATGCCAGAAATCATATTTAAAATGTAATGCCACAAGATTATCTTTCGAATAAAAAAAATTCATGTCAATCGAATGTCATTGTTGTTTTATTGCAATTTAAAGTTCTATACCTCTAAAAAAACACCCTTTATATCTAGACACACATATTACAGTAATACCCCGAACTTACGCGATAGGTGGGACTGAGTAATAATCGTATAGGTCGTGGTATAATTTCTCATGTAAATACATATACATTGTTTTCAGTTGGGGCTGGAGACGAAAGAAAAAAAAACACCTTAGAACAAAAAATGTTTAATAAAACCTGAGATATATATAACATATATACACAAAATCGCAAACCAAAGTTATTTTGATGTAGAAAGTTCCATAAAATTTAACTAGAAGTCTGCCAGCTAAAAGAGCTTTTTTTTTCTCTCGCAAAATTTCCTCGTAGCATGCTAATAAATTTTTAATTCCTAGTTTTGTTGAAAAAATACTCTCTTCGTTGGAGTATGTAGTATTTTCAAAAATTTGTAACTCTTTCTCAATTAAATTGAGGCGTTCTGTAAAATTCCCAAATGTTATTCGATCTTCTTATTGAAAACTTGGTCCAAAGCAAGGGTACTCAAACTTTTTTCCCGCTGGTCCACATATATATGACAGGTATTTCACGTGGGCCGCAACATGAGTATAATGTGGAAAAAAATACTATAGGACCAAAGTAGCATTGGATAAACCAAAATTGATCTAAATATTAAATCTCACATTTTCGGCCTTTATTTTAATACTTTATTCACACCTTTCTGTCCTCCACCCACACACAAAAATATTTATTTTTATGCATTTTTTACTGAATTATGGGGTAATTTCTATTTCCTTTCATCTTTGACCAAACCTCTTGTTTACATTCTACTATTAAAAAAGGCAAATTGACAGAAAAATTGATTGATTTTATTGTTTCATTGACGGAATTTCCAAATAATTTTTTAGTGCATTGTTCTTAAATAATTGAATTTTTTAGAGCAATGGGCCATAACCGGGCTACTCTGAAAAGACCATCGGGTCACAGGTTGAATATTACTGGTCTAAAGACTCAAGCTCTTCAATGTATTTCTCATGCATTACTATGAGCTCGTCAACTGTCCGCTCCTGATTGTTGGAATCCGGCAGTTCTTGAACGTCATCATTATCTAATTCTAAATTTATTTGCCTGGCAAAATCGGCAACTTCTTCAATCACATTAAGTATTTCATCACGCTCTGGTATTGCTTCTACCTGGGTGATGAAAAAAAAAGACAAATTGACAAAATTTTAAAGTAGCATAACTGAATTCGCGTAAGTCGAGGTATTACTGTATATACATGTAATAATTCCCTCTAGTATCCTTTTCATTAACTCTGTGTACTAATATTTAAAATAACTTTAACTCTTTGGTTTAAAATTAACAATGGAATCTTAATCGTAATCGGCAAGTCGGAAATCTCTGTCCCGCCCATTCTATCCAATCAGAACTACTATTACGTAATCATCACGCGCTTGCACTGTGGTATAAAAGCAAAAATCTTGTGTATAATCGCTCTCTTTTGTCTGCCTCCTTCATCATGTAATCAGCCTGCTGCAACGCGTTCTATGTTTGTATTTGTGTTTGTGCTATGATGTTTGCTTCTTGTACGTGTAATGCTGCCCCTACTGAATCTTTATGTGTTTCCGGATGTGAATAAAAAGGAATAACAATTTACATGAGTGCCTCTTCGATAGTACCGTACTCGATCACGCTCCACGTAACACAGAAAATCACATCACCGGCCACGCCCTACCTTTGGTTCGCGATTGTTTAAATCTACCACTCGCCTCGACAAATTATGCACTGCTAAGTTTTATCATTACATACATATATACACACAAACAATATAATATATATATATATATATATATATATATATATATATATATATATATATATATATATATATATATATATATTGTTGTAAGGTTAAAAATCATCTTTATCAGTCGTGATTTTAACTCCTTTCTGCTACAGTGTAGAGCAGGGGTACTCAACCTTTTTTCCAGCCGGGCGGCATACACATAATAGGTATTTCACACGGGCCACATACACGTACATGACAGATATTTCACGCGGGCCGCAACATGCGGATAATGGAAAAAGCAGACTATAAGACCAATTAATTGATTGATTTAATATTAACGTCGCACTGTTCAGCTACACGAGGGCTTTTGGCGACGGACCACGTAATTTTGAACCATGGTCAAGTGACGTGGACGACACCTGAGCTGGCACCCCCCCCTCTCCTAACTACCACACCACACCAACGGGAGGACGTTTCAGCTCTCGACAGATTTAACGTACATCGCTGCCCTACACGACGGGTCTTTAGTGGTACTGGGATCGAACTAGTGACCAGACTATAAGACCAAAGCAACATTGACGAACAAAATTGATCAAAATATTAAAAGTATTTTTTTGGCTTTTATTTTAATACTATATTAACTTTTCTATCGAACACACACGCAAAAATATTTATTTTTATGAGTTTTTACAGAGTTATGGGATAATTTCAATTTTCTTTCATCTATGAACAAGCTTCTTGCTTACCTTCTACTATTAAAGAAACAATTGATAACACAATTGATACATTAGATTGCTTGATTGATAGAATTTACTGTTAAATTTTTTGTACATTTCCCTCCAATAATTGAATTTTTAGTGCAATGGGCCATGACCGGGCCACTGAAAAAGGTCTGGCGGGCCACATAGGGGCAGCAGGCTGAGTACCACTGGTGTAGAGCGACTGATGCACGTTAAATCTGTGGAGGCATGAAGTCCTCCCCCTGACGTGGTTTTGAAATTTGAAAAGTTCCGTTACAGCTCTAATGTCATCCTCATCATTTGACAGAGGATCAAAAATACAAAATCATCCCTCCACCACCATTAGTCCTCGTGGAGCTTCAAAGTGCAATGTTAAGAAAAAATCAAATCAAAGTTATTACATTGGAATGGTGTGGAGGTTTGGGGGGTGGTATGTCAGTTCAGAAATAATCAACATCACTTGAATATATGTTAAAATTTGCAAGTCTATTGTCAATAGCCCTCATATCGCTACAGAGTCCGACGTTTATAAGCAATGTCTCAATCACAATCCTTAATTAAATCACTTCTAAATAAATAAATATAATATATATTTATATAGAATAAAAATAAATGAAGAAAATTTTCATCATTTTTATATAGAACTTAGAATTATAAAATCATTAATAAAGTAAACTCATTTGGTTTTCCTACATGCAAAGGAGGGGATTATATTTTATTGCTATATAGAAAAAAAATTCATTTAATTCATTTGGCTCAAAATGTTCTAGTGAATAATCTTTTCTACATATTTATTACAAAATTTAAAAAAAATTTATGCGTATATATTTAACTCTTATTTAGCTTACCGTAAAATCCGGTGTATATATAACGCACACCTACACTTTCAAGTTACGTTTTTTTTTTAAATTTTTAGGTATATTTGCCGTATAACGCGCACCCCGTTTTTTACGAAGCAACATCAAAAGTAAGTGAGCAATGCTCTCACATTTTAAGGTCATTTATTCGAGTTATTATCCCAGGCTTTTGAAAAAAATAGTATATTTCTAGATCTGCCACCCTTTAAGTTTATTAGGTATGTCATTTTTTTTAATAAACAGTGTTCCGATAGATGCATAAGTTTAATTTTACTAGTGCTTAATCTTTTCTTTAGAATTTTAAAGTTATCATTTTTACATACGGTGTATAAACACGCACCCGTAAATTTACAATCTTATTTTTTGTGTTCAAAATGCGCGTTATACGCCGAATTTTTCGGTACACAAATTATGTTTATTGAAAATGAAAACCGGTAAGAGATTAGCATCTGTGATAACTATTTGAGAAAATGTTAAAAAGATTCTTCAGTCTAGAAAAAAAGGCAAGAAAAACTAAATCATAATTAATCCTGTGGTGAATCGTAAAACTTTTAAGAAAATGACTATAGATTAAGCTGATTTTTTAAAAAGAAAAATGTCCTTTCATATTCGATGTCCTTATATACACGATGATTCTATTTATAACATAACACGATTCTATAATAATTAATCTTAACTATTCGCAATCAACATTTACCAAAAGATTTGGTGTTCTCCATTTGTTAACAAAGTAAAAAATCTGATATCTTTTTAAAAAAAATTTCTTAAAGGTAAATTGTTATGTGGTCTTAACTCATGTATCTATTCTTCTTCAATGGCTCGACAGTCCTGGGCTTCACCAGGCATCCCTACTTTTGCCAATGGTTTTTCAGTTTTAGACCTTTAAAATTTTTTGGTCTTTTTCGACACAGTCAATCCATCTTAACGGGGATCTGCCCCGAAATATATTTCCCATGGGCCTGCCAGAAAGATTTTCTTGCAGCAACGATCTTCATTCATTCTAGCCTGATGACCAGCCCATTTAAGTCTTTGTAATTTGACAAATTTTACAATATCAGGTTGTTTGTAAATTTCGTAGGGTGTTATAAGTTAGATCTTCTTCTACATGATCCCTTCGCTTGGATCCCTCCAAGAATGTAGCGTAAGATCTTTATCTCAAAAATTCTCAAACCTTCCTCATCACGTAAAGTCAATGGCCAAGTTTCTGATGCATAAGTCAGGAAAGATCTCATAAGACTTTTGTAAAGAAGCAATTTAGTTCTAAATTTGAGAAAACTGGATTTTAAATAACTCTTCAAGGCATAAAAACATCTATTTTCAGCAATGATTCTTTTATAAATTTCTGGGGCCAGCTCATTTTTATTATTTATCTCCATTCCCAAATAAGTAACTCTGTTAACTTTTTCAAATTTATAATTGCTAATTTCTATGTTGTTCATTCTACTAAGTTGTAAGTTGGATTTTAAACAAGGTAAATATTTAGTTTTATTCTAGTTTACACACATAAATTAATTAGTACTTTTAGCACTTTGTTCTAATGCCATAAACGCCAGTTTAAGAACAGGTGCTGTTCGGATTATAACGCCAATGTCATCAGCATAAGCCAGTATTTGAAGTGACTTATTAAAAATATTTCCCCTTATTTTGATTTTTGAGTCTCTAATAATTTTTTCAAGTCCTATATTAAACAAGAGGCATGCCAATGCATTCCCCTGTCGCATTCCATTTTCACCCCAACATGTATCTATTAATGAACTAAATTAAAAACTAGAATCTTTGAATACATGAGTATTTTTGTATTTTAAAATTATTAAAATCAGAAACTTTATTTTTATTACTTCTGTTTTTGAAGCTTTTTTCTTTAAATATAAATATTTTAAAATGGCAAAATCCTACACATAATTATTGCAAAAATAAATATTTTAATTAATGCAATATAAAAAATACGATGTTTTTTTCATTAAAAAAATATCTGAACAAATAAAAATTAAAACACTACTTTAAAAATTTGAAACCAGTTACAGTTTGTAAAAAATTTCGAAAATTCAAGTTCTAAATTTTTAAGCAGATTAGTTATATAGATAGATTTAATCTAATACCGTTACTTTATTTGATAAAAATCTAAATGTGTCTGCAAAATGGAACCATTTAAAACTCCTTGGGCAAGTTAAAGCCTCCACCAGATCCCATCTGAAAGATGGGCCTTTACTGCAAAACATTTAATGCGTTCGCTCGAGTGAAATTTAAAAACTGCTGAATGGCATCGCTCCAACTGTCAATAGAGTTGAAAAATGGTTGGCGTTCTTCGTGCTTGTCTGATCGCACGATCTAAGTGCCTTTGTTTTCAATTTCAAGCAAAGACAACTAAAACGTGTTTCCAGTTTTAGCTCCAGTGAAAGAAAAGTATTGTTTGTCTCTTCCGTAGTACATGAAGGTCTAGGTTTAAGTCTATATTTTAATTTATTACATTATTCACTTGCATTTTAGCCGGAAGTAAAAATCTTGGCAGAGAGGCAGGGTTGGATACAATCTAAAATTTATGTGTGTGTAGTTTAGAACCTATTTTTAAAAGGACACAAGTTATAAAAAATGTCAATTTACACAAAAGCAGTTTTGATTGAAAAACACTATAAGTAGTTATCAGTAATTAGCAAAACAATTATTCAAATCAGACCATTTTTCAGTCGTTGTTTGCTTTTTTTGATATAGTGGACTCACTATAGATTTTCTCAACAATAGATAATAGATAAATTATAGATTGTTTACAATATAGATAACTCCAATATAGATCTTTCCCCATCTTTTCAAAAGCCGAACTTTTAATTCCTGGAAGGACATGGAAGGGGAGCCACGTTGAGAAATGACTATTCCTAGACCATCCTAAACGTATTTAATAGAATTATCATCCGGAGACCTCAAGGGTCAATACTTCCAGAAATACAATCCTTTATGAAATTCATCAACAATGTGAGTTCTGTGTGGCCACACATTATCGTCCATAAAAATGTAGTCTGGACCCACACACATATATAACATCTGGTGTGTGAATCAGTCAGATAGACAACTTATCTTTTGTCTTTTAGTAAAGTTTTATTACGGGACGACAAGAACATTGAGAAACACGTCAAAAACATATATGATTAAAACTTAGATTGTATTATTAGGGCAACCGACCCTTCACTTACAGCTTATAACTGTTACACATAAACAAAATCAAAAGTTTCGCGTTACAGAGCAGCGCCTCTATACGACGCTTTTCAACACCATATCACCCAGAAAAACCTCACATAGGCTTCCAGGATCTCATCTCTATAGAGCTGTGCGTTGACAGTACCCGCATCGAAAATGTACAGTGATGTACAACTGCCCAGCATTATGTTACCACACACAAGGGTTCTTTTATCACCCAATATGTCGATGTTTGTTACATAGCAGGGAGGACAGTGAGCTCCATTTTCTCTCCAGGTGAAAACTCGACGAGAATCCATTTGTCTGGTGCATTTCATTTCATGATTGAAATGAATACGTCTCCATCTTGTGGTGTATATGACTAACGTTTTCAACTCCACAATATCCGGTCTTTCCTGCTCCGTCAAAGGGATGCCCCAGACTGGACGCCGGGTGTGAAGGCCAGTCTCTGCAAGACAGCTGTAAACAGTTTGCCTGGAAATTCTTCTTCCAGACAAAATAGAAAGGTCGCGATCAAGCTGAGGAGCCGTTGTCCACCTATATCGTCGTGTGCTTTATGGCAAGTCGCAATCCTGTGCAGATTCCGATGCTCTGCGGCAACCTTGGCGATCTTCCTGGTGATAGTACCACTCGTTTGGAATTGATTCCATAACTGGGAGACCATATTCGGACCACTTGTAGCCATCGAGCCACCTCCGCTGGAGACTGGCCAGCTTCAAGTCTACCATCCAACGACTCTCCGTCTCAAGGAATGATTTGAACGATTATAAGAAGTCATTCTCACTGTAAGCAGACTATATAACTTGTTTGCTGTAATGAAATATTCACTAAACTGGAGGCAAAATTCCCATACACTTAATGTCTGAGTATGCGCAGTAAGGCTGAGTTAGTGTGAGATGACAGAGAAGAGAAGGAACATGCGCAGTAAGGCTGAGTTAGTGTGAGATGACAGAGAAGAGAAGGAACATGAGCAGTAAGGCTGAGTTAGTGTGAGATGACAGAGAAGAACATGAAAGGCTGAACATGCATGCAGTAAGGCTGAGTTAGTGTGAGATGACAGAGAAGAGAAGGAACATGCGCAGTAAGGCTGAGTTAGTGTGAGATGACAGAGAAGAGAAGGAACAAAAGACTGTTGCTGTTAGTTGAAAGCTCAGTGTTTGTATGGCTTTTGCGGGTTTCACCCTATTTCTTCTCATAGCGGAATTATAAATTGCAAAGGTTCTTTTACATATGTGTTTATTTCAATAAATTGTTTGGTTACAATACGGTTCGTCATTCTTTTAAGGTACATACAGTACACTTGAACGGTCTCAATCCAGTAGTTCTGCAAAAACTAACGCTAAACAACATCTTTTCCTAAGCTGAAGGTTCATATTGTACTACCCGGTCTTCAAAATATATAAAATACAATCAGTTTTTTACTGGAGGTATTTCAAAATTATATGACGAACATCATGTTTGTGAACTTAATTTTGGACTTGAGTATAGTTCGACGTTAATAAACACTCACTCATTGATTTTGACAAATTTGTTACCTTTGAAAAAGTATTGGATGACAGAGCAGTGGAGGACACCCTTCAGATATAAGCCATTTTCAAAAATAGACAAATGTTTAGTTATTTATAATCTTTCTTTTGCCTATGTAACCCTTATTACGTACGTCCGCTGCTTTCCTCCACGTTTCTTTAATTGGTTTTCTGAATTTCGGTAAATTCTTTTTTAGCAGGAGGTTCATAAATTATAGCCAGGGTCTTCTTCCCATTCACGATATTCTGTACTTGATCAAATTTCTATGGCCGTAGACTCGAAGAATTTAGCCTGTTAATGTGGTTTGGTAATTATGACAGGGGGTGCTAGCTGAAATGTCATCTTCATCACTTGACCGAGGTCCAAAATTACAAGATCCATCGCCAGTATCCCTCGTGTTGCTTTACAGTGGGCGTTAATAAACTCTCACTGACCCAAAGAACTCATTTCCTATCCACGTTTTAGCTGTTGTGAATCATTGCAGATCGGTTTCTTTTCCACTTCAGTTCGCTCTGCAAAATGGGACAAGAAGGAACCAGACAGCAGTCTGGTAATTACTGTTTTGTCGAAAATCGCTTCACAGCATATCGACTCATCGACAAGACTCTCCTAACTGGGCCCAACTTTGCATGGTACAGGAGTAAGTGCCTCCTCCTCTGAACCAGCGTGTCTAGAACTCGAACCTTAAGAAGTACTATAATACTCCATGGTTGACTTGCAAGTACTTCACAATAAGCCATGCTCCTGGCCTATTTTTGTCCTCTAGAACAGGAGTGTCCAATGCGCGGCCCGCCAGTACGTAAGTTGCGGCCCGCCGACTCTTTTTAAAAAAATTTTAAGTATCAGGTTTTTGAAAGTTTTTTCATTTGGAAATTTATTTGAGGGGAAATTATATATATATATATATATATATATATATATATATATATATATATATATATATATATATATATATACAATATCTACAATGTATGTATTTGCCTGTTACCTATTCTTGTTATAAAATAAATCCTTTTTGATAATAGGAATGTCATTTACATTAAAATAGATTTATACTTTATCAAACAGCTACATTGGATTTTACTATAATAAATTACTTTTTTATGCATCTCCTTTACTATGGATGGTACATGATTCTCTGTGTGGGCGACTTTCATTTCTCCACCTCCTTTTCTGTTTGGAGTGCCCAAAAAGCAAGAGGCAATCACACAGAGATGTTTTTTAAAGTTTAAAAAATATTCAGGACAAGATAAAGGACAATGTATACTTAATCGTTTGCGAATGACAGTACAATCCAATTTCAACAATGAGTAACGAAAGATCAATTCAAAAGGAACACCGTAATTTTCAAGAAAATGGCAATATGTAATATATTGTAATATTTTAAACATTATTTGATCATTGCATTATTATATTATCTATATCTGTATACGTGAAAAATAATGAAAACAATAATAATAATTCATTCTGTTTTAAATTTCCACTCTAATAAATGTTTTTTTGTTTCCAAATCTGATATAAAAGTACATATTTTTATGTGCGGCCCTCGAGATCTGACCGCTTCAGTCTGACCACCTGATCAGGACATCTGCTCATGCACCTCAGAGCCCTAAGGTCACGTATACTGTGATGGGTACAGTAGACCATGGCCCTCATGGGCTGTTGCACTACTGAGTTTAGTAATAGTGATGACGTTCACAGGAGCTGCTGGATTTCCGCAATCAAGAGTTGCCAGTTGATGAGCTCATAGAAATGCATGAGCAAGATATTGAAGAAAATCTTTAGACCCAATTCAATCAGAAGATCGAATAATTGGTAGGAATTTGACAAAAAGCCTCAGTTTAATCGAAAAAGGGCAGTGGCACACAAAAAAGGGGTGGGTCTGGACCCCTCCCAGCACTTGATTTTTTTTCGATTGATTATAATCCTATGTATATAGTACGTACAATTTAATTAAGTATTTGTTATTAATAATTAATTTTATTAAATAAAGCTAATTATTTATTCAATAATTAATTTTTTACTGTTTTTTATTCCTTATAATCGACAAAAACAAAAGAATATGTTTGGCGGCGCGGAGTATTGTGCGTTATACGAGAATGTTGGACTTGCGACCTTGGACCCCCCTAGAAAAATTTCTGTATGAGCTACTGAAAAAGGGTGACAAATTTTAGAAAATATAAGACTTCCAACATGAGTGTGTTTTTCAACAAAACAAGGAATAAAAAAATTACTAGTTGCTACGAGGAAATTTTGAGAGAGAAAAAAAATCTATGAGTTATAGCAGACTACATTGTGTTAGATTTTATGGAACCTTCTATATCAAAACAACTTCGGTTTGCGATTTTGTATTTGTGTTATCTAAAATTTTATTAAACATTTTTTTAAAATTATTATTTCCTTATGTCTTTGGTCCAAAATAAAAATAATTTTTATGTACAGTAGAACGTCGTTTATCCGAATCAATTGGGACCGTTCGGAGAACCGAAGGCCATTCATGCAGTATATGAAACCGGACACTATACGAATATTGAAAATCATCACATGTGCGGGAAACGTGCTTGAAGAAAAAGTAAAATAGGTGTAAGATGTCGCAATTTTACCTTTATTGTGGAAAATAATCACTTATTCTTCCGCTGTACCGTTGTACACCTTCGTTTTTTCTCTGCAAGGTCTCTGAAAAAACTGGTCCGGAAATCTGACGCTCCGGATAATAAATGTTCGGACAAACGTCGTTCTACTGTATTTATAAGCGAGAGAGAAATCATACCCCGACTTACGTGAATTCGACTTATGCGGTTATAACTCGGCCCCACTCATTGCGTAATGGATGAATGAACGAGTGAATATTAACGTCACACTATTCAGTTACACGAGATTTTTGCGACGGTTTTCGTAATTTTAAACCATGGTCAAGTGACGAGGACGACACCTGATCTGGAACACCCTTATCTGACTTCCACAGCACACCAACGGTAGGACGTTTGAGCTTCGACAGATATAACCTGCATCCCCTCCCCCGCTTCAAGGCGGGTCACCTATAACCTAAGTTCGGGGGTTTAATGTATTGTACGATATAAGGTTTTTTTTTTTTTTTAATAAAAGGTAGTACATCAGGAAAAAAAGTTTAATACAGCTATTGAAGAAATAAAGACAAATTACTGTTCAAGATTTCATTGAAAAATTGTTTTCATGTGGTGTCATTTACTTGTGACATTTGTATGATTGTCTAAATTCAAAATATGTATGACTAGCTGGTATACCCGTTCTTCATACGGGGTGAACTGAAAAATTAAACAACACAGATTGAAGGAAAAAGAAGTTTTTAATGAGTTAATTTTATGTCAATTGCAAATTAAACAAAAAAAGCTTTTTGCATATCTCAGCTAAAGTAAAAAGAAAAAGAATCTCCTTTGTTAAATTTTAAGTATGTAGATCTAATAGCTGATAAAAAGGATTTTTTTTTATTTATAATTCCTCGTAACACTCTTGAGGGTCGATTTTTCAAAATACCTCCCTAAGCTGATCTCTCCTCACCAAAAGTAACACATTGTCAAAAGTTTTGCGTAATGAACGCTTAAAGTAGTGTAAATAATTTATATCTGAAAGTGTAATACATTAATATTACTTTCTATTGTATTTATTTTATTTTAAAATTGTAATTTTTGCAAGCAACGCCGTTTCTTAAATTATAATGGCGATTCAATGAAAAACATAGCGAAATGTTAACGATAGAGTCAAGTTGGCAAATGCCTAGCTACTTTCGTAGCTTGAGCTTTATTAGAGCTTTGTAAGACCCGCCGTGTAGGGGTACGATGCTCGTTAATACTTTATCCAACCGCATTATGATTTACTGCAGTTTTTTTCATACAATATTTTTTTTGGATCACTACATTTACAAATTAAGGGATATACATAAACAAAATACTCCACTTTGGAAAATTTAATCCGTTAGAGCTAATAAATTAAATAAAGATGTTCCACTGTAAAATTAATTATATATACCATTCACTTAAAATAAGTAGTCAAATCATTTTCTAAGGTCTTCATTAACATACAAAAACATAAGACACTTAAATTTTGAAACTATTTTTTCCGCTAAAATACTCATCATGGAACCCGTGCTGCCATATATCTTGGAAGAGTGGATTTCAAAGAATATTCCTGCTAAGTATTGGTAGAATATTCCTTCTAAGTTGGTGTGGTGTGGTAGTTAGGAGAAGAGGGTGCCAGCTCAGGTGTCGTCCACGTCACTTGACCATGGTTCAAAATTACGTGATCCGTTGCCAAAAGCCCTCGTGTAGCTGAATAGTGCGACATTAATATTCACTCACTCTCACACTCCAAAAAATACAGTACAGTAGTTATTGCGTTTTTAAGTATAAAAATAATTATATCTGCCTATTCAATTAAAATTATAGCGTTATAATTAACTACTAATCACAAAAAAATTTTGAAAATTTGTTCAAATGATGCAGTGTGAAAGAGAAAGTTTATTTATTTTAAGTATCAGAACTGATAAAAGCATTTATTTGGAAAAAAGACCAATTTCTTACTACCAAATGTACATAATAAAATCATAAAAAAAACATTAAAATAAAGAGAGATTTATAACAACCTCTCTCTTCAAAACTTAATTTTATTCTGAAATAAAAAAAATAGGCATTATGCTGATCAGTGGAATCAATTAAAATCGAGCACCTCTTGCGTAGCTAAGACAACAAAAAAGTTCTTTCACAAACAAAACATAGATATATGCTGACGTTTGCTTTTTTGCAGCGCAAGCTAGAATTGCTCGCAGATGGCTGAATTTTTTCCTACTTACTTGACAAATATCGTTATATTTTGGACACTTCATACAATATATTTATAAATTATAGTCTATGCTATAAATTATAGCCTATGTGCTATTCTGATGTATAAGCTATATTATTGTAAAGTTTCATTAAAATCCATTCAGTTGTTTTTGCGTGAATGATCCACAAAGATATTCACAAACTTTCGCATTTATAATATATATTAGATTAAAATGCAATAGATTTTTTACCTCATTGTCTTAAAAAAATTCTCACTTATTTGAACTATAATTTGTATAAAAAATTCAGGAAGAGCAAATTAGCAAAAAATTCCTTTGAAAAATCTCTCGTTTGATTTGCAGTGATTTTGAAACAAGTGTGAAACAAAGAACTAATAGAAATAAATTTTCAGAGAAAGTGATAAATGTGAAAATCTGGTGACAAGATTAAAAGTTATCTGGCTTCCTCACACACTTGATGACAATGTTCCATTTACCTACTACTATCGAGAAACATTTAATCCGAAAGAAAATAAGAAAAGGCAGAAGAGAGAGAGAAAAAAAGAGGTTAATGTTTAACCTTGAACAGCAATAGCATGCGTCGCGCAAGCCACATCCGTTTATAGCACATTTTAAAAAAAGATGGTAGAAAAAGTCCTTTGTGAATCAGTTCCTCGGTCTCTGGAGCAGATGCATTAGTTCTTGCACGTTATTCAATCCTTTCCTTTATGTTACGAAACAGAGATAAGTGGGATTTTGCGTAATGCTGACTTAGCCATAAGGTAAATGGCGTGGTTTGACTCAGGGAACAGAATCAAATCCTAGTTTATTTCTTTGAGTGTGGAAATCTTTCTTTTTTGGTACCTGTTCCTTCAGAGATTGTGAGTCACGCTTACCTGTATGGTAGAAGATTCAGTGTCAATATTATTAGCAAATGAATCACGAGTTGTCGGTGGCAGTCATTCATGTTTAATAGTAACTGTATGAAGAAAGTTCGAAGAAAACCGCGAAGTTCAGTCTAAAAATAAAATTGCCACTATTACACTCATGTACAAAATTAAGGTCACAAACATAAAATCTATAACATCTGATGAATTATACGCTGTGTTGCCACGAAATTTAACGCAGAGACAATGTGAGAAAGAATATAGCAATATATAATATGGAAACGCGATTTTATGATTAGATGAATATTAAAAAGTGTGAAATCATGAATCAGAGATAAAGCATTTATCTCAGGGAAAGTCTGTCTAATATGGAGTGCAACTACCGTGAACACAAAGAATAAGCCTCGCAACGAGTCTCCATTCCGTTTATTGGGATATCAATAAATGTTTGTGGTAACAAAGCCAGTCTTACGAAAGTGCGACTTTGCACTATTGAGGTGTCCCGAGAGGTATTACAATGAGAAATGGCACTTCTAGACCATCCCAAAATGTTCAATAGTATTGAGACCCGTAGACCTCATGCGCCATATCCTCTTCTTCAAGAAATGCATCAACAATGTGAGTTCCGTATGGCCGCGCAATATCTATACATATAAATAGAAATGAAGTGTCTGTTTGTAATTTCAAATTAACAGCTTTTTACTAAATGCATTTAAAAGTATATATACGGTACTTATAAGAAAAAATCAATTTCTGAAATTTTTGTCTGTCTCTCTGTCTATTTGCTCCAGCTAATCTCTGAAACGTCTGGACCAATTTTGACGAAACTTTCACTGGCAGATAGCTAATGTTATAAGGAGTAACTTAAGCTACTTTTATTTTAGAAGAAAAAAAAATTAGGATTCCGCGAAAATAAAATTAAAACTAATGAAATAGTGAGCAATATCCGATTTAAATAGGAATTATTTATTTCAATAGGGATTATTTTTTATTCAATTTATTTTTTATTCAATAGGGATTATTTTTTATTCAATAGGGATTATTTTTTATTCAATAGGGATTATTTTATTTCGTGAGCCTTCTCTCTCAGCGATTTCTAGCAGTTATATCAAGCTTTTTTGTTTTATTGGGTTGCTGCCACTCGCGACATTTCCCGATCATGTCCTTTGATCCTAATGATTTTACAGTCCTTAACTGCATTGTCAAAGGTAATGCGTCCCTTTCACCCCCTTCCTTGAGGCTTCATTTGCGTTTTCACCCTACTGCTACTTAGACCTACTTTGATTCTAATGATTTTAGTCCTCGACAGTGTCAAAGGTCATGCGTCCCTTTCACCCCTTGCTCAACAAAAAGCAAAGCAAAAAATAAAACAAAAAAGAAACAGATTCACAAAGTAGAAGAATGACATTATACTTATAGCATAAGTATTTCTTTAGGTAGAATACATAATTATTAAGTTTTCGTAAGCTCTGCGAAGAGAATAAACACTTTTTTGTTAAATTCCACGTGGACGAAGTTGCGGGTAACAGCTATTTAACATAAAATAAATGCACCAGCAAGTAATATTAACGTATTACACATCCAGATACAAATTATTTACACTATTTTAAGAGTTTATTACACAAAATTTGTAACAATGTGTTACTTTTGCTGAGTAGGTAGGTGTTTTCAAAAATCGACCCACTAGAAAGTTACGAGGCTTCATAAAAAAAAAAAAAAAAAAAAAAAAAAAATATTAAGCTATTACATCTAAAGACTTAAAATTTAGCGAACATGGTTTTTTTTATTTACCTGAGTTATGCAAAAAGCTTTTTTTTTTTGTTTAATTTACAATTCACGTAAAATTAATTCATTAAAAACTTATTTATCCTTTAGTCTGTAGTGTTTAATTTTTAAATTCACCCATGCGAAGAACAGGTATACCAGCTAGTCTTCCATAAAAATGAAGCCGTGCTCATAACACCCCCGAACAACCTCACAGAGGATTCAAGGATCTCATCTCTATAGAGCGGTGCATTGACAGTGCTCGCATCGAAGGTGTGCAGTGGTGTACGACTGCTCAACATTGTGCCGTCCCTAAGACTTTTCCACCAAATCTGTCGATTTCTTTAACATAGGAAGGATGAAAGTGAGCTCCTCTTTCTCTCCAGATGAAGACTCGACGAGAATCACTCTGTCTAGCGAATCTCGACTCATCACGGAACTCACAAACACATGTGAGCATTTATTTAATTCGTTGTGCCTAAAAACAGTTTAACACGCGAGTTTGGTTGTAGTTGCAGCCTGTGCATTCACAGTCGTTCAACGAACTTCCATATACAGTGATGATCGTGTTTGAATTCGAATGGTAACCATATTAAAGTTTTGGGCTTGTTTACTTTTTCTGCTTATATTCGAGGCCTGGAAGCTAAAACGTATTAGAATAAAATTGCGCAAATAGAGAGGTTTCTGACTGGTTTCCAAAATTAAGAATGATTTAGAAATTAGGAATGGAAAGATTTAATGAAAGAGAAAAGAAGCCTGAATTGCTTATACATGATCTATAGTTGTGAAGTACTGTGTGTGTGCGTGTGTGTGTGACTTACAATGTATCGAGATATCTTTTGAGAATTTCTGGATGAAAAGTCAGTTATCATTTCTCACATATATCGAACGATCTTCAATCACGATGTCTGTGCATCTTCCAAATTTTTAGTCAAACTTAAGAAAACAGTGAAAACATTTGCCATATTTTTAATGGTCAAAAACGTTCTTCTGCAGTACCTAAGCCGTCAAGAACCAAAAGAACGCGTGCCAATGGTCATTAATGATTCATAAAAACCTCTGTCCGCGGTAGCCTAGTGGTCATGGTCACGGATGTGTGGACGGTATGTCATGTGCAGGGCTTTGAACCGTAATTTTTTTCCGTTCCGGTTCAACTCAAAAATATATACACTGGTGTTCAAAAAAATGCAACACCATGAAGGAATCATCAGAATTAAAAGGAGCTTTGCAGCAAATATCAATTATAGGATATTATGTAAAATAGTAAAGTTTCAAAGCTACCAAGAATGTGTGGCGTGTGCTCAGCGCTTTCTGAACTAATGCTGAAAGCGTAAATGGAGGGCTGTAGCGGGACGTTGAAAGTAGTTAATGATTGTTTATTAGTGGCGAACGTTTAGTGAGACCTAAGTATGCCTCTCCACGACGAAATAAGGAGAAATTCCAACAACTTACCGCGTTTGAACGGGGGAGGATTTTCGGTCTTCTAGAAGGAGGATTTTCTAGGAGCTCGTGTCCAGCGGAACAGTTCCACGGTGATGCGAGTTTGGAAGCAGTAGACCGATGAGCACCGAACAACTCGAAAAACTGGCAGTGGACGATGGAAGGTGACTTTAACGCGTGACGATCGACACCTGCTCCGCATGACGGTGAATGACCGTACTCCTTCAGGTAGTTGGCAGTACGCTGGTCTACTGCTACAGGTGTACTAATGTCGGCTTCATCAATTCGCCGACGTCTGCTGCACCGTGGATTGCATGCAATGGTGTATTTATACAGGAACCCTCTAAAGGCAAACCATTGACGGCTACGTCTGCAATGGGATCATGAGCTCAGAACCTGGCAAGCTGATTGGCGCCAAGTTGTCATTTTAGATGAATCCCGCTTCAATTTGTGAGACCATGATGTCCACGTTCGTGTTAGACGCTATGCCGTGCTGCTTTCCAGAGTGCGTTATCGAATGACATAGTGGCCTAACACCCGGAGTTATGGTTTGGGGTGCGATTTCGTATCATGGACAATCCAATTTACTACGAATTGAGGGTAATCTCAATAGCAATAGGCACGTCCGTGAAGTGCTACTGCCCGAAGTCGTTCCCTTCCTTCAAAGCATCCCTGGAGCTATCTTTCATCAGGATAATGCACGCTCACATGTTGTGAAGACTGTTCGAGACTTCTGTTCAGCCTAACACATGCAACTTCTTTCATGGCCTTCTTATTCGCCGAATATGTCGCCTATCGAGCACGTGGGAGATTTGGTTGGTCGGCGTCTCGCTCGTGATCCGCATACTGCAGCTTCAAAAGACTAAATTGCTGCGCATACAAGCAATATGAAATTCTCTTCCACAAGCAGACATTCAAAATCTGTTTGACTCCATTCTACGTCGTATAGCAGCACTTATAGCAGCGCGTGGTGGCTACACCAAATACTGATTTCGAATACTTCACATTGTGTTTTTTTGCTTTGAAAATTTCAACATTTATTTTTGTACTAATACAAGCCATTTGTACATTAAATTTCATTTAATTCTGATGATTCCTTCATGGTGTTGCATTTTTTACAAACAGCAGTTTATACGGGTTCAGTTCCGGTTTTCGTTCCGCCTAAGATAACGGTTTTCGGTTCAGCTCCGAATGAATAATTTTATTTTATTGTATATATTCTTATTTGTACTAAAAATATAATTCTATGATAAACGAAAAATGTAGTTCAAAAATTGAAAGGATTTTATTCTTTTTCAATTGATACACTATGATGGAATTAACCAGCATGTACTATATGAGCGGTGAGCAGAGAACGGCGATCATTGGCGTGGTTATTCATGATCAAAATCGCATTTGACAAAGAGGTTCGTGATTCTGGTTTGTTTACAGTTACAGTTAATATTTTTGAGTGGGATATGGAGCGACAAAGACTATTATCCCATTGTTTGTCTAAGTTTATACAAACATCCATGGATGATCGCATGCTGAGAGGCGAAAAATATAACCCAGACGGATATTTTTCACAAAAAATCATCTAGTTTATTCAACTGAGTTAAATCTGTCTTCTACTACTAGTTTTATGCGAAACTGAAACAGAAAAGTAATAGTGAACATCAAAACAGAAAATCGTAATGATGATAATTATGTGGGAGTCCGAATAAATCTTCAAATAAAAATCAGACTCTTCAGAAGGCGTGATTTTAGATTGGCGAGGTAGTTGACTAGGGGTAAGTATTAAAGGGTTAGTGATAAATTAATTGAATCAAAGTCATTTAAACACAAATACTTCATTTAAGTAAAAAAAAAATTATTTAAAGTTAAAGGGAAATATTTACAAAAGGGAATATTTACAAAGAGAAAGACATGCAGAAATTAGGTTAATTGAAAGTTGAGTTATACCTTTAGAAGACGGGGAAATTAATTACCTTTCTGATGCTTGGACGTTAGGCGCTAAAAACGTGACGTGTTGAATCGGCGGTGGTTAGTAGGCCTCTGCCGAAAAATTATTCAAGCTGGAGCTACGAAAGCTCACTAGACGGCGCTGCTTCGGAATGTAGTAATAAACAAAATTGACGTTAATGGTCCTCTGAAAAGGATATAACTCAACCTTTTAACAAAATGTTTCAAAGGAAAAATCCTACAATTATATGGTTGACTTTAAATTAGAGAATACTGTTAAAGTTGGTTACAGTAACAAAATCACTGAAGGTATATCGAACCGAAATAAACCGATATTTTTTTCTGTTCAGTTCCAGTTTTCGTTCCGACTAAAGTAACGGTTTTCGGTTCAATTTCGGTTCGAAGCTCTGGTCATGAGTTCGAGCGTTGTACCGCTGATGACTCGCAGGGTGGGCTGATGCACGTTAAATCTTTCGAAGTTTAAACATCCTCCCGTTGGAATATTGAGGAAGTTCGGAGAAGGGGGTGCCAGGTCAGGTGTCGTTATCGTCACTTGATCATAATTCTAAATTACGTGGTCCATTGCTAATATCCCCTGTGTTGCTTTATATTATAAATAAACACTCGCTCACACTCATTCATTCGAATCCTAGATCCGCACTTGACCCATAGCATAGCAGGAACTCTAAATCTTTGTGTTTGACGCAGAATTTAGAAGAAAGATGTGCAGGTTCAAATGTCTTCCTTGTCACTTAAGCATTGTCTTCCGTGGTAGCCAAGTCATCATTGTCGTGAACTCATGGATGGCTTTGTCGAGTTCTAGTACCATCGAAGATCCATCGTATTGAGATGTTTATGCACGTTCAATCTTTCGAGACTCAAAGATCTTCCAATGGCGTGGCGTGGGAGCTTGGAGAGAGATGTGCCAGTTCGAGTGTTGTCCTCGTTATTTGACCATGATTTAAACTTACAAGGGGTAACGTAGAGGTCGTGAGTTCAAGCTCCAGTACTACTGAAGGCCCGCCGTGTAGAATGGCTGATGCGCAACCATTCCTCCCGTTGGCATGGTGTGGTAGTTTGGAGAGGGGGTACCGACCTCGTCATCTGACCGTGGCTCAAAATAACGACCAACATTGCTCTCGTGTAAGTGTAATGCTAATAAACTATCAATCAAGGCCGTAATCACATCTGAATGAACATTATCATCTACTCGATACATCTATATTTGAATTTTATTATAAGAGATGTAAAAACAATTTGATCTCAACATTTTTAGGGTAGTTCAAATTCATTTGATTATAGATTTTCATGTTAAAAGCGCAAATGTTTTTTAAAAAACAAATTTTTATTGTAAGAGAATAACTACTCGAAACTTTTTTGAAATATTTTACTTTTTAAAAATAGTAAAGATTCCAAATAAATTGATGAATTCAGTCACAGTCACAGTTAGAGTTATATTAACGTCGCACTGCATAGCAGCAAGAGGGCGAGGTGTCAAGATTTCAAGTTTACTTAATTTTTGATTAACGAGAGGGATCGCACAGCAAAAGAAAATCAGCTCTTTATTTACAAATTTATGCATAAATTGACACCTTTATTATGGTATCTATCAATACGAACATTTACACTAGCTATCAGCTACTGAATCGTCGAACGTTGGGCTGTTTTTCGAGGGTCTGCAACTAGATATTGTAATGTCCACAGCTATCAGCTACTTGTATTGTCGACTATGAGTCTCGTCCCACTTATTATTGTGATCAAGATTCGTCAAAAAATAAAGCAGGGTTCGTTTTCACACCTGATCGCTTATTCCACGGCCTCTCGCTGGAAATCGCCAAGTCCCCGGTCACCTTCTCCGCTCTCTCTTTAAACTTTTCGGGCGGGCCTCTCTCACACTCCCTACAATTTCTGATAGGAAGGATCATGGATCTACACCCGAAACCCTCACTATTGGTTCTTCAGGAACAAAAGCCTGTCTGGACAAAGACCCTCTTATCGCCAAACATCAAGAACCATATGAAGGGTCTATTTATTGACCTGTTACTTCGACACTGAGAATACAATCCTTGCACACATGTATTGCACGTCCACGTTAGAGGGAACGAAAGAATGGACAGTCGTTGAAACAGGTGTGTTCCTTTTATACTTCGCTTTGAAGAGAAGGTCACATGGCGCGACTTTTCACCTCAGGTTGGGACAGAAGGAAAGAGGAGAAACAATCGGCTGGCTTCAGAAATGAGGCTACAAGGGCTATTGACGACAAACGCAATTTTGAGCCTCGATCAAGTGACGAGGAAGACGCCTTAGCTGCCTTGTTCTCGCTTTGCAAACTACTATTCCACACCAATCGGCAGGACTCTGAGCTCAACAGATTTTTCACGCATCGGTCCCCTATACACGGTGAGTCTTCAGTGGCACCAGGACCCAAAACTACGATATGCCAGCCACGAATTCGGGACCCTAACCACAATGCTACAGCTGTCACTTAAATTCAGTTACAGCTGCCTTTATTAGATGAATTCTGTAACCGAAACATTGAGATGTACTTTTAGTTATTATTATTTTATTTTCAATCAATTTTGTCGTTGTATTTAGTGACAAATTTTGTAAATATGTAGCTGTTCATATGGATTGGATGCCTTTTTTTTTTACATCAACCTAATTAAAAAGGTTTCAAAACAAGTGTTAAAAACAACAAAGTTTTTTTAAAGACAAAATTCTGTAATTTATCTCTTAATCATTAACGTTTCTTTTTTATTATTCAAAACAATGTAGTTCTTTTTCTTGACTGAATGAAGACAAATTAAATATATATACAGTAGGACCTCTATATAACGAAGTCTCTAAATCACCCCCAAAAGTTCGTTATATAGAAAATTCACTATGCAGAGGTTCATCTTTTAATTTTCTTTATAAACCGCATAAAAAATATTTTAAAGCCTTAAACACTATATATTAAAAAAAATAATTTCTCTCTCACACACACACATTTTTGTAAATCAATATATATTTGTTTTATATATCTTATTTATCAGAAAAGGTAAAGAAAGAAAGAAAATTTTCAAGGAAAGTTTCTCGACGCCTTTATATCCATACTTCCAGCAGAATTTTTTTCCCTTTCTTTGATGCTCATGCACTTACGTTTTGACATTTTCGAGCTTCTAGAAACGAAGCTACTAGTACAGTTAATCAACACTACAAATGAACGGAGACTAGTTAAAGAAATGAGACAACTGCACTGAGAGGGAAAGGGGATATCGAAGATGTGTCCAGTGAACTGGACAATGGGGGTTAAAGGTTGCACTTCTTGGATGAAACGCCCAAAATTCCATTGTTCTTGGCGAGTTAGGCACTTAATCAAACCAGTTCAAGATTTATGACCACTATAAAATGTGTTAAAAGAGAGAATAATTTGAAATGTTGCGAAATACTTTAAAAACAGGGAGAAAAAAATTGAATCCCATGAGGAAAGAGTTCGTTGCACAAAAAATACACTTCGCTATTGGGAGGTTATTTTACGAAGAAAATCGTGAAATGTTCTTGGTTCCCGGAAAACGTTCGCTGTATGGAAAAATTCGCAATATAGAGGTTCGCAATATGGAGGTTCGACTGTGTATCTATATGAAAAAAAATTTAATACTTTTTTCCCTAATTAGACACAACCGAAATAAAAATTTCAATATCAAATCCTTCTTATGTGTGCTAATTTCTGAGCCACTGTTAATTTAACTAAATTCAAAACCCTGTTTGTAAATTTTCATTTATATTGCATCACTGTGTCTCTTGGGATAATATAGCCTGTTTTTCTCGACATCCCACCAAACCTGTAAGTATGCCTCTTTAATTCAGGATCACTGAAGATTGAAATAAATTCTAACAGTATAAAAATTTTATGAAAAATAAATGTTCACCATAAGTGTTGATTTATTTAATTTTTTGACTAATAAGAATGCCACTAAACTTTAAAAAAAATGTATACGGTAGCACTGTTTCCTGCGATACTAAGATTTCCCAAGATATTCTCAACTTGAAATGTTTACAAAAATTCTTTCCGGCGGTTCGTATTTACTTTTCGTGACTTTCACCAAAAAATCAGTAGCTGTCATGCAAAAAATACGACTTTTAAAACTCGCGAAGTAACGCAAGTGGCTGTAGCACACACAATTGGGGTAATCTCCCGGCAGGAAAGAGAAGTAGGACGAGACGGAATGCTTCGGCGAGATGTTGCCAACCTCACGAAACTCAATACGGCCGCCATATATGTAGCTGGTGGCGCTAGAGCTAGAGCTTTGCGTTCCACTTTTTCTGCACGGTAGTCTCCGTTTTTCTAGCAGACGCGTTTTATGCGTCGTCTGCTTGGTTGCGGCGAGGAAATAAATTCGCCAAGTTTGCAAAATACACAGTGAAGAACTTTTTTTTTATGCTTTACAATTGAGCGGGGTGTTCGAAAAAAATATTCTTCAGTAGTTCAAATGAGGAATCAATTATGTTGATGATTTAAGTTTAATTTTGCAGCGATACAAGTGAAATTATTTTCAGAAAAGGCATTTTAAAAAATGTTTTCTGGAACTTTTTTGATTTCTAGAGTTAAATTATAGAATTTTTTGGCAAAGAAATAATCACTATGTTGTACAGAAAATTAAGAGGATTCTTACTTTTAAAAAAATACAATTATGGATTACCACTTTTCAATACTGACATTAAAAATTATTTCTTTTGCTATAAATAACTTTGAAACGAGCCTCATGTATAAATAAGATAAATCTTACCTACATTTTAGTTAATACCTTCAGTGTAAAAAACCTAACCTGAGTTTTATATCCACAGTTCAATTGTTAGAAAATGTCCCCTGGGTTCTCATCTCAACTAAATGATTTCATGGGACAAATTTTCAGCTGAGAGCAATAAATGCTGAGACATTTTTATATAAATAGAAATAATCTCCAATTATATAACAACCCATTACATCCTGGTTGTTAGGTGTGGTTACAAAATAAAATTTGATTTAAATTTCAATATATTTCAAAAAAATAATTAAATATTTTTAATAAATTATTTATAATTAAACATTTTTATGTGTGTGGTATCCTTTATACACTAATATGAAGGGGTATTGTTAAGTTTTTTTGAGTTTTTTATTGTTTGTTTTAATCACATATACTGTTTATTGCTTATTCTTGCAAGAATATATTTATAATATTAAACCAGAATAAATATAATTAATTTTTGTAATCTGATAGATAATCATTATTGGATTCATAAATAAATTATCATAACTTTATTATTCTAAGTAATTAATTTGACTTGATGTGCATTACTTTATTATATAAATATTTTTTATACATTAAAAATTAATAACTAAAAATAATATTTTGAGTACATTTCAGAATACGTTTCCACAAATTTAGCTACATTTATGCAAGAAATATTTAATTTTGAAAGTAAAGTTTTGATTATAACAATAGATTATTTTGCAGCTTGTAAAAGCACTAGTATAAGTTATTAAATTTTGCATGTATTTATAATGCTAAGCTTATGCAAAATTAGATAACTTCCTTGACATTGTTATTTTCTATAATGATAAAAATGTAGGATTAAATTCACAGAAAAAAAGAAAGAAAAACTGAACCTTCTGAATCAGAAATAAATTTATCTTTTATTTAAAATATTTGTAACAAAAGAGCTCATACAATATAACAGTATCATAATATCCCAATGGAATAAAACATAATACACATGATATAAAATTACATAAAAAAATGCATGGAAAAGTACATAAATTTTTTTAAAAAAAACTAATTATATACATTTGTTGTTCTATTTAATTAAAATATATTCAAAGTAAAGAATATACATTTAAAAAATAAAGAAATTCACAAAAGTTGAGGCAATTTTGAATGAACCTTGTCAAAAATATTTTAATGTAAAGTATAATTTTATATTAAAGTTGGAAATTGTGAGTTGAATTCTTTCCACCCATTTAACATATGAGAGAACCAAATAACACTAGTTGCACTATATACATGTTACATAATAAAATGATTTAAAATACAAAATAGAAGTGATTGAGTGTATCATATAACAATTGCATTAATGTTTAAAAAATAAGGAAAGAGTACAAAATTTGCATTAAAATTGCTTTGTTCATACCAGTTTCCATGTAAAAACAATGTTACAAGTATTTTCTTGGCTTGGCAATAGTAGCTCCATCTGGTGAGGATGTATTGAAGTATTTTAAAAGAAATGAATATAGTAGAATACTATTTACTTGAAGATGAGTATTATTTATATAAAATACATAAAATCAAGATTTTATTCCTTCACAGGGTTAAAGATCAACATCTACATATTAACAAGCAAACAATCCCTCTTTGGTTGGAAAACAAATGTACACAAAAAGATGACAATCACTGCAATCAGAGCATTATTTGGCACTTTCAATGAAGATTCAGATGAACAAATGTTAAATGGAAACATCTGCAGCAACTAAATAAAACAAAAACAAAAAGTTAAAAGGCAAAGCATACTTTTCATAAAATGAACCAAAATACGAATATGTGTATGTTTTCTTTAAATATATGAAACATTTCCCAATTTCTTTTTTAATATTTGATTGTCGTGACCCGTCGGTCGCGGGTGTGAGGGTTTGAGTAAGAAACAAACATGATCTAAAATTCATTACTTGTATTCAACTTTTAGCACTTAAGAGAATGCACTCTGATAACTAAACCCGAGGAGCAAAAAGAATTATTAATCCAGTGAAATATATGGAAGAACTTATCTCAATTATTCTTTTGAACGCTCCTGCTTCAAACTTGCTAAGTCGTTCACTCGTAAAGTGGATGTCTTCCATCTTTCCATGAATCCTTCCTTTGGATTTAGCAGTACGAAAAACGACCAGCGGTCCCTCTCACTATATTTTCTGCTTATATGATCAATTCTCAACCATCACCTCGGCTACTTAACAACTGATGTTGTTGTTTCAATCCCACCTGATCTCGACTGTGTCAGATTCAGCCCACGAAATTCATTACGGCTGACTAGATCAGGGGTACTGAACCTTTTTTTCTGCCAGGCCGCATACATATGTTAGCTATTTCACGTGGGCCGCATCATGAGGATTAATGGAAGGGGGGATGTTTCAAGACACAAGATAACATAAAAAATTTCAAATGTGGAAAATTTATCAAAAATATGAAAACTACTATTTTTCTTTTTTTAATTATTCTTTTTTTTATTTTTGTCACTGAACTTTTCCAAATTGGAAGCCATTAAAAATCACTCCTACACAATTTCTGCATAAGTGGACGGTTTCATATGATTACCAATAATATAACAAATTTCATTGCATGCCTTTGTTACCCCTGTGACATTCCAACTGACAAAACACTTTTTTGTTGTTGTAAAGATTATTCAAGAATGCCTATCTATCACCTCTTGAAAGAGATCTTCGAGGAAAAGTGTCATTGAACGCTATTTCTGTTTGTTGGTATTTTTTAAATACAATACTTACGTGACAAACCAAACAATTACTGATCCATGCTTGTTTTTCACTGCAAAATAATCAAATTCCCAATCGTCTTGAAACAACCTATTTTCTTGGAATATTTTTCGCTTGCAAGATAGAAAATGTAGTTAAAAATTAGTTCCACTCACATAAAATGGTCGCTCCTCCACTGTTGTGAATTATCACTAATCAGAAAAAAAAATCAATTCGCATCTTTACGACATTGACAGCAAAAATCAAAATTGATATATTTGATTTCTTAACAAAGAAATTCCCACCAAATTTTAAAAAATAAATGAACTTTTCAAAGCAATGAGCCATTACCGGGCCACTTAAAAAGGCCTACTGGGCCGCAGATAGAGTATCATTGGGCTAGATGTACGCCTGTCGTTGGCTGTAGCTTTGAGAACCATACAGGTGATAGTGCTACTTAGCTCGGTTCCACATCAATTTTGAGGGATAACACCCAGGGGAGGGTCAGGGGCCTCCCACCTCTGTTCCCCTTCCACCAACCTCACGAGAGGACTTGCGGCTCGACGGCTATTTAGAGTACCGCTATGCTTGCAAAGCACAAAACATTTACAAACATCCATGCCCTCTCTCTGAGATTCGAACCCAGGCCCTACGGCATAGCAGTCAGTGTCACTAACCGCAATACCGGATGAGCGACACTCAACGACTAGCACTTAAATAGATGTTTTCATTTGCATAAAATCAATTGCTCTCTACGAAAAGCAGTTTTCAAATAAAATCACAGTTGAAGAGTATTTTCCCCAAGAGGACTAGTAGGAGTCCGAATAGAATCCGTTACATAATGACTGTTCAGCAATTGATCCCCCCTCCCCATATTTTAATGATTACAAAGTGAAAAGACGAATAAGGTCTTAAAAAAACCATGTTTACTTTTTAATTCATTATAACAGCAGTTTTCAACCACACACACATACTGAGCGCTACTACGTACCAATATTCAGTGAGAAGTTTGTAAGAGTTTCGTGAAAATTTACATTAGTATTTAAATTATTTTTAACACTAGAACGTCCGGGATTTCTCGATTACCCTTCAACGTCCACCGGTGTCATTTTGACACTGCGACATAAAATACACTGCTCAAAACAATTAGGGGAGCACATGATTTTAACAAAAGTAAGCAAAGATGTATACCAATAAGTAACATAAAATGAATCATCCGTAATGTAAAGACTACCAGGAAACGGAAAAAGAAAACTTTATATGCAAATCAAAGTTCATGACGTCAAAAACGAGAAAAAGGAGATAAGTGCAGAAATCGGGATGTTGCAAAAACGTCTGTTTTATTGCCGTAACTGTGAAATTCGATTGCGCAGTATTTTTTTTGAGGCAAGGTTACTTGAGAATGTCTGAACAACGTGATTTACCGGAATCCATGGCATGGCGTGTTATAGGCAGACTGGAATCCGGGCAAACACAACGTAGTGTCACGGACACTGTTGGAGTCGCCAGAAGTGTTTTTGCAAGGATGTGGAATCGATTCAAAGAAACAGGAAATGTTAGACGTCGACCAGGGGCAGGTCGGCCACGTGCCACTACATCAAGTTATGACCGGTATATACAGTTAACAGCCCGTCGAAAAAGAACAGAGAATGCTACGCAGCTGCAAAGACAGTTGCTCTTGGCAACAGGACGAAGGGTGTCGAGCCAAACAGCACGTAATCGGCTTCATGAGGGAGGGCTCTATGCACGTAGGCCAATGGTCTGCATTCCGTTGACCCCACACCACCGTGCGGCCCGAAGAAGATGGGCTGCTGAACATCGAGATTGGGAGCAACATGATTGGAGCCAAGTGCTGTTTACAAACGAGTCCCAATTCAGCTAGAGAGTGACACCCGACGTGTTCTTGTATGGAGGGACAGGGGCACTCGAAATAACCCCGCATTCGTTCGTGAAAGATCACAATACAGAAGAGCTGGTTGGATGGTATGGGGTGGAATCAGCGTAGGCGGACGTACGGACCTGCATATCATTCGGAATGGCACTTTGACGGGCCGAAGGTATGCAGACGAGATACTTCGACCTTATGTCATCCCTTACGCTGTAGCCATTGGAGATTCCTTTGTTTTCCAGGATGATAATGCCCGACCACATAGAGCTCGTCTGGTGGAGAACATGCTTGAAGCTGAAACAATACAGCGTATGTAATGGCCAGCGTGCTCTCCTGACCTTAATCCAATCGAGCATGTTTGGGACATGCTCGGACGACGCATTGCTGCGCGACCAAGGCCGCCTGCTACTGTTCGAGACTTGGAGATTGCACTTCTTGAGGAGTGGAACAGTATTCCCCAAAGTCTGATCGATAACCTCATCGCATCCATGGCAAACAGGTGTGCAGCAGTCTTAGCTGTTTGAGGAGACCACACGCCCTATTAAAACTCATGCATCATGTCTGAACAGTACCTTTTTTTTATCGTTTACATGTAACCAAATTGTTGCCCTAAATCATCTTTTCATGTTTTTTCCATATTTTCAAAGAATTAAAGCTTAATTCCAAATTTTTTTACACCTTTTTTCTGTATTGCGCATTGATACGCGTGTACTATGCATTGTATGCCAATACGTGGCTGTCTCATACGGTTTTCTTCACTTTTTTGCTTGCTCCCCTAATTGTTTTGAGCAGTGTATATAAAATAATTGTTTCAATAAATAAATGTTAAGTAGGGTTTAGTTTTTTAAGACTTTTTAATATTATTCCATGTAATTAACATATTTTATGGCCCTTTATATCATAAGAAACTGACGTTGACATTATATTTCGCGAAGCGTGTTGGATCACTGCTTTGCCGCAAAACATTACCATTATGCGGTATCCATTCTGAGCCATCCCTAGCAAAAAAAAAAAAAAAAAAAAAAACAGCACAAAAGAAATTGAATAAATAATTAGCATTAATTAACAAAATAAATTATTTATAACCAATATTTAATTAAATACTGCGTACTATATATACATAAGATTATAATCAATCCAAACAAAATTAAGGGTTATGGAAGGGGTCCGGCCCCGTGAACTCTTCTCCCCCTCGTGTGCAACACTGTACATCACTTAACATAAGCAAAAATATTACTTACTTCGTTCAAACGCATTTTAATGGTCTCCAAATCTCTTTTTCGTCTAGGCACAAGTTGTGCGGAAGAAGAATGAAAATTTCCTGGGATTCTTGAATCAAAACATCCCAATTCATAATTAACAATCTTGCAAATGTGCCACAAGACCAGGTTAAATCCCACGCAGGTACTGAAGTGGGATTTAGAAACGGATAAGTCATTCAATTCCACACACACGAATACGTGCTTTTTAACAAATGGAATTCCAAGGCAGATAGGCGGTGGATTCCTCACTAAAGAATAAGAGAAAATGTAACATGCAATGTTATATTCTCCAAAAATTTCCTTTAAAAATAAAATTTCAGAAAATTATTCATATTAATAAATGCTTTCCTCACGATGAATTTTAATTGCAGTAAAAAGTTTGGGTTTTCAAAATGTGTTAGTACCATCAAAATTAAGGGTCGAGGTGGCGGTATCTGACTGATTACACTGTAGCGTCGTCTCATTAGACGATCACTTTCCGACAAAATTTGTTGAATTTGATGCATGGGGGTGAGCAGAATGCTCAGATGGGACATTGTACTCTTCAAAAAGAGACTGCCTTCCCTCACGCCTGGGGGCAAAACAGATGTTAAGCCGATTTTGGATACAATATTGTGGATACCTCACCTCTTTCTTCTCCCACCCCAAAGTGGCTTTCAGCCACAACGATTTATAGAAGGGACACACCTGTTGAGAAAATTGTCTATTATTTCGTTCCTTCCCACATATAGGCCGCGAATTACTTGAAAGAAAAGAATGCTGGCCCGTTAAGATAAACACATTCCCAAGAGGGTATCCTCAGTGAAAGTGACAGGTCGATTGACAGACCCTCCATATGGTTTAAGAGGTATGGCGACGTAATTGATTTCAGTTGCAACGGCCTGTTGTCTCAAGAACAAATAGAGTTTAGACGAAGAATGCCGAATGCAGATCCGCAACGTTCACCAATCAGAAATTATTTGAGGCGTGAAAGAGGCCCTCCCAGAGGGTTTAAAGAATTGGTTCGAAAGGTGACGAGGAGCTTCTTCGTCGCTTTTTTTTTGCATCCTCTTCGAACACACGTGAAGTAGTTTGCGGGGGCAGCTGCACCCGAAAGGATCAAGAAAAAGGAACTGCGATGATCTCTTAATGACGGAATCTGCGGGGCATCCGCTCCAGTGAATGATCAGAGACGATACCAGCGAAAAGAGTTGCGAGGACAGCTGCACCCGGGAGACAATGATCTGCAGATCTGCGAACATTAACCCGGAATTGAGATTTTCTCCAGCGAAAGGACGTGAAGATTAGACTAACTAATAATGAAAAAAATTTGAAACAAAATGCCTTTTGATCAAAAGCTGCGTGATCCCTCTCTTTTAACAAGAAATGAAGTAATTTTGAGGGCTCACGATGTCACAACACACAAAAGAACTTTTTCAATGTCGATGTATGAGTCAAGACAAGTGTTTGAGTTCTGATTTTACTAAAAACCTGTGGTATATTAAATATGAAGAGACTCAAAGTTTTCTTGCTGGAAGGATGTAGACAAGGTGTCAGTTCACTTGTCAACTAGCCACGGTTTTAAACAAAACAAAAAAAAACACGGGTTTAATTATTGAATTCTTAAGCAGCAGAAAAGAAAATAGAAGAGTAACAAACCATGAAAAGGAAACATCGTTATAGAAAAACAATATTTAAATGTACATTCTATAATAAAAAAAAAAGCGACGCACCAAGGAATTATTCGAATGAGACGAAATTGCGAATGCACATACCTTATACATGGACGGACAGTCCAATAGTTCCCGGAATGATTTTATGTAGTTGGCAACGCTTACTAGAGGGGCGGAAAAGTTGGTGGGGTATCTAAGCTTCGAAACGAGACCGGTGTCATTTGCCTGAAGGCAGTTGTTCAGGAAGGGTCACGCTCCACGCAGAGGTATGTAGTGTACCCGCGTCGAGCAAAAAATGGGCTAGTTTTTGAAGCAGCGTTATGCAATCAAGTTTTGTGCGAAATTAGGTAAAAATGAAGCGGAGACGCTCGAATTGCTTCAGAAAAACTATGGTAACGGGATGACGAAACAAAACCAAACTTTCACGTGGCGCAAGATGTTCCGGGAAGATCGGGAATCCGTTAACGACAACAGCTCAGGACACCCGTCAACATAAAAAACGGGCGACTCGTTGCAAAAAGTACGCCAAGTTTTGGATAAGGACCGCTGATTAAATGTCTGGATGATTGCAGAGGAGCGTGAATACCCAAAATAATTATTCATCGCGTGTTAACGGAGGATCTTCAAGAGGAAAGTGCGCGACAATTGGATCTTGCATCATGACAACGCTTCAAGCCAGTCAGCGCTTATTGTCTCAGTGCGAGAGTGGAAACGCTGCCTCAGCCACCGTACAGCCTCGATCTGGCATCAGTGGACTTCTTTTTTTCCCAAATATTAAAAAACCCTGAAAGGAACTTGGCAAGGGACACTAGAGGTGGCACAGGTAGTTCATTTTTTGCTCGACGAGGGTGCAGTAGATACCTGTGCGCGGAGCGTGACCCTGCTTTAACAACTGCCCACAGGTGACCGATGCCGGTCTCGTTTGAAGCAAAGATTCCCCACCAGATTTTCCGCCCGAAGCTCCATCCCTCCAACCTGCGTTGCCAACTGCAAAAAATCATTCCGTTAACTTTCGGACAGACCATGTGATAGAATAAAAAAATGTTTAACTTTTTGGGGTCAATTTTAACCAGCTGGAGCTCCAGCATACTACCTTCGGATAGTACAAAAAAAAAAGAGAACATTCGAACGTTAAGGAATAACTTCTACGTGAATGTGGTTCCATCGCAATGATTCGTAGGTGGAGTTATGACATATATGAGCAGACGTTACCATCTGAGAAAGAATGTGCAAATATAAACATTAAACAGCAGGAAGCAGGGTGGTCAAATCGAAGGATCACTTGACATTTGGGTCAGGGCGATGCTATCATTCGACGATGTTGGTAGAAATGGATGAGCCGTGGCTATACAAAATATCAAGAAGGTATGAGTCGACCAAAAGCAGGACAGGAAAGAGGTTATCATATTTAATCAGGTTATAAACAATGGTAGCACAGGACCAAATGAAATGGAAATCAGGATCAACGTAATATGACATGTCTGAGCTATCCCTTTTAATTACACACGCAAATCAGATCATCTGATATGCTCTGCTTCTCCTAATTCTAAGCCCTCACAGGAAAAATAAACTTGTCATAGTTTCTACTGATTAATTAAATTTATCTCTATCCCTTTCAGATATTTTTTTATCACACACACTTTAAAATTTTCTTATTTTCACTCTGACTTTTTAGCGATCAAGAACTAGTGGCCGGAGTATTGTAGGTCCGAGTCTTGGTGAAAACTCACAATGTAGAGAGGGGCTGATGCACGTCAAATCTGTCTAGCTCAAAGTCCTCCCGTAACGTGGTGTGACGGTGGTTACAAATGGCGAGGTCCGTCACCAATAGCCCTCGTGTTGCTGTATAACACAATGTTATTATAACTCTCACTCACTGAGATTTTAGTTGCATTCAGGTCGGCCAGGCCTAGCGACGCTATCTTCATCGCTTGCTTAATACAGGGTGAAGCACCGGAACTTCCTTTTTTGAACATATTCTAGTGAAGTTCGTAGGGAGGGGAGGGACTCGGTGGAAGGAGTAAAATGAGATATTTGTGTTTCCGCCTCTCTCAGTCTCAAACATGTTATTGTCAGGGCAGCAGCACACTTTTGCCGTTGAGGCGTATGTCTCAAACGGTCGGTCGGTGATTGCGGTGCAACGTGCCTTTCGTCGTCCGATATTCCACCAAACGAGGTCTTGTTCCTGATTGGAAATGTGTTTAAATGTGGAATGATGCCTTCAGAGCAACAGGGAATGTCTCCAAAGAAAGGAAAGGATATTCTAAGACAGTTATGAAAATGTGGAACGAGTTCGTGTCAATTCAGACCGGTATATGACAATTATCCAACAATTCTTCTTACCCGCTCTCTAAGAAAGGGATCTTTACAACGTGTAGTTACAAGATGGGGCCACAGCCCATACCTCCAGGGTTTCCATGGGTATTTTCCCCGAATGATTGATCTCCCAGTAAGTGGACATAAATCGGTATGCGCCCACCTGATTTATCCCCTTCTGACGTCGTGGACTGGTAGCGTGCAAATAACGTCACAGCCAAATGTTGAAGTAAAAGAAAAAATTATTTTCTCCACAAATTAATTATCATTGAAGCAATAAAGAAAAGTCTCTGCGCCAAGCCGGTGCATTCATTCTGTTCCACGGAGTAGATCAATCACTTCACAGCACTGCTTTGTCCGAAGGACACTTGCCCCTATTTCTAAGAAGTTGGTTCGTTAACTCCTGCAACGCCACCAGCATTCATTCTCTTTCCTTTCTCCAAGAAAAATCACCCCGGACTTCAATCCGACCACTGCTATACGCTCTAATCTCCTCCTGGTCTCTTCTCTGTCTCTCTCTGGGCCTTTTTCTCCTGCTAAAAAAAGACCCTTTTAAACACCAGGGGCGGGTCCACAACACGCCCCTCGTCACTTATCATTGGTAGGCCACAAAAGGCTACCCACGGCCTCATTAGTATCCTATTCGTGCGGAACACACAACCATACACTCTGGTTGGTTCATAGGGAATTAAATGGCGCCCTATTTCTCGTTCAACATCTGGACATTTTGTGCATCGCACCGTCTTTGTTCCTTACAGCCATTATCTCGACATCTGCTTAGGCGACAGTGCTCTCTGTTAGGCAGGTTTCGTCACTTGTCACCCGGTGGGCACTCCTCTGTCCATTGTGACTTCCAGTCAGTGTCGTGGCCGCGGTAGCCGAGTGGTATAGGCATCGGATCGTGGCTGGCTTTGTCACGAGTTCGAGCCCAGTACCACTAAAGACCCGCCGTGTAGGGCAGCGATGCACGCTAAATCTGTCGAGAGCTGAAACGTCCTCCCGTTGGTGTGGTGTGGTAGTTAGGAGAGGGGGTGCCAGCTCAGGTGTCGTCCACGTCACTTGACCATGGTTCAAAATTACGTGGTCCGTCTCCAAAAGCCCTCGTGTAGCTGAACAGTGCGACGTTAATCTTCACTCACTCACTCACTCACTCCAGTCAGTGTCGTTGCAGCTCCGAGACCAAACAATAAACAATGACCCCACGGCCATGTGCACTGGTCTCTTAGCCACCTGCTCTGAGCCATGAAAATTTACGTGAATGGAAGAGTGGGGTTCGCACCAAACGAAGACGTTACACCCTCCTGATTGCTTCCTGTGGGCTTATCTCGTCCCTTTTTTACATAGATCGCTCCAAGACGCTGAAAGACCTAAAGAATCAATCTGAGCCGAAATTGATAATATCCCCGGTCGATATGCTTCAAATCGACTTATCAGTGTTTTAATAAGGGAGAGTGACATTTAAATTGTGTTTAAAATTGGGTAAATTGAAATTTCCAATGTTGTGTGGTAGGAGGAAAATAACAATAAGGTTAAATGAAGCATGTAGTATGTTTTATTGCACTTTCAAAAAAGGAAGTTCTCATGCCCCATTCTATATCTTCTTTACATTGCATTCAAATTATCTTTTACTGTTTAATAGTACTAAAATAGTTTAAATTAATAAATTTAAACTAGTTCTACATTTTTTCAATACTAGGTTGAGCTGAAAAGCATTTTTGTCAACCTCAGCATAATAATAAAAAATTAACTAACTCCTAATTCGTGAAACCCCGTGTGTATGTATATGTTTGATAGATGGCGATACTTTCGACTCCAAGGAAAAAATCATTAGTTTTTCTCAATAATTATCCCACATAAACTCTTACAGTTTCTTAAAAATCATATTGATAATTTGTTATCGGGAACTCCTTGGTTAAGTTGAAAAGAAACCATTCTGCTTCAATGCTTTGAATTAGTTGAATTTTCATCGAAATTGTCCTACAACTTAGTAGCTGTTCGCTTGATTCGTGATGTGATCTGATACTTTTGAAGTATTAGAAGTATTATGATACATTGTCATGGATTTTTCGAAGATCAATCCATTATAATTAAATGGATTATTCTCAGCAATGTAAGCAAAAAGGAGAGATCTAGTAAGTGTCTATTAACGTAGTACTCTAAAGCAACATGTGGGCTATTGGCAACGGAACTCGTAATTTTGAGCCCTAAAGCAACATGTGGGCTATTGGCAACGGAACTCGTAATTTTGAGCCTCGTCCAAGTGACGAGGACGAAACCAGAGCTGACCCTCAACTCGTCAAATTCTCACACTATACTAGAGCCAACAGGTTTAACATTCATCAGCCCCTCTAAAAGACAGATTTTCTGTTGCACCAGGACCTGAAACAGTGATTTGACAACGTTGGTCACAAGTTCGTTACCGTGACCACTGGCTACGAAGGTCACATATCTTGTGTGCAATTTCCTTTCTCAGAAGCTTATAAAAAACAAATATACGTAGTATGATCCAAAAGCACGGGCGCAGCGCACAAAGTGTATAAAACCTTACTCTGAATAGTTCACAGAGCACCAAACAACCAGTAGTCTCCTTGGGCGACGATACACTTCTGCCAGCGTTAATATAACTTCTGGAAACACAACTGGGAGTCATTTTTCGCAACTTCCTGTAAGGCCTCCTGCGATGCTCCTTTCACCTCATCTGATGACACAAAACGGCTTCCCTGAAACTGTTTTTTCATTGATGGCAACAGGTAAAAGTCACATGGGGTTACGTCCGGTGAATAAGAGGGATATGGAAGCTCGTTAGTTCCGAGTTTTTGTGAGGAACTCTCTCACCAGTTGGGACTGATGTGCTGGCGCGATGTCATGCAGAAGATATCAGTAATCACTCGGTCAGAATTGAGGCCGTTTTCGGCGAATGAATTTCCTCAAACGACGTTTTCAAGAAGTGTGTAGCCTAAAGGCCGTATCACACGCAGACTTATTTCAAGCAATTTTTCCTCCTACTGAGGGTGAAGGGTTGCCGTAAACAAAACGACATGCTCTGACGTCAACCGCGCACTTTCACCACATTGAAATGTTACTCGCCAATTTTTCTCCAACCATACATTATTTTTTTATACCGCTCGAGCTTACAGGATTCCTATTGGCTGGAATTCCAAGCAATTTTTTATTCCGGGCAATTTCTTGAGCTCACTAGCAAGAAATTGCTCTAAAGCGGTTGCTATGGCAACTGAGTAAAAATTGCTCGAATTGGACGAAAAATTGCTTGAAATGTGTACGTGTGATACAGCCTTAAGCAATTTGTGCAAGTGTTTGGAGACGATCTTTTCAAACACTTTCAGAAACCAACGCAACATTTTCCGCATTCCGTGAAGTCGAAAGTCGTACAACGTGTGTTCATTAATGAATTCTCGGCTCTCCTTAAAACGCCGATGTCAATCGTAGACCTTGGATCTCGCCATGGTAGATTCACCATACACCTTACTTAGAATTTCCAAAATCTTCAATAGTGTTTTACCTAAGCACTCATAGAATTTAATGTTCAGTGCTGTTCAAGAAAAGCCATCTTTCTTACAACGCGGAGCAAAGCTTACTAGCTTCAGAAGATACAGCGCTTTACGCGTGCGGTTTGGTTGCATGTCATGGACTAAACCAATCTGGACAGGTAGGGGTGGATTGGGAGAATCCATTTTCAGTGGTTTAACTTAAACTTGCTTTCGTCGTGAGCAATGGCCGCAGTTCTCGAATTTTTGTATCGTACTACGTAAGTGCAATGTACAGTACCAGACTCAAAAATTAAACATTTAACAAAAGTTATTATCATTTAGAAAATGAAATAGAATTTACTTTAAATTAAAATATAACCTCCAATAATGTGCTTTTGAAAATATCACAAAACTAGAAAAATGCGCATACCTGATACGGATTTCTTTAACAAACGAGTTTTGTCTACGTTAAGAGAAATAGATACTCCATAGTCTTCCGAAAGATATGCAACATGTACGCAACCTATAAAAAATATATTCTTTAAAGATAACCAATATAACATTGTTTATTAATGATCTAATTATTAAAGTATCATTCTATTGGTGTTAAGCAAAATTTAGATAAACAAATCAGTCTTTTGAGCATAATTTCTTCACAATGATAGGAACAAAAATTTTCAAAACATTAAAAAAAAAATTAAAAAATGCATGCATTTAACAAATTTTTCAACTGTATATGTATACCTTTCAAATATACATATCGTCGGTCTAATTATCAGACTGCGTAACTCCATCTGGGATGCTAATTTGATACAGTAAGGCTAGGCACCAAGTTGTTATTTATGTTCGCCAAGATAGGCGATAATATTACAATATGGTTTACTTTGATATTTTTATCGTGCGATAATGTGATTGCCATGGGGATAACGTATATTAGTGTTAGTTTTTTGCTTTGGGTTTTTTTTTTCCCGCGGGATCTCTGCTCAGCAAAAGTAACACATTGTTCAAATTTTGTGTAATGAACGCTTAAAATAGTGTAAATAATTTATATCTGGAAGTGTAATACATTAATATTACTTTCTGTTGTATTTATTTTATGTGAAAATCATGCCATCACCTCTCCCTTCGAAATCTAGTTTTGTTATGAAATAAAAAAAAAGTAGTGATTATACTGATCGAGGAATAAATTAAAAGCGGAGCGCGTATTGAGGCATGGCGTAGACAAAACAAAAGGATTAAGGAATCGCGAAAAAAAGCGCTTGGCGCGTTGCACTCCTATATCAAATCAGTAACGCCGGTGGAGTTACGCAGTCTGATAATTAGACCGACGATATATAAAGGGTGATTCATAAAGAAGTTTACACTTTTCTGATAGCGTAAAACAATAACAGTCAAAGACACGCTGCATCTCCGTAAACCGTAAGGTAGATTTGTACTCTTCAAGTTCCAGTCTCGTCCCTAGAGGAAGTGACGCACGCCATTGGCTCAATTCATGAAGTCACATGATAAAAACAAACACGTGTTTTCCATTGAATTCAAAACAAAGATTAAACTAATTGTATTAGTTGTTCTATTTGTAAAACTCAGACAAAATTTCTAATTTCGTGTTTGGGTAAAGTTGTTTAAATGTTAGGAAAAAAATTCATCAAAAAGATTTAAAAAAAAGATCGTACTTTTTATGCTTAAACTTTTAAATAAAATGCATTTTGTATACATATGTACTTTTTAAGAGAAAGCTTCTGCAAAGAGCAAAACTTGGCAACACCGGAGCGCATGAACTCATTAGCAGCAAACAGAAGATAGTTTTTATCGGGTGACTGTGACGTCACATGAGTTTCTGAATTGATTGGCTAAAATCTCGTGGCTATCCCTATCATATGATTATGACGTCACACGAATTGAGCCCATAGGCACAGCGCAAAATTCTCTTATGATAAATGTGTTCTATGTAGTATCCAGAAAGAAAGTGTTCGGCTTTTTTCACGAGCAAACTGTCACGTGAACCACTTTTTTGGATATGTTAACTCCTTGGTTGATACCACAGTGACAGGACGAAACTGAAAACGTTTTCTAATTGGATTTTTTCCAACAACATTTTCCACTCCACTGGTCCACCTGTGATATTACCTCGATGAAAATTTCCCTCATCGATGAATTCAATCAGTGGCGGACTATAACATGCCACTTAACCAGTGTCGCACACAAGGGGGATTCCCTCCCTTGATTTTTTTCAATTGATTGTAATCCTATGTATATAGTAGGTAAAATTTAAGTGTATTTGTTTTTTATAATTAATTTTAATAATCAATGCTAATTATTTATTCAATAATTAATGTTTTAGCGTTTTTTGTTCCCGAAAATCAACAAAATCAAAAGAATATGTGAGGCGTCTTATTGGAGCATGATACGAGAATGGTAGACTTTCAACCCTGGATCCCCCCCCCTTAAAAAATTCCTGTGTGCGCCACTGCACTTACCCAATGAGCATCCAGAAAAGTAATGTTTGAACACTTTGTAAATTCTTTTTGTGGAGGTACATAAAGGTCAAGGTATTACTCCCTCCCCTTTCTTGCATCTGAAACTGGGTCAGTGTTAACTGTCACCTCCCCCCTCACTCCATCAAAGATCTCTTCGGCGATCGATTCCCTCCCTGGCTTTTAGCTCCCTCCATGTCGCACAGCAACCAGCTGAGTAGGGTCACCATTGCTTTGACGTCTTCCTCCTTTGGAGGGGTCGTTGATTTGAACTTTTTTGGACTCTATAGTGAATGAGAAAATTGCCCAGTTTTTCGTAACAGTAAAAGGAAGTAGTCTCCCCCCATCCCCCCGAATCATCACCATGGTAAGGAGAGAGCGAGAGGATGAAAATGGGGAGCGGGGACACAGCGTGACTTGCGTCATATCGGTGAAAAATTGGACAATTGTCCACGTCTCCGACTGGTCAACTCACCCACCTTCCGATTAGACGTCCTTTTCCCCCAAACCCGGGAACATTATCAACGGTCGTATCAGTTGCATTGTGAGCATTACGGTGTAGACAAAATAGCTCTCGCAGCAAAAGCGTGCCTTTTTGAAATTTTCTTTAGATTGTTGGCTATATGGCGATGTGTTCGGTTTCTAATTTATTTCTTTAATTTTCCTTTGCGTTGAATTGTTATTAATTCTAGTCAAAATGCCTAAATCAAATGCACAAAGAGGAAAAGAGTTTCGTGAAAGAAAAAAAAAACTAGCAGCAAGTCCATTCGAAAAAGTGACAAAAAAATAGTGCAAATTCATCAAATGCTAGTACCAAATCTCCATCAGAGTACATGAGAGAAGATCGAGCACGGAAAAAAAATAGCACTGGAAAATACTCTCTTAATGCCCAGTTTAAGGGATGGAAATGCTATTGAGACTCTTCTAATGACAGCACAGATTAATACGGGCTTTGTGAACCACCTTGTGCCATTAACTACAGAGCCCTCAACAAGTCTAGTGCGTGTTGGTTGATTGATTGAATATTAACGTCGCACTGTTCAGCTACACGAGGGCTTTTGGCGACGGACCACGTAATTTTGAACCAAGTGCGTGTTGGAACTGATGCATGTGAATCGAAAATAAATTCTATCTTACGTTACAAAGACTATGATTCCCATAAAAATGCTCACAAACATTTTCAAAAGGGATCCGTTGATAATCCTTTCGGTCACGGGTGTTCAATTTGTGATAAATTATGTTTTAGAGATGATTTAAGAACGCATGTTACTGAGCACAAAATACTTTACCGGGAATTAATTTAGAAGATATTAAAGCACTACAATTGCCGACAAAGTAAGTAGGAAAAGCATACCAAATTTATCAAAATATAATGGTATTGTATATACCCAGAAATTTCAGCACATCTTCCTACTTTGGATTTGGTATCAGAAAGACTCATTTCGCCACGAATACCTTTCATGCAAATTAGGTGACTGAGGCATATACACGGTCAGTTTGGAATATTAGGACAAATAATCAGTATGTTCCAACGTCTTCAAAGAAGTTTCACTTCTAACGCGCGTGGCGTTCCATGCACCATTTTTTTTACATCTCTCCTCATGGTCGTTCTTTTCTTCTCACACTAAGCATAAGCGCTAAGCGATGGCAATCGAAAATTCTAATTTCCGTTCCGTTCCAACCCCTTTTTGCTGATTCAACAGAGCTGAAATAGCGTATAATAGCTACTATCGATGGACTTAATTCCGATACCTTAACATCCATTTGGGCGAAAAATTGTTGTCAACTCGATGTGCTTCGTGAGATTAACGGTTCACACATAGACTATCTGTGACTGTCTGTAACAAAACTTATAATAATCCAACATAATTCTGTTACAGGTAATACATAATATCTTAATTTTTTTTTATTTATAATGCATTGAAACTGTATGCATCTTTATGAATCCCCCTGTATAGTGTGTAAACAATGTTAACATTTTAATTAAAGTGCTACATTAGTCTTGCAATTTTTTTATCTTATGTAAAAATCTGTTTCATTCTAAAATCTGTTCTATTCTGTTTCATGAAAAAATTCTGCAAAAAAAAGCACTTAAATGTTACAATGGGAATAAATTCAAAGTAATTTTTTCCATTAAAAATCTTAGAAATTCCTTTCGATATGCAAACATTACTAAAAAACTCAAGTTTCAATTAATTAAAAAAAAATGGAAGAATAAGATTATATAACAAACAATGAGACTGAGGGTAACAGGAATGGTGACACAAATAAAATTTCAATTTTTATAGAATTATAGATTAATTCGTACCAAGAAAGTAAGCTACTGTTGAAAATGGCTTTATAGAATCTGCATTAGATTCAATGATTTTAATGTTTATGTTCCGAAAAATAAAAACCTCAAGTTATAAATTAAAATGTTCCAAGCACATGGTGGGGGGGGGGGGAAATAAGCTGTTATAAGGATTTAAAATCTAATATTTTTTCAACAGGGAAGAAAACACCAAAAACAAACAAAAAGATTTTGCGATAAAATACCGTATATTTCCGAATAAAAGCCACGAGTACATTTTTTCTTCAAAAATTTACCCAAAATTTAAAACCCACAAAAATGTTAACTTATTACATATGCAGATATAAATTATTTACGCCATTTTCAGTATTCCTTACACAACATACGCAACACTGCCCCCTCCCTTCTCAAAGACTGCACGTCTCGGGCAATACAATATAAGAGTAAGAAGCATCTATTTCCAGGAATAAAACATTCACACAATAATCAAATATAAAGTAACAAATACTCAAAAAAACATGCAAAGTAAATAAGTTTTATATACATGAAGAAAAATTAAACTAAGGACTTGAAAAAAGAGAAATAATTTACATTTATAAAGAAAATAATTAGTAATCATGGTCTGAACTTAAGGAACTTATTCACCTTGGCCAAGATAAGGGACTAGCCTATTGTAATGTATTACCTTCGGTTTTGAGTGTGTCGATTTCTGTATCCATACCACGACGTCTATCAATCGTTTTAGAACTATATAAGTACCTTCCCAGTTGGACTGCAACTCCGGAGAGAGGCCTTTGCGACGTTGCGGATTCCCAACCACACTTTGTCGCCTTCGTGAAAGTCGTGTCCTGTTGCTCTTGCATCGTATCTCTGAAGCCATGCCGATTTTACCCTGACCAGCCGATATTTATCCTCCGTCCGTGCCTGGAGTTTCTCGACGTACTCCTCAGGCGCCAACGGAGCATCTGGTGGCCGGCTGAACAGGAGATCTGCAGGCAGATAAAGATCACCTCCGAAGAGTATCTGGGATGGTGAATAGCCGGTGGTCTCGTGAACGGTTCTCCTGTAGGCAAGCAGGAAATGAGACAGTTTTTTTGTCCCAGTCCTGGTGATTACTAGATACCAAGAGAAAGAGGCTGTGTTCAGAATGGTCCAAAAGAACCTCTCTACCATGCTGTCAGACTGAGGATGTAAAGCTGTTGTCTGAGTTTTGTCGAAGCCGAGTATCTCACACTGGCTCTTGCAAACTGCAGAATCGAAGTTTCTTTCATGCTGGGAGTACATTATGCATTCAGACAACCCAGCAAACTCAAAACACTCCCAAAAGTTAAAATATTAAAATCGCCTACAGAAAATGTAAAAGAACCTGTTTTTACTAGACTATTCTTTTTGCAGGATTAATGGATCTGTAAACAAACCGACCTACTTACTTTTAACATTGAAACATTTTCAAAAATTCTTAACTTATACAAAGAAATATACGAAATGTAATAAAAAGTGTATATTACATCAAAAGGTAAAATTCATTAAAATTACATTGTGCAAAAAAGTGTGAAACATGCAGGGCGGTGCACGTGCAAGTTCAGCACTTACTCAAAGGTCCCCGAGAAATAGCACTGCATAGAGTGTTCATTTCGAGAGTCCACTGGATAATCTGAAACATCCCTTATCAGCAGTAATGACTCTACAACAACGACTTTTTAAATACTTCGAAGAAATCCTGAAGTGTCTCATCACCAACTAACTGACAGAAGAGATCTCAAATCTTGCCAGCCGTCAACAGCGAAATACAATCCAAAGGGAAACCAGAAGATATCTTTAAACAAACAGTATTTCGATACACACTGTATAACAACAACAACAAAAAAAACGACGCCCCATGAAGAAACTGCCTGATTGTAATGAAATTTAATATGCAAAGACATTTGTACCGAACATGCAAATGATTAAAATTTGGTGTCCAAAGAATGAACAGCGGGAGCTATAGCGCATCGGAACTGCGCACTCAGCAGGTGTCAATAAGAAGCGATTTTCAATATGAATGTCAAAATTTCTGTTGCATTGCGAATTAGGATATCTTCCAACGACTGAAAAAAATAATTGGCGCAGGATTCGAGCTCAATACGAGCAACTGTCCGAGTTTGAAAGAGGTCGTATCATTGGATCGAAATAGGCAGAGAGAATCACTCGCCATATGGGTCGAAACGATCCGGCCATTAGAAGATGCTGGCAAGAACGGGTGGACAGTAGCATATTTCGACGTCATGATGGTAGCGGTCGGCCTAGGGCCACAACAGATCTGGAGGAAGATTGATTGTCAGATCAACTGTCACAGCTCCTGATTCATTGTTATCGACCATCAGACGTGCGACCCACACGTGAATGTCCACCATGACCATTCACGGACCTCAGATAGAGCGAAATTTACGCTCGTACCAGCCTCTACTCTACCTGCCACTGTAGAGCCAGATTACGGTGCTGTTTGGTTCTATCAGGTTGAAATCATGCTGACTGGGGACGTATAGTGTTTAGCGTCAAATCTGGCTTCCAACTGTGTCCTGACAATCATCGAAGACAAGTCTGGATACACCCAGGGCAGCGTGCTGATCCTGTTTTCACTATTGCATGTCACACATGCCCTCAACCAGGAAATATGGTTTGGGGTGCCAGTTTTTTTGACAGCAGGACCCCTCTGGTCATCATTAGAGGCACACTTACAGCCCAATGGTGCGTCGACGACATTATGAGAACTGATTTGCTACCGTTCCTTTTGCAGTACCATGGCCTTATTTTTCAGAAGATAAGGCTAGAGCACATGCGGCAAGTGTTTCTTTGAATTGTCTTACAGCTTGTCAAATACTTCCCTGGCCAGCCAGATCACCAGATCTCTCTTCAATAGAGCATGTCCGGGATATGATGGGAAGGCAACTGCATCTACCAGGTAATGTTGATGAACTTGCCCAATAATTGGAGCAAATTTGGCAAGAAATACCGCAAGAGACCATCAGGGTGCTTTATCATTCTATGCCATGACGTGTGTCAGCTTGCATCCAGGCTAGAGATGGGTCAACACCTTATCGAGCCCGTTAATTTGTAACTATGTAACTCTGAAATAAATCATTCAATTTTTCTGAAATTTAAATCATTTTCTGTTCCGTACATAATCTTACTACCCACCAATTTTTGTCTTTATCGGACAACTCGTTCTTGGTGCGTCGTTTTCTGTTATTGAGTGTATATGTAGAAGTTAATTTTTTTTATACACATCTTTTTTTTATTTTATTTTTAAAGCTATTATTTTATATTCGGCGCACAAAGCGCACACGAAAATTTCGATCTCATTTTTTGTGTTTAAAGTGTGCGTTATACACCGGATTTTACGATACTTAAATTATCAATTATAATATTATTGATGTTGTATTGTTATTTTACGTTTTGTTACGTTATGTCAGAAAAATTCAAATAAAACACAAAAATACACAATTAAATTTTTAAAAATAGGAAAAGCTGAAAGACCTATATTTCCTTACATCTTCAGAAAAAAAGTTATGGTATATTCCAACTATGCTAAATTCTTTCATAAAAAATCGTACAGTTAAAATCTCAGGTTTTCAATTGCTCACCAACATTTAATTAAATTAGATGCTATCATCTCATGCTCAGACTGTGTCGACATCTATTGGTGAAAATGAAATTTAATGCAAAAATTTGAATTAATATTATTTGTTTTTATTTACTGATTTTTTATTATGTCTCTAATGTAATTTCTAATGTACCAAACAAAAACGTACACAAAGATGGGGGGAAGGGAGTTAAACCTCTTTCAAAGACCAATTGACAGAAAAAAAAATCCATGAATTTTAAAATTAAAAAAATAATAATCTTTCTTTGGTGGTTTTTTAAATCCTCCCCTCCTCCTCCATCTCATAAAAGATGTCTGTATACGCTTCTGGTACAGACATCTGGTACACTGGGCAAATCTTGGGGGAAATCTAGAAACGTAAGCCCTTTTTTTTCTTGAATATTATTAATAAAAAAATCAACTTGGTGTTCATAAAAATTTTTGATTATTTAGTGACAAAATGTGGGGTTATTAATTTTAAAAAAAATGTAATCCAAAGCACTTTTTTGTATTTAAAACGTGTAAGTTCTTTATCATAATTTTTTTTAAAAAAAGGTGAAAAATTTTTCGTGTTTTTTTATATGCGGGGCACTAAAACCGTATGAACACAAAACTTGACTATTTCTTTAAAAAAATGTTGAAATTTTTTTAAAAAAAATTTAATTTTAAAATTAAAATAGGAAAAAGCCCTTATTTTAAAAATAAAATCAATTGTTCCGTCCCCTGTTTCTCTTCTCTTAATTAAATGATATTTGTAAAATTATTCGATTACGCCTAATTTGTACTATTTTCACTCAGATATTTAAAGATGTTATGTTACTACAGAAATGTGCGTACATACCTTTACTATTCAAACTTATATCTGGATACACAAGATCAACGCAGCATTCACATTCAAACTTTTCGCAATGGCAGTCATTCTGTAAATCTTTTTCCACATATGTTACGTTTGAGTTGTCAATCCCGTCACCTGTGAAAATAATTTATTTTAAAAACACACTCACACAAATAAGTTAATATTTGAAAGAATTTTCTGCGTATAATATAACCTGTAAGACGAAATTCAATCGAAAAAGTTAAGAGGACCTACACATATTATACATTGATGAGAAATAAATCCCAAAATTAAGAAAAAATTATTGTAGAGTAATGGAAGTTTATATATATATATATTCAGTTAATAAAACTTTCAACATCACAGGTTGTTCCAAACGCGAGAAGAGCCATTTTAAATGAGCTTAATTCATGTGAAGTCATAATCACATGATAATGACAACCAAGTGTTTCCAACCAATCAGTTCAAGAACTCATGTGACGTCACAGTCAGACGATAATTGCAATCACGTGTGCAAGTAGTAGTTTATGAGCTTCGTTATTGCCAACTTTTGCTCTTTGCAGAAACTTTCTCTGAAAAAGTACATATTTGTCAACAATAATAATGCACATGGGTATACAAAATGCACTTTATTTAAAATTACATAGATAAAATAAGTTTTTTTTTAATTTTTAAAATCTGTTTGATGATTGTTTTCTCCATAACATTTGAGAACATCCTTACCCACAATGAAGTCAATTCATGTGATGTCACGATCACGTAATGAGGATGGCACGTAAATATATTTTGGTTTTTAATTCTAACCTAATTCTTTTTGTGTACTAGCCCTTGCTCTTTTGCATTATACCCATTAAAATTTCGTTTTTCACTATATATGGTTACTCGATTACAGTAAAAGATAAGATGATTGTATAGGAAAAAAATCTTTTTTTAATATCCCGGTAAAAAAAAAATATCGAGTGTTTAGTAAACATGGATAAGATGATGAAGCGTAAGGATTTTAATCCATCTCCTGACTTATGCTCTGACGACTTTGAATAAGCTTGTTTTCAATACCAAACATTTAGAAAACGTCGCCAGCTCCATTTCTACTAATTTTTTGTTCACAAAAGAAACTTCTGCTAAAAGAAATTTTGAAAATGTCAACAGGAATGTAAATACTTTTTGCTTATTTTAAATTAAATTATATATACAAATTTTTGTTTATTTTAAATAAAATTATATAGAGAACATACATAAAAAGATACAATATGTTTAGCTAACTTATTATTTTTTTTTACTTATTTTACACATCTTCAGAGTAGTTAATAGATATTTCTGTATTATAAATTATCTAAAATAAAAACACAAGAATCTGATATGTAACCCTACATGTCATATATTAAAACAAGTATATATATATATATATATATATATATATATATATATATATATATATATATATATATACAATGTATTTTTTACTAAATAATTTTACATTCTTTTGGGGGGAAATTTCTAAAAGCATCCAACTACAGAAATGAAAAATATCTTAATTTACTACAGGTTAGTTAATGTTTGTTCTTGATGAGATGAATTAAATACCACTTTCAAACATTAGAAATGCAAATTACCATTTACCTTTTGTAAAATTATAAGTAAAAAATAATGCAACATTTTTAAAGTCTTTATTCGCAGCACCATTTTAGAAAAAAGATATTACTTATCGAGAATTTCATTCTGAATGTGGTAAAAAATTAAGGCATTAAAAATTTTTAATTAAATTATGTGTATTATAGAAGATAAATTTGTGTGTATATATTGAATATAAAAGTCCTGTTCTCTCCCAGCATGGTCAAAATAATAAATCGTTTTTGAATCTATAATTCTTTTACACACAAAAATAATAATTATGAAATATTTGTGTGGTGTATCTATTTATTATGTAGTATAGGGATTTCTTAACACAACATCTGTTTTTCAGAATTTGGTATAAATTTTGTCACACAGATGTACATTTTTTTTTACTATGGATAACATTTATTGGTATTTGCACAAGGGGTATCAAAATGTAAAATTCATTAATTTTAATGAAAAGTTTTACATATAAACTATACACATGTTGTTGAATTATAACACTCTGTGTATTGAAGAAATCTATGCAACCCCGGCTTAATGTATTAAGCATAAGAATACTCTGGATTTTAATTTTTACATAAGTATTAAAGTCTAAAAAGTTCATCTGTATTGATACTATCCTGCTCATAAATTTAAATCCTGAATAAATTTGTTGTATTGAGTTATTTACAAATATTGACCCAAGAAGTGTACTTAGATCAGCTCTATATTTATGATCATGAAACCAAATATGATTTTACATAGACATATTACATACTTATTCTGTAGGATATTTACTTTCTAAAAGCAATAGAAATATTCGAAATTTTAACATAACATTTTTCAATTCTCTATTTACCCTTAAATGAATAACTTAACAAATTGCTATTTGCAATAATTTATATTCATGCAAAATTCAGTAAAAAAAAAAAGGTAATTTCAGAAAAAGTTTTTCAAAATTATTTTTAATGGGTTAATTTTCCAAAATCACTGATATATTTGTGTGACGTGTGTTGAAAGGGCAAATTCGGAGCACTTGCATATTATAATATCGACCAATTTCTTCAAATCATAAAACCGTCAAATGCTGCGATATACATCCAAGAGTGGAAACTGTTCATGATCATGTTTGAACACAGTAATTATAGTGATATAATTTTTTTTTAAAATTCGGATGTCTTTTTGCTGGGCGAAATTAGTTGGCAGTTTAATACGTATGTTCCAAACTTTGGAATGGTATGAGTACTGATTTAGCATTTCGTAGACAAACTTTGAAGTAATTAATTTTATATTTGAAGTTAATATATTTTCAAGCATCAAACTTCACAACAAGAATTCTGAATCTATTTCCTTAATGTTGTTTCATTTTCAATTTTTTTAGTATAAATATAATTATGTATAAAAGGATACTTTAGATGCGTAATCAGTGATAACGAAATAACATGCCAATACCAATATACATGTCAATCCAAATAAGTTTAAGTTTGGATGAACTGAAGTATATTTAACACTATACATACAATAACTGGTAGAAATAGGTATGCATTAAGTGTTGGTATGTTCAGTGTAAAAAAATCAAATATTTCCATTAAAACAGAAGATAATGCTTCGTATATTTTAGAGGAACAGATTGTAGGAATTTTGTAATTATAGTGTGAAATTCAAAAAAAAAAAAAAAGAAAGAAAGAAAATCCTTTGTCAATTTTTTTTTCATGTAGTATATGCAACGTAAAGATTTATTAATAAAAATAAAAATTAATGTACGGAAAATTAGGGTGGTTTAAAAATAAATATAATAAGCTTTAGTATTTAATATGTAATTTTACAGCTATGATAAACAAATGTTATACAAAGGTTTATTGTACTTTTACGACAGGAAAAAAAGAGTATCGAGATATTTTACAAAAAATAGTTACATTGGCCATTTTATATGTGTATTTGTTTTTTTTATTCAAAACTTCTTTCTACAGGTTGCATGATTTAAGTATTCTAATTTGTTTTATGTAAATTCAGGAAGTTGATTGTATAGACTTAAGATCTGAAATTTTAAAATTCTTAGGATATTTCATTTAATCTGGATCCGTAACATATACAATTTCTCAAAAATACTATGAAAAGTTTTGTTGACAACCTACAAATATAATGCAGTCTCCTGTTTTGGCTTTCTAGTTCTTATGTCACATAGCTGGTTGTTTTTCTTGAAGATTTAATTAATTTTAATGAACAGACAACCCAATTACTTGTTTGTTTACTATTAATTGCCTGTGGTGGTGGTGTTTAAAAATTTAAGTTTTTATGAGATATATGAAAAGAGAGAAAATTTCAGAAATTCTGCATAATTTGACCCTTTTTAGCTATTTAATCTCTGATATAGGAGAGGATTTTCTTTAATTTTTTTCTACAGTATCATTTTATTTGTTTGGGTTAATGATATTTAATACTTTTTTCTTGTAAATAAATTGAAACAATCATTTATACGGTTTCCAGATAATTTTATTAGATATTATCAATAAGATAAAAATTGAGATATAATAATTGAACAAAATGTTAACAAAATATTGGCAGTTAGATCCTCGATTTGTTCTCCATTTGTCCTTATAGTATAGTGTTACAATCATAGAGTCTGATTTATACAGCAGATCATGAACTGCTTTATTTACTTATAGTGTATTCATGTAATGTTAAAATTAAGTGTCAATAAAGAATGTATATTAAAAAATGAGTATGATTATTGTATAAAGCAATCTGAAAAGAATTTTTTGCTTCATTACACGAGAAATTTTCATGAAAACAATTTAATTTGTTCTACTACAAAATAATTTTATTAAAAAGCCTATTTCTTTAAGAATGTTTCTTAATTTATTTTTAAAAAGTCAAAGTCATTTCTTTCTGAATGTTGGAGATGGGCATTTCTAAAAAATTCAAGCCTTTTGAAGGGTAATAATTACAAAGGAAGTCAAACAATAAAACATATCAAATGTTTGTTTATAATTAGGTTATTTCAGATATCCCAAATCTTTAAATGATGTTAAAAACAATTTTATTTCCATCACAGAATTCCTAATCATTAATCAAAAACTTTCATCATTAACCAATTATTATTTTATACATTCTGCTCTCAAAAAGTATAAATCTCTTGTTAAACATTAGAAATAGGTATGCAAATTTTAAATAAATAAAAATATTCATGTTATATTGACAAATCTTATTATAAATTCATTTCCAAAATTATATTTACTTGCATTTCATGTTTCTGAATGTTCCATACTCTTCTATGAGAAATTATAGAGATACTATTTCTAAAAACATTAAACATTTGTAGCTGGTAATTACTAAGGGAATCAGACAATGAAAGGTATAAACATTAACATTTCAAAATGGAACCATTTCATATCTACATGTTTCTTATAAATTATACTATTTTATGAATTTATATGTAATGATACACTATGTACCAATAAGTAATTGGACACATATGAGAAGTTTTTCCAAATTCAAAGGTCTCAATTCTATACTGCAAATCATTCTTGTGCGTAAATAAGCATAATAAACTTCATAAAAACAAAGGACTTATCATAAGGATGCTAAAAATAATCTAGAACTATTAATAAGTATATAAACAAAAAAAAACCACTGCAAATAACCGCTGGCTTCGTACACTAACACCAAATAACAAATATACTAACCAGAAACAAAAATTATGCTAAAAAATTACTAAAAATACTTTATACCTAATTATTAAACAAGGATAATGCAAAAATATAGTAAAATTTCAGAAATAAGCTTCACACACAAGAAGTAAACATATCAAGCATACGAAATTTACACACTTATGCAAAACGCGGGGAAATGTTAGTATCCTCGTCACATGATTCCAACTTCGCGCCTAATTGTCGAGAATCGACCTCATTATGAAATCTGAAACTTTATCTAAATTTTACAAATAGAATGACAAGTATAAATTTGTTTAATGTCAGTTTTGAGCTCAATGGAGAACACATGTTTGTCTTTATCATGTGACTGTCATGAATTTAGAAACCATTTGAAATGATGGTACATTAACCCTCTAAGTGGATACCTTCCTCCTGAAAAGTTATTCCGAAAGCGTTTAACTCTTATTTTGAAGTTCGCTTTAAAAATGCAACAGACTTCTTTCCTTTCCCCCTTTTAGAACTTGGGAGGTCGAACGGGGACAATTTTATGACCTAGTTCGGTTCCTTTTGTCAAGTAAGAACCAAGAGATCAATCGTTTACAGCTAGCTGTTAAGTTGCCTCGGGCAATCTTCTTTGAAAGCTGGAATTCGGTGTTTCTTTCTCTTATATGTTCAGTCACAGTAAAATTAAAAGAAAATGAAAGGTAAAAAAAGAGGAAAAAATGAAATAAATAGTATGTTAGAAGTTGAAAAATAATTATATTTTCTTCAAACAAAATTTATTTTTCTGTCATTTTTTAAAAATTAAATATATATATATATATATATATTTGGTATTGCGATTTGAACCAGAAAAAAGCATCCTGTATTCATTTTTGAATATGAGAGTAAGAAAACGCGCTCACTTTCCTGTTTTTTAAAAAAAGTAATGAGGTAAAAAAGAGCAAAGGCCCTATCTCATTTTTAAACAATAACACAATAACTGGTACACACGGTGATATACATACGATGATTATATATTTATGAAATAAAACCGATCTTTCTCTATTCAGTTATATTTTTAATTTAAAATAGCATAAAAAAGGATTTCAATACTTTTAATTTATTTTAATTAAAATCATATAAAAGATATTTTTATGTTAACTGAATATTTTTCAGAAAAAATTTAAATTTTCCTTCCTAGTGTTCTCTTTTTCGAACTTCTTGTATTAAATAAAAATTCCTTTTCTACATCGGCATTTGTGATGGACATAACACACATTCAGTCAATAATTTTTAATTTTAATGGGGGGATATACTTCTTCAAATGCGCATGACAGTACTTCTAACCATTTTCTACTCAAGTTAAATTTCTTATCTTTCTGTTTCTTTTATTACAAGGAAAAATGTCACACATCGATAACTACATTTTTTCACACAATTCAGTCATTACAAATTCTATTGTGAGAAAAGTTCTCCCTAATTAATTTTGTCTTTCAAAACAGTACACTTAAAACAATTTTGTTCAGTGAAGTTAACCGACAGTTCCACAATGTATTCATACCAAATTTTAAAAACAAATTTAACACTTGAAAATGTATCCTGTATTAAATTTTTCAGTATACACAAATATTTCCAGCTGTAGGGAAGATATAGTATGAGATGTGGTGTGCGATTGTGAAAGAATGTTTTCGTACGTGTAGACTATTTTTGAAAATTTAAATATCACTGAAGCTGATCATATAACTGCAAATGAGCCTTATTTTAATGTGTGCTGGTATCAAAGTAAAACACTTTACAATATTAAACAGCCTATGGGTTTATACTCAATATCAAACTATTCGCAAAATGGCTTACAACTTCTATTCAAATTGTAAAGAAACTGAAATATAAATATATCTTACTGCAGTCAAAAATATTCATAATATGTAAGTATCCTATTTTTCCACTTATTTCTGTACATTTTAAAAACTGTAGCTGAATGCAATTTTTATATTTATAAACGAGGCATAACAGCTCACACAGTCGTAAAAATGTCTTTATCATTTTAAATATACTACTATAAAATGTATATGGATTGTAAGATCAGTTGTAAAATCTAAAAGCTTTTAGAGGAGCTAAAAACATATAATTTTGGATTGATCAAATTTTTAATATAATACACAAATATACATGTTATTAAGCAAATACATTTGAAAAATCAAACTTCCTTCTGAAATAAACGTAATTGAAAGAAAAATGTTTAATTGCAAATGAGTGGAAATACATGTTTATCTAAGGGGTATCCCCAAAGTGAGGTAATCCTCAAACTTAAGACTTAAACTCAGTGGCACAACAATCCATAACGCCTAGGAACTACTGTGCCCATCATAATACACGTGACCATGGGACGCTGAGGTGCATGAACAGATGTCCCGATTTGGTAGTCTGTCTGAAGAGAGACTTTCAGTGTTTAAGACCCGAAGCAAGCTTGGTACTCATTTATCGACCCAATGTAGCGGGGATGAAAGGCAGAGTCGACCTTGCACAGCCCGTTAAGAGAACCCCACACCTGTGGTGTGGAAGCACTATACACTACCATTCGATCCTATTCGGTGAAAAATAAAATTTAATGTTAGAATCTTATATAAATCCCTAATGAATGAGGGAGTCCAAACTTTTTTTTCATGTAAACTACTTAGACGGAAATGGTTAGTTATGAACATTTAACAAGTTGCATAAATTAAAATTAACCGTTATAGTTTACATAAATTTTTAAGGGTGCAAAAGGTGTATTTCGGCGGCACGAATTAATTTTAAAAGGAATACGGTTACGAAAAAAGTACTACAAATCTATCTAAAGTAGGGTTGGTTACCTTACATATTGTCAAACACAACAATGTATTGGAAGCCAATTCCACAATTCGTTGTTATAAAAATGTATGGAAAATTACAAGATTTATTTTTGCATTTGTAATTTATATATATATAATTTTTCATGGGAGCTTTAAAAGCTAGAGCGGCATCCATCAAAACCGCGGTTCTCTCTCTTTTTCCAGATCGCCCCTGACTAAGCCGGCTCTGCCATAGTAAGTGAAAATGCCGGATTTTGTTTGTCAAGATCATTTTATAGCAGACTGCATTTTTCATGTATTTTAGAAGGTCGTTTTATATTTTCTACATCAATATCTTAATGTCTGAATTTAAAATTACATAAAATTCTTGACATTCGCATCAGTGACCATGATAATTTTTATTAGTATATGAATGTGTCATCAAACGATTACATGACTAATATTAACATATTATTTTAACCATTTAATTAATATTAAGTAAAAATAACGCACACAAATTTTCTGAACTTTAAAATAAATATTTCGAAAACTACTTCAGATATACTCAAAATTTTTCATTCCTACGCTTTAGCTTCTCAGTTTTGCTTCTATGTAAGAATTTATTGTAATTGTATATTCATCAATTTTTTTTTTTAGTATATTTTTTGCTCTTAGCATGCAGTTTTCAACTGAATTGTATGAAATCTTCGAAATATATTAAAAGATACCAAAGAAGCTATATAATAAAATTTGAAATTTTTATTATACTCAAACAATTGCTAAAACTTATGGTAAATAATTTTTAACTGTGCGATGCATTTTTTTTTCGAAATTTCAAATGGAATTTCTAACATAAAATTTCTAGCTTTATAAGGTCGAGATTTCAAAAATATCCAGATTTTAGTTACTTATTCAGTTAGCCTTTTTAAAAAAGATAAATGTTGAGGTATTTTGTATAAATAGATATTTTTGAACAATAATTCGAATGTTTTTCAATAGCTCGAATTTAAAATTGATTTTTATGTTTATTTATATGCATAAATGTCTACTGTAAATGTTTCCGTATTTTTTTGATTACCATTTATTCAAACATTCAAGTTATAAAAAAAAATGTGTGAAAATCTTCATTGATGTTGTCTTTTATGTAAACTGAAGTTCAAGCACTTAAAATTCAAATATAATTCGGTGTATTTTATCAATATATAACTAGGCACTGTACTTAAACTTCCCTGAACACTTGGGCTTTGAAATCTAAAAAAAAAAAAAAACTAATAAATCTTAATTAGTTTGTTTTTTTTCGTTATTATTTTTGTCAAAGTGTAAGAAAATGTTTCAAATGATTTGATGAAGCTTAAATTTATTCATTTTTAGTCTTTGGAAAATTGAAAAGGTTTCAAATTTTAAAGAGTTTGGTGTTTTATTAATTTTTTCGGTATCTTATAATAAAATAATCATGTTTCAAAAACTGAAAGCTTTGATTAAAATAAGAAAAATGAAGCGAAAGAATATACTTAAAAAAAGATAATTTGTCTAACTATATAAAATAGCAGATTGCACTGACATTCCCCAACTTGTTACAGTTTCAAATTAATATGAAACCAAAAGGGAATTGTAACATATTTTACTAATGCGTTGGGACTTTTCAAAACTTAAAAACGAGGTAACGAATAAACACTTCCTGGGGTCTAAAGAAATTTCCCCTCGATTTTTTACGATTGCCCCAGGGTCAAAACACGGGGTTTCGTTCGAGCCATAAAACTTCTTATCAGTGTCCTGCTGTGTTGCTTCCACCGTCTCCAATGGAGTAACTTCATGGACAGACTGGCGCCAGTCAGTAATCACGTGATTCCAACGTCAATAAACAACACGTGCGATCTCAAAGCATTAGGTTCCTATACGTTTGTTGACGTCGCTCTTGTTTATTAATTTTATCTAATTAAAAACATATGATATTATTGTATTTTTTGCATTATTCTAGTATATATATCTGTTAGGAAATATTTTTAACAACTCTTTTACATAATTTTTGTTTTATTCTACTTTATTCATCTAATTAAGTATTCGTCTGCTTTGTTAGTGTTAGCTGGGATATTTATTTATATTTCTTGATTCACTTAGATATAGCTCTTAGTTATTTTAGTTATTAATTAATTTTGTAGTTCTTTATTTCATATTTTTTCACAAGAATGGGTCATAGCATAGGTTCGAAACCGCTTCTTTTGAAAAATTTCAATTTGCACGAAATATTAAATTACAGTGCAAAGTTTTCCAGTGCCACTGGAAATCGAAGTGTTGCTGCAAATATATCGAAAGGATTAAAATTATTCGACGATAAATTCGTAAGCAAGATATCATTTACTGAGCCTGATTTCTAAATGAATGATGATTTTTTTATTCAAGGCTTTGTTAAAGCCGAAATGAAGAAGAAAGGGATGTACAAGCCATCTGTTCAAATCAGAACAACTTGTCAGGTAAGTTAAAAATTATTTTGTTTTAATTTAGGAACTTTTTTTTTTTTTTTTTTTTAAAACGATTATGATTGCATTACTATTTACTCTTTTATGCTTTAATATAACTCATTGTTTTAAAATACAAAATAGGATTCTATGTATTAACATTGATAGTTATTTAATTAAAAGTTGATTCCCCAAAAGATAAAAAGAATTGTGAATGGGCTAATTTATATTTTTAATAGCTACATTATTAGTGATAAGTTTATAATTTGTTAATAAGTTTATAATATATTTAATATTATTTTTTAGAGTAGCATTGAATATCAATTTCATTGTTTTTTATTTTAATGAATATGCATTAAGCTTTAGTCATTCTATAAGTATTGCTATTTATGAGTAAATTCTAATTTGATTCCAACACATTAAAAGTAAACACAAGAAATGCCAAACCATTTTGAAAAAGAAATGTAAATTTTTCTCATTTAAAACTTCAATTCAATAAGGAGTAATATTGTGTGAACATTAAGATTCTCCCAAATTGTTAGTAATTTTTCTTATGAGGCATAGTATTTTTAATTCAAATATTTTATGACGTGTTTTTATAAACTGTTAATTTTTATTTATTTGAAATTTTCATTTACATGATTTATTTATTTAAATTTTAAATTATGTTTTTTATTTTAAATAATTGAATTTAAACTGAGCTGTAAATTAACTTTAGCATAATTTTTTCAAAATGTATTAGTCAGTAGACTGATATGTAAATACCGAAAACTTATATGAATTTGCAATCTAATTTTAAAATTTATTACTTTAATATTTAAAATTTATTTAACTTTAGGTTTTTCGTGCAACATGTATTTTGTCCTGCTGGAGGCACTCCAGCATTTTGTAAACATGTTTTTGCTTTATTGCATGCAATCAATGATTACATAGCAAAAAAACTGTATGAAGCTCTGAATTTCTTCCGTTCCCATTTCTTCATTTGAAACAGGTGGTTCACATCTATTTTTTTAAAATAAAACATTTACATTAATATTTTTTAAATGATTTGTAAATTTTGCATATAAGTACTTTTAATGCATTTACTTTTATGTATGAATACTTTAAATCATCTTCGAGTAATAATTTTATAAGTAAACACTGACTGACTTCTGTTATAAAATACTTTGTAGATGGTGATAAAAAAAACATATTAATGGAGCTAAAATTAAATTATTCCATCAATTCAGAAACAGATTATTATCACAAGTATTTTATTATTTTTTTTAATGAGAAAGCAAAATAACAGCACACAATACATTAGATAATCTTTTGTAAACTTTGTATACATACTTGTCTTAATATAATATGTATGGTTATTTAAAAGTATACTCTATATAGTGCTAGTTTTATATAAAGTACAGAATTACTTCTGTTACTTTATTTTGAAGATTTATAACATAAGTAAAACTTAAGTTTTTTAAGATATTTAACCATTGAAGTATTTTCTAAGTAACTTATTTAAAAACTTGACTTAAACTTAGCAAAAATTTTGAAGTACTTACATTTCAGTAGAAGTAGAGGGCTTACATCTTTCCAAAATTCTTCGGAAAGATGGACTTTTTATAAACACAAAATTTGTTGGCACTGATCCAAGTTTTAAGTGCCTGCGATTAGTAAAATTTTGGTATTCGAAACATTCCTCTTCGAAATGATCCGAACATAGTACAGAAGCATAAGAAGGTATGAATTTTTCCCGCCTAATCTTTGCTATCCATGTTTTTAATAAATTTGGATTTTTTTAAAGGAAATTGGAAGAAAGTTTTGTGTCTGCAATTGTCTTTCTTTTTGGAGTTATTGCATCCATATGCTGCACAGTATGTCATTTCTGAACGTCAAAAAAGAATTATTAACTAAAGTTTAAGAGCAAAATAGTAATGTAAACAAATGACGCTGCATGCACGTGCGCAAGAGGTGAATTAGAATCACGAGATCGTGACGTCACATGAATTTAGTTCATTATCTTTCAAGATGTTAAACCTTTAAAAGGGGGAAAGGATTTCAGAAAAGTGCGGCTAATCCGCTTTTGAAAACGTTACTTGAAGGCAGAAAAATCTGTGCAGTCCATTTTCGAAGCATCTTTACACTGACGGAATTTTCCGTGCTATCCGGTTAGAGGGTTAATACTGATGTAACTATCACAATTTTGAATGCAATGAGGCAAATGTGCATGCATTGTGAAATACAGGCTATAGGTAGTTAATGGGATGGAGTCCCATGCCTGTTGCATTTTGGTAAATGCAGGGATGGTTAATGCTGGTTGTGATCTAGTAAGTTGGGTTAAAACAGTGGTAAGAAGGTGCGAGTTAATCTCCTTCAATGCTGTTCATAAAAGGGAACCCAATAAGATAAATTACCAGTCTGACGCACAAATTGGCAGCCAAGGTGTGCCTAGTATAACCACAAGATTAACCAGGATAACCTCTGCTGTCACATGAAATTGCTCCCCAGACCATAAGTCCAGGTGTAGGGCCAGTGTCTTTGCGCCACAAATAGATTGGTTGCAGGCGCTTTACCTGATCGTAATTCTGAACCATGGTCGACGAAGACGACACATGAGCCGACAGTCCACTCTACGCCAATGGGGAGATTTTGTTTGGTTCACTGTGCATCAGACCCGGAACAAAATTTCACAATCAAAAATCTGTTTTCATCCATTTAGATCTGTTATGAATAGTGACAACATAGTTAGAAGTAATTGTATTTTAAAAAGCCCCACGTATTTTGTTTTTTAGAAAGTATATCGAAAAACTTTTTTAACAAAAAAAACAAGACTTTTTTTTTTGCAATATATAAATATTCGGAAGTGTTTCCAATACTTTTAAGTTACGATGTGTTTGGGGGCAAAATCAGTCCTCCATCCCATATCAAAAAGTCTATAATGGGGAAATGGCGAAAGTGGAGTTTTTCTTTCTGCGGAATACTTCATAGCTATTGCTGGAGAGGACTGGTCCGGGAGGTGTGGCTTAACTTGGCTTCTTCCTGATGTTCTGGAAGTTGGGAATTTTACTTGGGAGAGAGCTGGGACTTTAAAGTTAAAAAGTTTCAACCTTATTTCATAAACCAAAAGCATAATTTTGCTTAAATAGAGAAATTAACATTTTTTTTAAAAATCATAACTGAAATATTTAGAATAATTTCGGTTCATTCGGATGAAGAGTGAGTGTGTATGGGTTTATGGCGCAAGAGCCAATTTTGGCTAAACTGCGCAAAGCATTTCCTTCTGGAAAGAATTCTCAGCAGCAAAGGAGAGGAAAATTACCGTCACAGTATAAAGCTGCAAAATGTGTATTGGCGATAGATGTCGTAATTTTGAGCAATAGTCAAGTGACGATGACGACGCCTGAGCTAGCACTCTCTCTCTCCTCACTTGCACACCAAACTAACGGACGTTTGAGCCTCCACAGACAAACGTGCATCAATCAGTCTTAAATGGTTCAAGGGAACGAACTCTCAACTCGACAATGCTGCCCGCGGATCTGTGACCACAATATGTGAGATATAAAAGAGTCGAGATGATCAGTGAATGCAACAAGTGTTCCTTGGTTTTGAACTAAAAAAAAGCAGCGTTGTTCTTTTTATTGTTAAGAACAGGGGTGGGCAGACTTTTATAGGGTACGGGCTACTTCTAATTTTTTCAAAATGTTGCGGTCCCCACATTGCTCTTGGTGAAATGCCTTTCAATGTATCCTTCTCCACCCCCACCCCCCTTTTTTTTGGAAGTGCCATTCTTGCATGTCACATATAGCACATACATTTTGCATTCACCATTGTAAGGGAAAATTGTTCTTCCCATTCTATGAAAATTGTGTATATATTTTTTCTTAACATTTACTTTCAACATAGTTCATTTCTTTTAAAATATGACAGATTACTATTTTTACTATAAAAACTTAAGTAACACAAAATTGTCAAGTCAAATGTTCGAACATTTATGAGTGACATCACAGCATGGTCATATTCAATGCAGCGAACATACGCTGGCCGATGAATCTGTAACCAACATATCGTTGGCCTAGTTATCGGACTGCGTAACTCTACCGGTCTAACTGATTTGATATAGGAGTGCAACGCGCCAAGCTCTTTTTGGCGCGATTCCTTAATCGCGTCAAGCAACGGTGAAACAAAACATTCCCTTTTGTTTTATTTACGCCATGCATCCGTGCGCGCTCCGCTTTTAATTTATTCCTTCGATCAGTACAATCACTATTTTTTTTATTTCATAATACAACTAGATTTCGAAACGAAAGGTTGTGGCCAGATTTTAACATAAAATAAAAACAACAGAAAGTAATATTAATGTATTACACTTCCAAATATAAATTACTTACACTATTTTAAGCGTTCATTACTCAAAATTTGTAACAATGTGTTACTTTTTAGATCAGTTTAGGAAGGTGTTTTCAAAAATCAATTCACAAGAGATTTACGGGAAGTTATAAGTTTTTTTTAAAAAAAATCCTTTTTTATCAGCTATTAGTTCTACAGACTTAAAATTTAATAATTTGTTTGATTTTGTTCAGTTGAGATATGCAAAAAGCTTTTTTTGTTTGTTTGTTTAATTTGCAATTCACGATTGTAATATTATCGCCTATCTTGGCGAACATAAACAACAACTTGGCGCCAAGCCTCCCTGTATCAAATTAGCATCCCAGATGGAGTTACGCAGTCTGATAATTAGACCGACGATATGTTGTCTCAGTAACCAATCCCGTGCTTCTGCGGTTGATCATCAACGTTTATTCTCATCTTCTGTCGGCATGTTGAGTCAGCGTCATTTCTCCGATTGGCATCGTGTTGATCTTTTTTTTCCTACTATAGCGACAGCGAATGTGTCGAGCGTCATTGTGAGCTTCCAATGAAGGTACATGGGTCATCTACAAATGCATCAAATGATTTTCTTAAGTAAACACAGTCGCATCGATTGTGAAAAGAAAAATTTCCAGTCCAGTTGGCATCGGTGTTCCTTAAATATGTTTCTTTTAGTGTGCGCGTCTTAAGTTTTAATTAAGACGATCACCACAAAATGTCTTGGCGGTCCACCGGTCGATCGCGATAGACTTAATGCCCACCCCTGGTTAAGAAGATAAAATATGTCACGTTTATATTTTTGTATACAAAGAATGTTTGCCCCCTCAACGCGGCGGGTTTTCAACGGTACTAAGCTCGAACTCATCACACGCCGGCCACGACTCCGTGACCTTTACCACTAGGCTACCGCGGCCACGAATTGTCCGCAGAAAAATAAATTCTATTTTTTGAAGTTAATATAATTCATCCTTGGCCTTTTCTGCCACTAGAAAAACTATCGGAATTGGGAAGAAAGTGGGGAACTATAATAGAGAATAAAAGGTAAATTACTTTAAAAACTGTAGCGATAATTTCTTAAAAGTAAACCCACCGCTCTTATTACGACTACAAAAAAAAAAATGAAAAAAAAGCTTGATACTAATATTTAATAATATATATAGCACTGAAAAATTTATTTTATGCAGAGGAATGAAAATGCAGAAAATCAAGCATTATAAATAAGAGTTTCATGAGAGAGAGAGAGAAGCAAAAATAAATTCTCCTTCCAAGTACACAGAGCCATTAAACCAAGAATGAGAAAGCTTTTCCAGGGTACGGGCTACTACTAATTTTGTCAAGATGTTGCAGTCTACCCAGTGGTGTAGGTGTGGTGAGCTAAGTAAAGAGTCAACAATACTTATTATAACTTATGTATACCTACCTCCATAACTACAGTATAAAAAAAATCTTACTCTTTTAAGACCGCGTTTGAAGCAAAACACAAGATACAAACTAATCTAGATATCTAATATATATATATATATATATATATAAATATATATATATATATTATAAATGCGAAAAGTTTGTGGGTCTTTCACGCAAAAAAAAACAACTGAATGGATTTTAATGAAATTTTACAGTAATATAGCTTATACATCAGAATAGCACATAGGCTATAATTTATAGCATACACTATAATTTATAAAAATTTGTAAAAAGTGTCCAAAATATAACGATATTTGTCAAGTAAGTAAGAAAAAATTCTGGCATCTGCAAGCAAATCTGGCTTGCACTGCAAAAAAAGCCCACCACAGCATATATCTATCTTTGTTTGTGAAAAACTCTTTTTTTTTTTTTTTTTGGCTACGCAAGGGCTCGCTTCTTATTAATTTCTCTGATCAGCATAATGCCTATTTTGTTTTATTTCAGAATCAAACTAAGTTTTGAAGGAGAGGTTGTTATAAATCTCTTTTATTTTAATGTTTTTTTTTTTTTTTAACATTTTATTATGCATATTTGGTAGTAAGAAATTGATCTTTTTTTTCCAAATAAATGCTTTTATCAGTTCTGATACTTAAAGTAAATAAACTTTCTCTTTCACACTGCATCATTTGGCCAAATTTTCAAAAAATTTTGTGGTTAGTAGTTAATTATAACACTATAATTTTAATTGAATAGGCAGATATTGCATTTTTAAGTATAAAAATAATTAAAACTACTGTACTGTATCTTTTGGAACGAGTGAATATTAACGTCGCACTGTTCAGCTACACGAGGGCTTTTGGCAACGGACCACGTAATTTTGAACCATGGTCAAGTGACGTGGATGACACCTGAGCTGGCACCCCTTCTCCAACTACCACACCACACCACACTAACTAAGAAGGAATATTCTACCAATACTTGCAGGAATATTCTTTGAAATCCACTCTTCCAAGATATATGGCAGCACGGGTTCTATTATGAGTATTTTAGCGGTGAAGGCGAATAGTTTTGTAGCAGATATTGCGTTTTCAGCGGATTGCAAAGATTATTTTTGTTCCGAAAAAATAGTTTGTCAAAATTTAACTATCTTATGTTTTTGTATGTTAATGAAGACTTTAGAAAACGATTTGACTATTTATTTTAAGTGAACGGTGTGTATAATTAATTTTACAGTGGAATATCTTTAATTTATTAGCTCTAACGGATTAAATTTCCCAAAGTGGAGTAGTTTGTTTATGTACATCCCTTAATTTCCAACGTAGTGAACCAAAAAAAATATTGCTTGAAAAAAACTGCAGTAAATCATAATGCGGTAGTTAAAGCATTAACGTGCATCGCTCACCTACACGGCGGGTCTTACAAAGCTCTAATAAAGCTCGAGCTATGAAAGTAGTTAGACATTTGCCAGCTTGACTCTATCGTTGACATTTCGCTATGTTTTTCATTGAATCGCCATTATAATTTAAGAAACGGCGTTGCTTGCGAATATTAGAATTTTAACATGGAATAAATACAACAGAAAGTCATATTAACGTATTACACTTTCAGATATGAATTATTTACACTATTTTAAACGTTCATTACACAAAACTTTTAACAATGTGTTACTTTATCTGAGCAGAGATCAGCTTAGGGAGGTATTTTCAAAAATCGACCCTGAAGAGTGTTACGGGGAGTTATAAATAAAAAAAAAATCATTTTATCAGCTATTAGATCAACATACTTAAAATTTAACATAGGTGTTTCTTTTTCTTTTTTGTTTAGCTGAGATATGCAAAAAGCTTTTTTTGTTTAATTTGCAATTCACGTAAAATCAACTTATTAAAAACTGCTTTATCCTTCAATCTGTGTTGTTTAATTTTTCAGTTCACCCAGGCGAAGAATGGGTATACCAGCTAGTTAATAATATAGTCACAAATATAATATCAAATGATGCATTTATTATCAAATAATTCAAAATACAGTAAAAAATAAAACATTTTTATCTAAAATTAGTAGTATAGTTATATAGTCATAGACTTCGACTGCATAAAGTTTGTTCAGTCCGTAATTGTATCTATTTTCTGTCACGAATGCCATCCGCCGACTGAGCACCTCCACCAATGTTTTGATGTAACCCTCCGCTTCAGTTGTTGTTGTAGCTTCCATCTTGGAACAGCGTGCGAATAGCACCATCTCTTAAATAAACCAATTTACAGTCCAAAGGTCGCAACGTTTTAGTTAAAACACGAATCAACATTTGACAACGAACATTTGTAAAACAACAATACATTTTTGGAGCGTCTAACCGGAGGAAAAAAAAAATGGATAAACTTAATAATTCTAAGCGTGCAATCAAAGACACCATAACTAAGATAGAAACTTTCGTAGAAGAATCAGGGAATCATACTCCGACAAAACTTGATATTAAACTGAAACGTGTCCAAGAAATGAACAGAAAGATTGATGAATTAAAGGATCAGTACTATGATATCAAGGATATTAGTGAATCGGAACTACAAGTGATAGAAGCTGACATACAAAGTATGGAGGACAGACTAGAGGAGCTGGAGGTAAGAATTATAGAGATATTCTCAATTCTTTTTAATTGCTAAATCTTCTGTTAGTTCTGTTCATAATCATGAAAATGCAATATCTCAAACTAATTCTAAACTGAAATTAGAAATAAAACTGCCGGAAATACCTTTACCGGTATTTAGAGGTAGATACGACGAATGACCTAGCTTTAAATCACAATTTGATAACATTATAAATAATAACAATGACTTGAGCGAGTCACAAAAACTTTATTATTTCAAAGCGTCATTACAAGGTGATGCCAAACTACTTGAAGCAGTTGATGATTCCTTTGAATCGCTCATCACCGCATTAAAAACTAGATTTGAAAATAAGCGTCTCCTTACTGAGACTCATATTAATGCTATATTAGAAATAGAAAAGTTAACAAGCGAATCAGCTCGAGATATTAGAACCATGACAGATATTCTAAGCAAGAATATCAGAGCTTTAAAACTCTTAGGTTTTGAACGCAATAATTTACCGGATCTTATATTGCTTAATATCATTGTAACGTCGTCAGATGGTAGCGTGGAAAAAATACATCACAGCAAGGTTGTGGGAGTAAAAAATACTTTTAATTTTTTTCTCCAATATGAAAATTGATTTTAGTTAGATTGTAAAGTTAATAGTTTCCGTGCCTATAGCTGGTATGGAATCCCCGTTTTGAAACCGCTCACTCCACAGCTTGTCTCCGTCCAGTCCGCAAGGCGTTTTTCTCATTCGCGTTTCGATTCCTGGTCAGCATCACCAAGCAAAACTCTGGGATTCTCCTCTCCTCTTCCTCCAACGATCAGCCCTTCTCTTTTAGAAGCTCTTTTCTCTTCTTTTTTTTCTCGTTCGCTCTTTTTTTTTCTCCGGTCTTCTCGTCTCCTCAAAAAGAACCCTTTTTAAACACCAGGGGTGTGTTCACAACACGCCCCTCGCTCCTTCTTATTCGCAGGTCACCAAAGTCTCTCTTGACCTCCTCCTTCTTCCTATTGGCGCATAACACGCCAAAACACACCCGAGCTGTCTGGCCCAAGGCGCCATAGTTCCTTGTCCACATCTGGACACACTTGTCCATCACGCCACCTGTTTCTAGTATTCCATTCACAAAACCCTAGAAAAGATGACATGATTATTTTGAGATACGCTTTGCCTATTGTCAAAGGGGCGCCGAAGTCCATTATGGCGACCCGTCTGCCGTCTCCACTCCTTGAGTTCAGACAATAAACAATGGCCCCATGGCCACGTGCACTGGTCACTCCCCAGCTGGTTGATCATAACAATCCAGGGACAATCGATGGGTGTCGTTCTTGTCCTTGACCAGCTGGTGAAACCATAAAACCTATTGTGAATCGGAAGATGGGAATTCACTCCCCTCGAAGATGTCACATCTTCTGAAAAAAATAGATCGAGAAACTCGTAAACAATTCGAACAATCCATTGATTCAAATCGAATTCCTGAATTAGATACATTTATAATGTTTTTAGAAAAAAGAAGCCAAACTATAGATAGTGTTAATCGTTCTGCTCCTATTACTCATAAACCAAAACAAGTACCCTTCTATAAAGGTAAAATCTTTCTTTATTCGAATGATTCATCAAATTCTTGTGCAATTTGTAAACTGTCTCATTTGATTTATAAGTGCAGCACTTATCAAAATATGAAAGTATCCGATAGATTTAATCAAATAAAACGCCTTAATTTGTGCATCAATTGTTTAAAGGAACATCATAAAATTAAGGATTGTAAATCGAAAAACTCTTGTTCCGTTTGTAAAAAACGTCATCATACATCGTTACATATATTTGAAGCGATTCCTTTACCCCTGTCCACAACATTAGCTAACGAACTAAAACCCCTACCGGATATGCAAGGGTCAACAACCCCAGAGCACTCTTATACGTTTTCGAACTGTGTGGGAGAAAAGAAAAATATTTTACTCCCGACTGCAATGGTTTACCTCAGGGGGGCAGAGGGTCAGCTTTTCCCCTGCAAAGCGATTTTAGACTCAGGATCTCATCTTTCCTTCATTCGACAACGGCTGGCTAATAAACTCCCCTGAAAAAAAGAAAAAAATAAACGCGTCTATTTCGGGGTTAGGTGAAATAACCCTTAAGAGTTCAGTTCAGTTCAGTTCAGGTTTTGTGGGATATGGAGCAACAAAGGCTATGATCCCCTAAAAGACAGATGTTTCCTTAAGAGTTAAACAAAAAGTAAATACGGTGATTCAAAATAAAAATGGAGACTTTTCAACGCCGTTAGAACTATTAATCGTCCCGCATATTACCACAACATCTATCCATCGCATGGATGCAACTAAAGTAGATATTCCTTCGAACATTGATCTCGCGGATAAAGATTTTGGTATACCAGGAGAAATAGATATGCTTATTGGGTGCGAGCTCTTTTTTGAATTATTAAGACCCAATAAATTTCGATCGCCATGCGAAAAATGGCTGTTTCAAGAGACTGTTTTCGGGTACATTGTTGTAGGGAGTTTCGATAAATTTGAGGAAAAATCTAATTGTGGCTTAGCTATTAATGCGGAAATAAATTCAGATAGTCTTAATCAACAATTTCAAGCATTTTGGGAAATTGAAAAGGTAGATAAATCCTCAATAGAACATAGTTTAGAAGAAGAAATTTGTGAAACCCAATATCAAAACACTCATTATCGCACTGAAGAAGGACGCTATGTTGTACAATAACCCCTTAAAAAAGATCCATACTGTTTAGGTAATTCAAGGTTCTTGGCTGAAGTTCGTTTGAATCAACTTTGGAAAAAACTCTCGAAACATTATGAATTACAAACCCTTTATAAATCGTTCTTACAGGAATATATTGATTTAAACCACATGCAATTAGTAGCTGACCCCCTAGAAACAAATATTTCTTATTTTCCACCACATCATGGAGTGTTTCGCCCCGATAGTAAAACTACCAAGCTTAGAGTAGTTTTTAATGCCTCTTCGAAAACAACATCAAGTCTTTCTTTGAATGACATTTTGTATAAAGGCGAGATTTTGCAGCAAGATTTATTTTCAATTCTTTTGAGATTTAGGCAGCACACATTTATCTTTACAACGGATATTTCAAAAATGTTTAGACAGATTTTAATTAACCCCGGTCATCGAGATTTGCAGATGATTTTATGGAAAGACAGTGTTGATGTGTGGTCCTGTACAAACATACAAACTCAACACTGTAACTTACGGGACTACTTGTGCACCCTATCTTGCTACCCGAACCATTCAGCAATTAGCTAGGGGCGAAGGAGAACATTATCCTTTGGCTGCATCAGTTACAATCAGAGACATTTACATGGATGATATTTTAACTGGTAGTTCAGACTTTCAAAAACTACAATTAGAATTAATTAGTTTATTTAAAAAGCGGGTATGAGCCTACATAAGTGGTGTAGCAATACTCCAGAAATATTGAATTCAATACCTAAAGAAGAGCAATCTTGGGATTTCCATTGCCAATCATCAGACCAAAAAACAATTAAAACTCTAGGAATCATTTGGAGTCCACAATTTGATTATTTCTCTTTTAAGACCGTTGTGAACTGCCGTGAGTCGTATACAAAAAGAGAAGTTTTATCCATTATTGCACGTTTATTTGACCCCATTGGATTCTTGGGGCCAATTCTAACTCAGGCCAAATTAATATTACAGAAACTTTGGGTTCTCAAATTAGAATGGGATGAACCTCTCTCCAATCCAATAGCTAAAGAATGGAACGACTTCGTGTCTACCCTGCCAGTTATTCAAAATATCCATGTCCCTCGACTCGTAATAGGAAAAGGCAGAATTATTATCAATGGATTTGCCGACGCCTCAACAGCAGCCTATGGTGCTGTACTATATGTTCAATCGATCTCAAAAAAGGATGTATCTACAAGACTTGTGCAGCAAATCCCGTGTTGCACCGGTGAAACCAATCACTATCCCTCGTTTGGAATTGTGTGTTATCGTCACAGCTCCTGGAAAAGGTTTTACATTACTTGACGCTACCTATACAGCAAATAATGTTATGGACTGACTCGTAACATTGTGTTAGCCTGGATTCAGCGATCCCCTGAGCAGCTTAAGACGTTCATCGGCAATAGAATAAAAATTATACAGAGACTAACCCAGAACTGCCAATGGAATCATGTATCCTCTAATGAAAACCCGGCTGATCTAATATCACGTGGATTGAATGCTTCGGACATCTCTTCTAAACAACTTTGGTGGCATGGCCCAGATTTTTTAAGGGAAGAACTTGAAGCAAACCCAATTGACTTTGAAAGGATAACTTCTGACAGTGACTACTTAAAGGAACTTAAACCCGCAAATGTGCTTTTAACTTCTTGTAAATTCTCTCTTATAGATGATCTTTCAAAACGTTCTAATAACTATACTAAATTGTTGCATATTTTGAGTTATATTTTCAGGTTCCTCCACAACTCTAGAAATCCTAGTGTAAAAAGGTCTGGTCAATTAGATTATAGTGAAGTGAATGAAGCAGAATTATGCCTCATTAAAAATCTTCAAGCCTCTGCCTTTCAAGAAGAAATCGAGTTTCTAGCTAAGAGTAGTTGTAATTCAAAAAAAGGTAAACTTTTCTCTTTAAATCCATTCCTCGATGGAAATCAAATTTTGAGGGTTGGAGGGCGTTTGCAAAACTCGGATTTAACTTACAGTCAGAAACATCCAGCTATACTCCCAGCGGATCATCTTCTCACCAAATTAATTATGATAGATATACACAATAGGAATTTTCATTTAGGCCCTCAAGCTTTGCTTTATTGTACAAGACAAAGATTTTGGCCACTTCGTGGCAGATCAATAGCGAGGAAAATTGTGCATGAATGCGTAGTTTACTTCAAAAATAAACCTATTGTAGCAAACCAACTTATGGGATCTTTACCTCGAGAGAGTAAACCCTAGTTTTCCTTTCCTGCATACAGGAATTGATTATTGTGGACCCTTTTTCATAAGGTATAAACACCAGAGAAAGGGTACTTACCAAAAGATATATGTAGCCATTTTTGTTTGCTTGGCCTCAAAGGCCGTCCATCTCGAAATTGTCTTGGATTTGACCACAGACGCCTTCCTTGCTACATTGAAGCGTTTTGTGGCTAGACGCGGGAAATGTGCTACTATATCATCAGATAATGCCAAAAACTTTGTTGGAGCTAATCGAGAATTAAAAAGAGATTACATAATCTCCTAAAATTTCCCGAAGAAAAACTTTCTTATCTTTTTTCTGAAGGGATTTCTTGGAATTTCATGCCACCTAGATCACCAAATTTTGGTGGACTTTGGGAGGCAGGAGTTAAATCGTTCAAATTTTATTTAAAAAGAGCTGTAGGAAACCTAAAGATGACTTTGGAAGAATTCTTAACCATAATAACACAGATTGAAGGAATTCTGAATTCTAGACCAATCACTCCTTTGTCAGAAGATATTGACGACTTGGAAGTGCTTACTCCAGGCCATTTCTTGATTGGAAGACCCATTACTTCCATTTCTGAACCTAATTTGTTAGACAAAACAGAAAACACACTTTCTCGGTGGCAAAAATTAACAAAAATAGTTCAACATATTTGGACAAAATGGTCTCGCGATTGTTTAAACAATTTACAGCAACGAAACAAATGGCAATTTCACAAAGATAACGTGAAATTAAATACAATGGTCCTAATAAAGGATGATAACCTTCCTGTAAATAAATGGAGCTTAGGTCGCATTACCAAGCTAGTTCCTGGTAAGGATGGGAAGGTTCGCGTAGTGGAAATAAAAACTAATAAGAGTAATATTAAACGCAGCATTGGGAAGGTGTGTGTTCTGCCCTTGGACAATTAATATTTAATTTGTGAAATTGTTTCTTCCTTGATTTATGTAAAGCATTATTTGTTTATTATGTTTTATATCTTCTTTGATTTATGTGATTCTGTATATTGATTGAATGTAATTCAACGGGAGGAGGATGTTCAGTCCGTAATTGTATCTATTTTTTGTCGCGAATGCCATCCGCCGACTGAGCACCTCCATCAATGTTTTGATGTAACCCTCCGCTTCAGTTGTTGTAGCTTCCATCTTGGAACAGCGTGCGAATAGCACCATCTCGTAATAAACCAATTTACAGTTCAAAGGTCGCAACGTTTTAGTTAAAACACGAACCAGCACTTGACAACGAACATTTGTAAAACAACAATACAAAGTTAGCCAATCTTTAATATTTCGGTGTATAATTACTAAACTGCTAATCTTCAGGCGGTCCCCCCTCCCTCTAAATGTGTGCGATACACCGATCGCCTTAATGCTTACCTTCTGCATTTAATGTCTTCGGTTAATGTTAAAGAATAGGACCCGAATTTGGAACATTTTTTCGGATATAAAAGAAATGAAAAATTAAAATGATATTCTGGCTTCACTATCCTTTAGAGAGCAGCATTTTTTGTCATACTTCCCATTTTAAACTGAGATTCATTTTTTCTGGTATAAAATGTGTTTTGCGTTTTTTCTCCTGTACCGTAATGTTAAATGAGCTATGTCTTCACGTATTAAAACGAAAAAGAAAGTATTCATGGAATATTTTAGTATTTTTGAATACACTATATTGTTAACAGATGTATGAGTAATAATATTGCAAATTTCCATGGAAATTGAGGCATTTTTCTGTCTGTAAATGTGCTTCGCATTTAGTTCAAGCTCTCGTACTTTTACCGGAGACAGCTTTAAACAATTTCGGTTTTCTTTTTAAAAAGTTGTAAATAAATGAATCAATGAATGTTTAAAGTAAGAAAAGTTTACTTTCGGTTCTGCTAGTTCAACAAAAAAATTTTTTATCAGATTGCTAGAGTTGAAACAGTAAAAATATTTTTTTAAAAAATGCATTAACGATTAACCTTGAATTTTTATTTGCCGATAACATCGATAATGCTTGTAAGTGTAACTATTCCAAATAACTTAAAAGCAAATGAATACATGTTGAGCTCGAATTCTTGACAGGCTTCTCATTACCTAGTCAGCGATCAAAGTTTGAGATTCTAATTTTTCAAACGTAAACACAGAAAGAGGGGAAAAAATGTCTGGACTATATTGAAAAAGGCTATTTGGAATTAAGTTGTAGAAATACCAGTAATGAATCCCAATTTAATTCTGTCGACTTTCAAAATTTATGTGCTAGTAAAAGCATAGTTTTTTTTAATTCTGATTTATCGATGAAAACTTGAAGGATGATTTATGTAAATTTCAGAACCTAGAACGATAAATTATTTCACGCCGTAAGTAAAATGAGTGCTAGCAATTTTTATAAAAATAACGGGTACGCTTTTTCCCCCCTTCTAAAAATATGTCGTGCTAAGAAGTGTTGAGAAAAAATTGGAAAGTAATCCACAAAACATCGAGAAATGAGTTAAAGAGTATCGAATTAAGAGTATAAAGAGTTCACATGAATACATATTAGAAATGAAATAATATGGACATTTTGCCATCTCATGTGTGAAGATTATTATAATCTATTTTTCTAATATTCACTAGGAAGAAAAAGTCTGCGTTCACGTACTATTGCTTACAAAAACAACGAAAAAAAACTTAAAAACTGGAATCTGAATTTTTTTTTAAATATATTTAGTTTATTTCCGGTATTGAGAATAACATAAGTAAATTTGGTTTGCTTACATGGCTTTAAAAATAAAGACAGATACCTACAAAAATCAAGTAAAGGGTGTTTTTTTAGAGGTATAGAACTTTAAATTTCAATAAAACAACGATGTATTATTCGATTGACATGAATTTTTTTTATTCGAAAGATAATCTTGTGGCATTACATTTTAAATATGATTTCTGGCATATGACTGCCACGGCCGGCTCGGATGTAGTCCAATCTGGACGTCCAATTTTCGATGACTTTTACCAACATTTGTGGCCGTATATCGGCAATGACACGGCGAATGTTGTCTTCCAAATGGTTAAGCGTTTGTGGCTTATCCGCATAGACCAAGTACTTTACATAGCCCCACAGAAAATAGTCTAGTCGTGTTAAATCACAAGATCTTGGAGGCCAATTCACAGGTCCAAAACGTGAAATTAGGCGGTCACCAAACGTGTCTTTCAATAAATCGATTGTGGCACAAGCTGTGTGACATGTTGCACCGTCTTGTCGGAACCACAGCTCCTGGACATCATGATTGTTCAATTCAGGAATGAAAAAGTTAGTAATCATGGCTCTATACCGATCACCATTGACTATAACGTCGTGGCCTTCATCGTTTTTGAAGAAGATTCCACCAGCCCATAAAGCGCACCAAACAGTCAGTTTTTCTGGATGTAACGGTGTTTTGACATACACTTGTGGATTAGCTTCACTCCAAATGCGGCAGTTTTGTTTGTTGACGTAGCCATTCAACCAGAAGTGCGCTTCATTGCTAAACAAAATTCGCTTATGAAAATCGGGAACAACGGCAATCTCGTTTTGGGCCCATTCGACGAATCGTTAAGAAGTGAGTCTATTCATGATGAATTGCCAAACCAAACTGAGAATAAATCACTTGACAGCTGTTAAATCGGTCGCCATCTTGGAAAGTAATGCCAACTTAAACTTCTATATCTGGAAAAAAAACACTGTTTATAAAAAGTCTGCATTCACTGTTTTAGTAGAAGCTATAAAAAAATATTTAAAAAAGGATAATGAGCTATTTAATAACTGGTCGAGAACCTCCTGAAGTCGTTTCGGCATTGAATTAACAAGTTTAGTTGTTCCTTCAGCGCTTATCTTCTCCCATTCGTCCTGAAGAACACTCTTCAGCACATCCTTACTAGATACATTGTGCTGACGAATGTTACGCTTCGGAAAATCCCATAGGTGCTCTATAGCAGTGCTCCTCAACCTTTATATCGCTGCGGACCGGTCAACTTTTGATAATTTTACCACGGCCCGCTGAGAGTGGGATGTTGATTGTTTATACTTTAGATTGTGTTTTGTTTCATATATATATATATATATATATTCAGAATAAAATGCAGTTATACCGAAAAGCAATATAAGTGATTTAAAGTGGAATATAAAGTGATTTCCGTGGAAAGTCGCGCAAATCAGAGAGAAATACACCTTAAAATAAAATGGAAATATATATATAGGTCAATGTTCTTTAGGTGGCCCGCCACCTTTTGCCGGACCGGTTGATTTGGGACATTATACAACAGCCAAAGCTTCACAATCTCAGCGATATGCTTAGGGTCGTTGTCGTGTTGGAAGCGAAATGACGATCCACGGTCGAATTTGGTAGAACTTTCCTTTAAAAAATTTTTTAGAACGTCAAGGTAATTATATTTGTTCATAATTGATTCGATATACTCCAGCTTACCAACACCATTGATCACCATGCACCCCCACACCATAACTCCACCGCCACCGTGCTTCACCGTTGGTACAAAGTGCACTTTTTGAAGAGCTGTATAAGGTTATCTGCATACCAATTTATGACCTTTTATGCCTAAGATGCAAAATTTGCTTCATTGGAGAATATCAGTCATCCAAAACATATACATATGCTCTTTTGTAAAAGCTATCCGTTGGTCTTTGAAATATAAGGCTTTCAACGAGCTACTCGACTACAGTATCCGGCCTTTTTCAAGATTTTTCGTACAGTATCCGCACAAATGTTTTTGTTAAACTTCTCATGAATGTCTGTTGCTATTTCAGTTCCAGTCAAACACGGATTTTTTTTTTTTTTTTCACCACACATAGCATACTCCGTTTTTCTCTGATTGTGAGTTTAGATGGAAGACCTGAACAAGGTTTCGGGGTGTGTAAATTTCTGCAGTTTTAAAGTTATTAATAACACGTTAGATAGATAAATACTGCCATCCAACGGATATGGTTATATCGACGACCTTTTTCATCCTTCCACATTTTTCATAATGATTTTAAGCTCACTGATACTAATTTCCTTCCTTTTATTTTCCATGTCATTGAATTGCTTCGTACCTCACAAAATATATAAGTTATTTCGTAGCAACTTTCTTAAGCTATTTTACTTGATAACTGAATGCAAAAACTCTGTTCACCTACAGTGCCTGTTGATAAAAAGTCCAGGAATCCTGAATATTCAAATGGTGAACGCAGACTTTTTCTGCCTTCTATTTGCGTTCTTTGCTAAAAAAAAACCCCACTATCTTACGTAGTTTTAATTCAAAACTAATTAATTCTTGCATGCTCAGCATTTAAATAATAGTAAACAAATTCATAAAATCTTGTTAGAAAAAAAATCATATTTCAACTACATTTTACCTTTGCTCTATGATTTGTTATGGGTGAAGGCACTTTTTCTAGCAAGTGTACATAAATACGTACATATGCTACTGGCCATTAAAATTGCTACACCAAGAAGGCGACATGCTACAGACGTGAAATTTAAACGACAGAAAGTAGGTGCTGTGATATGTAAATGGTTAGCTTTTCAGAGCATTTAGAAAAAGCAGGCACCGGTAGCGACACCTACAATGTGTTTAAAAATGAGAAAATTCTTCAGCCGATTCCTCATACTTACATTGCATTTGGACGTTGTTGTTGCTCGGCGAAAGGTTTTTGCGATGCTTCGCATAAGAAGCAAAAATGCCTATCGTATAGCAGTATTGCTGCTCGCATCGATCGAGATCCAATGACTGTTTGCAGAATATATGGAATTAATGGGTTCCGGACGGTAAAACCGAACGCCATGCTGGATCTCAACGGCACTCAATCACTAGAAGCCGAGAAGACGGGCATGTTACCCGCATGGTCTTAATGGATCATCAGTCACGTCACGAACCCTGAGTCAAGAATCAGGGTCGTTTGCAACAGCACGGATTCTCAGCATGGAGACCATGGCTTGACGCTGTATCACAGACAATGGTGTGATCAACGACGAAAATGGGCGCACGAATGACGAGACGTCATTTTCCAGATGAATCCAGGTTCTGTTTACAGCATCAAGATAGTTGTATCCGTGTTTGGCGGCACGTGGTGAACGCACATTTGCAGAGTGTATTCGTCATCTTCATACTGGCACATCACTTAGCGTGAAGGTATGGGGTGCTATTCGATACACTTCTCTTGTTTACAATGACGGAACTCTGAATACTGCACGTTACATTTCTGGCGGGTTAAGACCCATTGCTCTACCCTTTATTCGAGCCCTGCGAAATCCTACGTTTCAGCAAGATAATGCACGACCGTATATTGCCGGTGTTGTACGGACTTTTCTTGATATGGAAAATGTTCCGCACGTTCACCAGATCTCTCGCCAATAGAAAACGTTTGGTCCATGGTTGCCGAGCGACTGGCTCGTCACCATACACCAGTCACTGCGGTTGATGAGCCGTGGCATCGTGTTGAAGCTGCATGGGCATCTGTATCATTCTCTGTTTGACTCAATGCCCAGGCGTATATAAATGCTGTTGTGGTGGTTGTTTTGAGTACTGGATTTCTCAGGATCTATGTACCCAAATTTCTTGAAAATTTAATCATTTATTTCTAGCATAATATATTTGCCCAATAAATATCATTCTGTTATCTGCATTTCTTCCTTTAATGGCCTGTAGAATCCCGAAAACTCTGCAGTCCGGATAACTTGGCCATACCCTTGCAGGTAAAACAAAAACCCACATCAAAACCCGTTCGAGAATGATACCGAAAATGACATTATGTTCGATGAAAATATTATTGCTGCTGTCACAGTTAATCAAAAAAATTCCGGAAAATGGAAATGCTAATGTTGAGGACACCACACAAACTCCTAAAATAATATCACACAGTAGGGATTAAAAGCTGTTGAAACCACCCTTCAGTGTTTCGAATAAGGTGCGTTGGTATTGGATTACTGTTCCTTCGTCATCTTCACGCAAAGAGCAGTACGGAAGACAACAGAGCATTACGCAGTTCTTTAAAAAATGTAGCCACTTATTGTAAAGTCAGCTACTTAATTTTCATTACAGATGGCGATATGCTTTCGTAAAGTATTTTTCTGAAATGTGTCTGATTTGGTAAACTATATACTATCTATTCATTAGTTTTCATTTTCATGTAGTAAATGTTCTATGTATGCATAACATATGTATTTTTTTTTTGTTTAAGAGTATTTGGGCAGTTTATTTTCTGTTGTATTCTCAAGCAAACAACACATACGAGCGCAGTACAATATTTTATGAGGAAATAGTCATACTTATTCTATTTTAATCCCATTCTCGATAACCCAGTATTTTCACAAACTTGGATCATCTTTCGGTCCACATTAGGCCGAGTTTTCGGGACTACTGCATTACAAACTATCAACCATACTGTTTCATGATTATCCAACTGCTTTTAACTAGTTGCAAAAACATTAAATGATACATCACTATCTTAAATTGTTGACAATGATTTGAAGGACATCCACGATATCACGATTGATTTGGTCTTTTGTCCACATCGCACATTGAAGTTGCACTAAGGCATTCAAATATTGTGATGTTACTATTTATTAGTCCAACGCCTGTGCTTGCCTTCTTGACCATTTGACACCGAGCCTCCCAGTACCGACTGACGATGTCGTCAGCTGAGTATTCATCGAGTTCAGTGCATTGAAGCAGGTGGTCGCCATCCATTCTGACATGGCCACAAAGTGGGCAGGCCCCGTCAGCAGCCAACCCAGTGGAGGTATACTCCCAAAAAGTCATGCCCGGTGATTAAGCGAAAGCAGGCAACAGCCTCGGCTCTCTCCAGGGGTGCCTCGGGATTGGACCCACAATAGCCAGTTTCTCATGGCTTTCCAAGGCTCTCGGTTTTTTTGGTCACGGTAGTATATTTGTCAATGAATGAGGAAATAATGCTCTTTGCTCTTCTAAGAGAGTCAACGGGACTTCTGGTTAAGACGACTCGGCTCCTTGCTTGGCTTTTTGCTCAGCTCTCTCATTGCAGGGATTACATGACTTGTGACCCACTGTAAGGCCACAGTCCAGCCATATGAGATTAGCTCCGCAATTTAATCTCATATGGCTGGACTGTGGCCTTATATCGTGGTGTACGAGCAAATAAATGCTACAACTATCTACACACACAAATTCCCCATTCTGTGTCCTCCGTTCATCATTTAATTTCAAGCGAAAGCACTTTCTATTTGTATTCATTTTTTTTTAAATGAGTAGGAGTGTGTTTATACTTTTCACGACATAATATATTTTTTAAATCCACTTTTGTGTGCATGTAAAAATATTTTATTATAATAATAAAAGAAACACACAAGTTTATATAGGAAATAATTAAGTACATCTGAAGTAAAATTAAACTTTAATATATTAACAAAAAAATTCTGATTTTTTTTTTATTGATTAATGCATAATTTACATACTGGTTTGTGTACTCCAAAAAATTTCATTAACTTTACTTACACCTCTTATTTTCAAGTGACCCAACTTCATGTATAATGCATGTGTGTTTTTGTAAAATATTTTAATACCAGGAAAAACTTTGACAAAGAAAGCAATTAATAGTAGCTGTAATTTTACATTAGCACCATGCAACAACAACAACAAAGTGTTTGTCGACTAAATAAGGCCTTGCTGTCATATTAAAATATATAAAGAATTAAAAAAATGACATTGATATCCTATTAAATACTGAATAGAATACACTAGCCTGTACACAGATGAGTCATCAGCCTTTACAGAGCTCAAAGCTTTACGGGCTCTTTACACACTAAAGAGCTATCCAGGGTATCTGCTGATCTGGAAGGAACAACATACCAAATACAAAAAAATCCAACAATGTTAAAAAACACAGTTACAGAGGAGGCAGAGCCATGGTTTGTGCAGAGATCTTTCTCAATGGTCACAGTGAGCAGCATGTGTTTCAGGAGGAGCTCTGACAGGAGTGAGAAATTATGGTCCGTTGGGAACAGTGAGATCCACTCACTGATTAGTATGTCTACCCATATGTCACTATTCTCTTTACTTCCCATTTCAGTACTCAACAACCTAACATGCAGCATGAAAAGCTGATGCTGCCAATGCATTATAGTTAGGAGTTGACACATTCCTTTTTTAAACCTATGTGTTAGTAATGTTTTCACAATATTTTATCACATAAAACACTATGATGTGCTACTTTCTAAAAAAAAATAGATTTTCTGCTGAGATTTTTTTTACAGTCCATTATGTTTTTGTTAAATTGAAGCAAATTTCTGTATCACATTCAACAAAAAAAAAGCTGCTTCCTTTACATTTTTAGCTTTTATGTTTATTTTTAAACAGGGCATAAGAAACATGAAACTTAAAACTTTTGTAAGCTGTGACATTGTATCTAAACTTTTGGGGAAGCTGTACTATGATATTGAAGCAACTTTATACATATATTAAAAGTATTCAACTCCTTTTTTTTTTTTTTGCTTCATTTCAATTTACTGCTAAATGTTTTATAAATATTTGTGTTACATAAAACAGCATGCAAAACATAAAATTTTTAAAAAGTGTTCACAAATGTATATTCAAATAGATGAAATTCATTTTCATCTATTTGATTCTATTACGTACAGTGTTATACACTAGAAATGCTTAATTTTAAGAAAACAAAAGGAAGTTTTGTACCAGCGTCCGAAAAACTCTTGAAATCATTGAATAATTTTTAGAATTAAATGAAATTTAAACATGCAAAAAATTTTAACACACTTATTTTCAATATGTATATTTAATTTTGTAAATGTATAATTTTCCATGTTAGATATTAATATTTTTCATTAGCAGTGGAAACATTTACATTAATCTCAGTTTATGTGGAGTCTGAGACTATGTTCATATTTAAAAATGAAAGAGTATAGAAATTAATAAATTTTGCAAAAAAAAGTTCACACAAGAGATTTAGGGAAATTTTTCCTCTCATCTCTATTCTGCAACTGGAAAACCTCTCTCCTCTCTGAATTATGGTGAAGGGGAACTTATAATAAATTAAGCAGGTACACTTCTATCTAGATAATATTGATAATTTTTTCAAAACATATATCTTTCAAACCATAAAAAAACATAAAGGTTTTTAAATTAATGTATGAATTAAATTTAGCTAAAAAAAATTTAATTATATGAGGAGAGTGTCAAATAATGAATAATGTGGTCCATGAACTATTAGGCGAGAACCAATAAGTAAGCAATGGAAATCAATATTTTAGCAAAAAGAATTTTCAACAACTCATAAAAAATATAGGAGTAAAGAAAAATATTAAAATTGAACTATTTTGAACTCATCTATGGCTAGTTTTACGTTGAAGAACTTTGTACTTTTCAAAGGAATCTTATTTAAATTCATGAACTTTTTTAAAAATGATTGAAAAAAGGGAAATATTGAAAATTCTCCTTATAATTCAAACTGTAGTTGAAAGTCACATTATTTTAAAGTTTGATTTTTACTGCTTTATAAAGAAATTTACTCATGGATTTTAAATTACATAAAAGACTTTTATTATACATTCTAAAACTAAGATATTATTTGGTATAACTTTTTCAGGTACCATTCATTTAAGAAATCTAGGATGAAAAATTCATTATTTTATCTTTAAATATAAGAACTTTTTCTAGAAAACATTCTAAATATCAAGTCATAAGAAAACTTGGAATCTGCAAGAAAAAAAAGGTGAATAATATTAAAATTCCAAAAAGTTATCTTTTTGTGTTTTCAAAACAACATTGCAAGTGATTTGAATTCATATTAAGAAATTATTCGTATTGAATTTCATGAAGATAAATCAAAAAGTAAATATTGAACAGTTATATGGGCAAAGATGGGTCAAGAAGATGGGCAAAGAATAGTCAAGTATCTATACTTAAGTACTTGTGATAAACTACACCCAAGTGGAGTCATGGGTCCAAATCTCGATTCATCAAGAAAAATTTTTATTCATACCAAACCATATGGATCCAAATATACAATTACATAAGAGAAGCATGTTGAATGTAGATTTTACAATGATCCATTGATCTTATCACATGTGGCCTTAGTCCAAAATTATGAGACACATTGGTTATGGTTAGAAAGTGGCGCACACAAGGGGGGTCCTGGGGTCCGGACCCCCCTTGATTTTTTTCCGATTGATTATAATTCTAAGTATATAGTACGTAAAATTTAACTAATTACTTGCTATTAATGATTAACTTTATTAATTAATGCTAATTATTTATTCAAAAACTAGTTTTTTACTGTTTTTTGTACCCGAAAATCGACAAAATCAAACGGACCATGATACAAGAACGGTGAAAATCAAAAAATCTGTTGTGCAGAAATAGACAGCTAGAAAACAAACACTTATGATCAAATTTCTTTTTTGAGTGTGTGTCAGGTGTTCAATTATTATTTCTTGATTTCAGAATTTAAAAATTATCGTCAGGTTTATATATATATATATACATTTCTTAGAAGAATAGAAAATTTAAAATGTTGGAAAAAGCAATTCACAAATATGTCACTTTATCCATGAAATGTTAACCAAGAAATAATTGCTTCTGTTCATACGATCAGGAAATATTTTCCTTTTTTTCCACACAACTTTCAAAATTTTACTTACAGTAACAAAACACACAGACAGAAATTGATATTCAAACTTTAAATTCTATAAAAGGAACTTTAAAATCTACGAAAGGTTTGATATCCGGGGAAATGTCGCCAAGCGCCGAAGCAATGGTTGCTGTCGCTGTAATGGAATCCAACATAGCGGCGTCAGTTTATAACCATGACGGCCTAGCGGTAATTTAATCAAACACAATAATTTTAAAGAATTGTCTTGAAATATATTTAAATGTACTTCAAATGAAGGATTTTGAAAGAGATTAAGAATAACCAAGATCAATCATTAAATAATGAATATCAATATAATTTAATAAAAAGTAACATGCACTAATAATAGTATTATAAGCAGCATATCATAATCTTATAGTATAATTTTATCGTAATTATATGTAATATTCAAAAATATGACTTAATACTAATTATTATGAGTAATAATCAAAAATATAATTTAATTGTAATTATAAAAAAGAATAACCATCGGATTGAAAAAAATAAAAATAATGCATAAGAATACATGTATTACATAATTATAAATAACATCATAATAATTAGAAATAAATATCATGAGAATAGATATAAATAAATAACCTAAGATTAGTTATAAATAAACAAAATAATTATAAATAAATAACATAAGATGTAATAATATTAAAAATAAATATAAAAGAAACAATTATAAATGACGAATATTATATGATTATTACATATAGTAATAATAAATAAATAACCTAAGATTAGTTATAAATAAACAAAATAATTATAAATAAATAACATAAGATGTAATAATATTAAAAATAAATATAAAAGAAACAATTATAAATGACGAATATTATATGATTATTACATATAGTAATAATTGCATTTTTATATTACATTATTAACAAAATAATTACATAATATATATTAAAATTAATAATGAATATCAATTATAAAGTACTGAAAACGTGCAATATATAAAACTTGCACAGCAAGTTCCTTCAACAAATTTCATCGAACAAATAACGTTAAAAAAAAGCATTTTTAAAACGTAAAATAAAGCGAAAATGAACGATTTATAGCGATAATTAAAAAAAAGTACACTTATTCTTTCAAGAAAAAAATATATTCCCCATATTAGAAATACCCATATTCGAAAATGGCACAAAATAAAACGGAAATTTTTAAACAATTATAATGAAAATTGTTAAATTTTTAAAGAAATTGTCTGAAATTAATAGGGTTACCACGGGAAAAAACCAATAAATGATATTTCTAATATACGTTATCCCCATGGCAACCACATCTCGCCAGCCGATAAAAATATTAAAGTAATCATATTGTAATGTTATCGCACATCTTGACGAACATAAACAACAACTGGGCGCGTGATATCAAAACTAGCACCACGTGTTTACATGTAATAAATAAATATATATATATATATATATATATATATATGCTACTGAACATTTTTCTATTATCAACCAAACGTAAGTTTTGTTTGAAAAAAAAAGTTCTCGTTTTGTATAAAACTAAAAACGACATAGAAAACTGATGCCCAGTCCTTAAAACATCAGAACATTCATCGAACAAAATAAAAGCAGGATTATACAAAGAATAATACTGTACGCGAGAGAAAAAAAACAGAATTTATACAAAAATAAACTTACTTGATACGAAACCGATGAAAAGTACCCATAATGAAACAAATGAAATACAATACATCCTAAGCAATAGAAATGAACTCTGTGCTTCTAGCCTATGGTTAAAATGAAGTATTCAGGAATTCGAACAACTATCAGGAGAAAAGTTGGGTGAAATAAGAGTCGCTGATTGGGTAAGGGTCCAATCGGGGAGGGGGAATTTGTGTAGTACAAGTTTTCCCATCCGTCTGGTCGTTCTCTCGCTTTGACTTGCCATAAGGAATTTCTCGACCAACTGTTTATCCGACGGAGGAGTTCTTTTCTTTCTCAAATCTAGATTATTGCTTTTAATTAAGACGAATAAAATGAATTCGGAAAAGTCAGAAAGGAATAATCCTACAGATCTAATTTCTTTTCTTTTGACTTTTCAAAGTAGTTTTAGATATTTGAAAACTCACATCCGACACACTAAAATAATCGTAAAAAAATTTTCAAAATCGAAAAAACAAAAGTAAATTTTTAAAAACTATCCTTCAAAATGCATATTTTTTTTTAAAATTTAAAAGTAAATTTTCTTCAACCGTTCTCCGTTGAAGATAACAAACAGAAAAAGATGTAATAAAATAATAAATTTCAAAATAGTAATAAAATAATAAACCCCAGTAAAAGAATGAAAATCAAAAATAAAAAAATACCAGAAATACCATATCAAAATTATTTTCATTTTCAATAGCAATTTACTCTTTTGTTCGTCCACCCGACCACTGAATACGCGGAAATTAATAATTAATAGATAGAGGCTCTATCATAGAGCGGCGCCGGTGAGCATCAAGCATTAATACAAATATAGTGGTACTATTTCTGTAGCCATTTATTTTTGTGCAATCATAATTCAAATTTACAATGATATACTGATTTGGTGATGTGTCTTGTACATACTACCTGCAATCAAAACATACTTAGGTACCTGTTTATTCTAGTTTCAAGTAAAAAGTAAGTGCCGATACACATTTCTAAATTATTTAAGTAGAAAGATATTGAAGTAATGTTTAAGTATTTTCTGTATTTTCAATTTCTCAAAGATTGAAAACATCAGGATTTATCATAAATATGTATGTTGTCTTAAAATTTGTGTTAAGTAACTTAATTACTTCTATAGGATATAAAAAATAACAGTTTATGTGAATTATGTAAGGAGATTCACCGCGAATATTATGGATAAATGTAAAATAGTCTTGATTTTCGTAATAAGTCGGTTTTTTTAAGTATAGGTAGCAACAGCAAATAATGGATGACAACGGAAAAGCAATATTTATTTAAAGTGGTGCAAGTAATTCTAAAGTTTATTTTTATAAAAACCGCTTTAAACTGATGGGCTAATAAATAATAATAATCAGCGTTTTAGATTTTAGCTAGTGTAGCGTAGACAAGGATTTTTTTTATTTTTTAAATTAACTAGGTACTTTTTTCAATTATCTCGGAATTATACTATACTGTTTTGTAAAAAATTGTTAGAATGTTTTAGTTTATTAAGCGCATTGGTTGTTGTTGGTGCATGTGTGCCAACGTCATGCGCACAAATGCAAATATGCTTCCTTGCCGCGCTGTGCCGGCAGATGAGAACTTTCTGTGGCACGAGATACACGAGAAAATTTCTCTTTAATACTCAGACGTGAGCATTAATATAGGACTCTAATACTCGAAGCTCACAATAAAAAATACTTAAAATTTGCTGCGCTTGTAAATAGTATATATATGTGGCCAGCAGCCAAAAGCAAGCAGTCTTCACGCGCAGGCGCAGCTAAGTGAAACAAGAACTAAAACCATTAACCTTTAACCATTGAAAAAAAGAGCGGAGAGAGAAAGACTGAGGTGCGCGAGCAGGCATTACCGTCGTCACATCATGGAAACCTATCTGTTAGAATAGCTACCTTTTTAATTAATTTTTGTTAAGTTTTAAATAAATTAGAAGAAAGACAAATGTCTTGGACCCCTTGTTGTCTCCCACAAATTATGGGGGATCGGCCGCGATTTTGATCAAAGTTTGGACAGTGAAAAAAAAAGCGTCCGTGGAGGAGACGCGCCGCCATTTTTTGGAAACTTCGTTCAACCTGTGTAGAGGTTGAATTTTTCATTCGGACCCAGTGTGAATATTCCGCCTGTGTAGAGGCCGGAACTACAATTTCAAGAACTATATTTCATCTAAAGATATAACCTGCGAAGAGGTGAGATCTGTGGAATCAACGTTTTTCTTCAATTATTGGATACATCGTACGTGCGAGCAACAAGGGAGATAAAAAAAAAGGTAGGATCTTTCCATATTTTTTCTAAAATGTATAAAAACGCTCTTAAAGAGGATCTCATAAGAGTTGTTGAGGATCTAGACGGTACTGTGGAGAGTACGGACACCATAGCTAAACTAAAGACTAAAATTGAGAAGAGTAGTACATTTGAAAGTGATCCAGATTTCGTTAAAACTTTAATTAAAAACTGTATAGATGAGAGGGTTGAGTTGAGTTGAGTTGAGTTAATATTAACGTCGCACTGTTCAGCTACACGAGGGCTTTTGGCGACGGACCACGTAATTTTGAACCATGGTCAAGTGACGTGGACGACACCTGAGCTGGCACCCCCCTCTCCTAACTACCACACCACACCAACGGGAGGACGTTTCAGCTCTCGACAGATTTAACGTGCATCGCTGCCCTACACGGCGGGTCTTTAGTGGTACTTGGATCGAACTCATGGCATGCCTGCCATGGTTGGATACCTTAACCACTGGGCTACCGCAGCCCTTAGATGAGAGGGTATCGCGAAACGAAAGAGAGGCAACTTTAGAAAAACAGAAAATTGAGCTCGCGAAACTACAGCTAGCGCAATTAGAAAAAGAAGTCGAACTTCAAACGGCTAAAAATGAAGCATTAATTTTAAATCCTGCAGCTAAAGTTGAAGAGAAACAGTTCGAAACAAACATAGAAAATATGATCAAAAGCATTAAAACTTTATCTCTTCCTGTTCCCACCAGATCTGAAAATTTTAATCTGTTCTTCCAATCATTAGAACGCGCATTTTTAACCAAGAAAATAAATGACGAATATAAATCTGAAATTTTAATAAATCTTCTGGGCGAAAGAGCTCATAATGTCTTACTGTATATTAAAAAGGAGGAATTAAATGACTATGAAAAACTAAAATCTATAGTACTCAGAGAATTCCAAGTAACCCCTCGCGAGTGTTTAAACTCATTTAAAAATGCTGTAAAATCATCAGGCGAGACATACATCCAATTTGCTGCAAGATTGACGGCAAACTTCCAATATTATTGTGTTCGCTAAGAAAAGTTAATTCCTTTGAATCTCTGTGTGATCTTTTAATTTCTGATAAATTATTTGAAACTTTAAATAAGGAAACCGCAACTCATATTGGCATTCGAGAAGCAGAAGATTGGTTTAGGCCTATTGATTTAGCTAAAGAGTGCGATATTTATATTACATCTAGAAGCGGATCACGTAAGGAAACTCTTATTGCTTGTGGATATACCCAAGACCCCTTTAAAAATAGATCACGAAACTTTAAACCAAAGATTAAAGATAACTATCCCCAATATCTTGAAAGACAAAATAAAAATTGCTATATATGCGGTGATTCATCTCATTACGCAAGAGATTGTGAGAAGCGTTTTAAGCCTAAAGAATCTAACAGCCACATCCATAATAGAAAAAACGCGAATAGTTTGAAAGTCAAGAGTGAAAAACAAAACGATGAGTTCGCACAGCTCCAATATGTAAACATTTTTGTGGAAAATCAGCCCGTAACAGCCTTGATTGATTCAGGTTGCCAGATCCCAGTTCTAAATTCCTCACTAATTAGAATGAACAAACCTTCCGAAGAAATAATAACATTAAGCTCATGTTTTGGCGAACAGCGTATGGTAGAAGTTAAGCCGATAAATATTTCTCTTAATCAACACTCTCCCAGTTTAAGTGTTCGAACGGCAATATCACCGACCTTGACCGAAGAATTTATTATACATCCCAGTGTATATACTGAAATAAAGAAACTAAGCCACGCAAAGAGCGATGTTTTATTGAGTGAAAGTGGATCCTCTTTGGGTGCTTATTCTAATACTATTTTTTATGTTTCAAATGTGATAGAAAACTCTAGTTATGATTTGTCACATGTTAAAAACTTTAATATTAGAAATGATTTGAGTTCTCTAATTAAGAATTATAAACCTAATAAAATTAAGAGTACTAAGTTAAAAATGAGTATTATAAGAGAAAAATGTTCTGATATAGTATTGTGTAAGAAAGTCAATGGTGCCATGAAAACGAGTTCCGTGAGCTGCAACTCCCGCTCACCCACCCCTTCACCTATGGAGCGTAAACATAGACGGTTTGCGATGCTCCGGAGATTCTTCAAGCCCTGGCAGTGGAAACGGAGGAAAAAGAGAGATCGTTTTGAACAGACGTCCAGAACTCTAGAGAGGAAAATATGTGGTAAAATGTATAATGTTGTTGTAGTTTCACCAATAGACGTATTCTTAAAGACAGCACATTTATTAAATACGAACATGAAGATTTTAAAATCAAAGGACCCACGCGGGTAATATTTCAAAATGGCCACCGACCTAACGCGCCGGTGCCGAGAAGCTCTCTCTCCTTATACAAAAAAAAACACATTCTTACCGGAGGGGAGCACAGTGCGCCTCCTGGTGAAGGGAGGAAACACTACATCCCCACACAAGATTGATGTATCACACATGATACTCAATCTGATTATAAAGCATAAAATAATATACATTCATATAATACACTAAAATACAAGTAATGAGCATTACCTCACACTTAAAAATATGAAAAATAAGTATACATAACAAATTACGCAAAACTAAATTAAGTATACAATTTTGATATGATTAATTATACCATACTAATCAAGAAAATATTGAAATTTAAGGAATTCACATAATAAACAACATTAATCTAAAAAACTATTATTCGAAAAGAAACATTAGCATTTTTTTAAATGTAAATAGACCCACAAATAATATAATGAGGTACACAAAATAAGATATAAAGAAAATAATTATTCATTAAATCTACAATTTTCTTTTTAAAATTGAAAAGCACATTAAGAATCGTGAGAGTGCATCAGCATGAGGCATTTTCACACCAGGACAATGTTTGATTGTCACATTGAACTTTTGTAGTGCAAAAGCCCATCTTTGTAGCCTCGCAGATTGTGGTGCACTTTTTGTTAAGTAAGGTAAAGGGTTATGATCAGTATAAAATTCAATTTCAGTCCCAAATACCCATACTTTGAACTTTTTTAAACTCCACACAATCGCAAATGCCTCTCGTTCAATAGTTAACCATGACTGTTGGGTCTTGCTTAATTTTTGACTTGCATAAGCAATTGGGTAACACTTATCACCACATTTTTGTGACAGGCAAGCAGCTATGCCAATTTGCGATGCATCTGAATGAATGGTATGCGGTTTATCTGGAAATGGAGAGTACAGCGAAGGTGCTTCCACTAAAGCCTTTTTTAGAAGATGAAATGAGGAATCATGTTTCTCAGTCCATGGGATGGAATCAGGTACTCTCTTTTTGGTGAGTTCTGTCAATGAATACACAAGTTCTGAATATTTAGGAATATACTCACGATAGTAATTACACAGTCCAAGTACACTACAAAGCTCCTTCTTCGTTTTAGGCACTGGTAAGTTGTTGATAACTGCAGTCTTTTCGGGATCTGGTTCATGCTTACCAGAACCGATAATATGACCCAAATATTTAATTTGAGCTTTTCCAAAGGCACACTTTTTGTGGTTCACAGTGAAATTTAACTCTGGAAGTTTCGTTAAAATAGTATCCAGATGAAGAAGATGTTCTTCCCAATTTTTTGAGAAGATTGCAATGTCGTCAATGTAGGCACGTGAAAATTCTCTGTAACACGATAATGCTTTGTTCATTTCACGCTGAAATGTGGCAGAGGCATTTTTCAAACCAAAACTCATCACCTTGAAACGGTACTGTTGCCGATGAATCTTGAAAGATGTAAGATTTTTGCTGTCTTCAGCCCTGGGTATAGCCCAATACCCCTTCAAGAGATCTAACGTTGTGATGATATTGGCTCTTCCAATAGAATGTATGAGCTCCACTGCATCTTCCATCGGAAAATCATAAGACACACTCTGCGAGTTTAGAGCTCTGAAGTCAACGCAAAGTCGTAGGGTACCATCCTTCTTGTTAACGCAAACAATTGGATAGGCTATATTTCTGCGTCAGATTCTTCAATTAAATCAAGTCTCAAAAGCTCCTCTATCTGCTTATCAACTTTAATCTTCAAGGACTCTGGTATGCGATATACGAACGGCTTTTTACGTTCAATGTTCGGCTTTAAGCGAATTCGATGAGTCCCTACTTTGGCTATTTTCACATCACTTGTGAATAGTGTTTGGTGTTTTAGAACAATCGCTAGCACTTGTTCCCTTTCACTCTCCTTCAGATGATTCAGATTGATTTCATGTAGAAATCTTTCAGATGTGGACCTCGATAAATTAGAGTGGAATGGATTTCTCCGAATTCGTGGTCACCTTCAAAAATGACCCCAACTGCAAGTGCACGAGAATGATACTTCCTGATCTTATTCACGTGAACATGTCTTACAGTTCCATCGGGCAGTTTAACTTCATATGAATGGGGTGGATGGTGTTGAATTATCTCTCCAGGTCCAGTCCATCTCGCATAGATCTTATTACTAGAATCTGGTTTTAGCAAAACAACTTGTTCTCCGATGCTAAAATTCTTCACAGATGACCTCTTGTTGAAGTAATCTCCATAAGCCTTTTGTTTCTGAGCAGCAGTTAAAGAGGCACTCTCAGCAGCCTTTTCCATATTTATCTTCATTTCCTGAAGGTAATCAGCAGCTGACTGGGAAATGTTCGTCGGAAGATGTATTTCGCCTGCCCAGGATGATTTAAGAATGGCTAACGGCCCTCGAGCTTCTCTACCATAAAGTAACCTAAATGGTGATACACCAGTGGTAGTGTTCGGTACTTCACGGTATGCAAACAACAGAAAAGGTAATTGTCGATCCCAGCTTCGTGAATCTTCACGAATAACGTGATGAATCATGTCCTTCAATACTGATGGGAGGTCGCCGGTCCTCAAAGTTACAACTGCAGTTTTTACATTTGCCCTGTTTACAGGAAACGGAATTTTGTGGAAGGAATGTGTTGTCTTGCCCCACCTCTGTAAACGAACTTTTAAGGCTGCATACGTTCTCACGCCCGCAAGGTTCATTAGACCCATAAATAATTGGGGAGTGTCGGAGGAATTTCCCGCGCTTAAAAATGTCATTGACTGTTGTGCGGTAACCTTGCGCTGACTCCGGACCAATCAAAAGAAATTAAGCGGACGAGGTAAAGAATCCGCTCTAGAATATTCGAGAAAACAGGACGCCAAATAAAAACGGGATGCACCCCGATTTTCGACACTCACACTTGGGATTCTGAGCAACAATTTTAATTTAGATCCAGGCCTTGAACTGGACTCCGGGTGGCGACCATGTCTCACTCCTTTTTACCAGACTCCCTCTCTCAAAGCTAAGTAGAATTTTGTTATGCGTCAATTTGTACATTAACTCAAATTTAATCATGTCAAGTATAATAAATTAAGTGTTAATTTAAAGAACGGTCTTTTAATTTAGAGTACTGTTTTATTGTCTTTAGAGATTTAGTGTTTAAATTTTAACTTAAGCCATGATGCGATGTGTCATTCGAACCTGGGAAATTAGGAAATGGATATATGGAATTAATTAATCAATTAAGTTAAACCAGCGTCGCATCATATTGGTGCCGTGACCAGGATTCGAACCTGGGTTAGTGATGGGAGGTCACCGGTCCCCAAAGTTACAACTGCAGTTTTTACATTTGCCCTGTTTACAGGAAACGGAATTTTGTGGAAGGAATGTGTTGTCTTGCCCCACCTCTGTAAACGAACTTTTAAGGGTGCATACGTTCTCACGCCCGCCAGGATCATTAGACCCATAAATAATTGGGGAGTGTCGGAGGAATTTCCCGCGCTTAAAATGTCATTGACCGTTGTGCGGTAACCTTGCGCTGACTCCGGGTGGCGACCATGTCTCACTCCTTTTTACCAGACTCCCTCTCTCAAAGCTAAGTAGAATTTTGTTATGCGTCAATTTGTACATTAACTCAAATTTAATCATGTTACTATAATAAATTAAGTGTTAATTTAAAGAACGGTCTTTTAATTTAGAGTACTGTTTTATTGTCTTTAGAGATTTAGTGTTTAAATTTTAACTTAAGCCATGATGCGATGTGTCATTCGAACCTGGGAAATTAGGAAATGGGTATATGGAATTAATTAATCAATTAAGTTAAACCAGCATCGCATCAATACCTTATTCCATCTTTCAACTAGTCCGTTGCTGGCCGGGTAGCCAGGACAGGAAAACCTAGAACTAGATCCAATCCTTTTCGTAAATTCTTGGGTTAAAGCCGACTTGAAGTTTGTGCCTTGATCACTGGCCATTATACTCGGAATTCCAGTCCTCGAGAATATTTGTAATAGAGAGTCACATGCAGTTTTGGCTGTTAGAGATCTAAGTGGTACTGCTTCAGGCCACCGTGTATGTTGGTCCATCATACAAAGAACGTATTTATGTCCTCTACCAGATAGCGGTTGAATAGGTCCGATCACGTCTATGTTAACAATCTCAAAGGGAAGCTCAGGACGGACAATAGGTGTAATGGGAGCTCTATCTCCAATTTTCTCAGGCTTCCGAAGCTGACACCCTTTGCATGTCTGGACGAATTCAGCAATTTCGCCAGACATATTTGGCCAAAAGAAATTATATTTTATCCTCTCTTTTGTTTTCTTAACCCCATATGACCTCCAAAAACTGACTCATGGGCTAGTTTCATTACCTTATCTATTCTGCAACGTGGTAAAATTAATTGTATAACTGGTTCATTTAGAATTTTATCCCTGTGATAAATTAATCCATCAATTATTAAAAAAATTCCTTTGTTTAATTTTAACTCTGCACGAACCTTTTCAAAAGAATCACAACTATTCTGCTCATCTTTCATTTTAGTGTAATCCGAATTAAAATTTATATTATCTGAGTCACTCTCAACATAAAATATATCTTTCCCACACTCTGCTTCATTTTCATGATTTGAAAACGTAATAGAACTATCAGCTGATTCGGCAAAAATCTCATTTTCCTTTTTATTATTTTTGTCATTTATCGAACACAAAGACTCATATAAAGCAGGAGGTATTAAAGCATCAGCATTTAATTTATCTGTGATCGCTACCAAGCAATCCATTGGATGATTCAAAGAATTATTATCAAGAGCTATAGCCGTTTTAATTAGTTTTGCTTCTACATTTTCTCCGAATGCAGAGCTTAAAGTAATTTTTCCGAATTCATAATTACAACTAACTGGAAAGGTATCGGAATTGCATATAAAAATCTCGGTTCCGCTATCCAAAACACAATTTATTGCTTTCCCGTTAATATAAACAATAACATATTTCAAAGGCTCAAGGTCAATTTTCGGTTGTACATATTGCACTTGAGAAGTCTCTTTTTTCTCATTTTTTAATTTAGAATACTTTTTATTACAATCTCGAGCTAAGTGGTTTTCACCGCAAATGTAACACTATTTTTTTATTTAACCTACTTTGTTTTGAGTTAATAAATTTGTTTTCTTTCGAATTGAGATTTATTACTTCCCGTCCGCGTTAGGAGGGATATATTTAAAATCCTTTCGTGAGTCATTCTGATTATGACATGCTCTATGTGTAAACTCCGAAAATGATTTTTCTTTACAAGCATAAAACATGTCACACTCTTTTCCCATTTGAATTGGTTTGAACCAATTTTGCTCCTGTTTTATATTTATATGAACGGCAGTTTCATTATCTAATGTTTCATATAGTTTATCGCTAACAATTAACTCCTTTAAAGAATTAAAATCATTTACATTTCTCAAATTACAGTATTGATCCCAATTCGTTAACAAACGAGATGCCAACTGAACATGCGTTTCATTTGGCATTCGTTTCGCTTTTTGAAAATTTTGCAAGCAAATTAAAGGTGTTGGCTCAAATTATCTTAGAACTAAACTTTTTAATTTATTATAGTCGCTTATTTCTTCATCTTTTACATAAACTAAAATATGTTCGGCCTTTTCTCCTAGCAAATTTAAAAGAATCTCTCCTTTAAATTCATCCGGCACATTTTTGGTTTTAAATGAACGTTCTAAAAAAGAGAAAAATAAATTCCACTCCTCTTGTTTTTTAGGAATCGGAAGAGTTAAAGTACGAACTCTTAGAATAAAATTTTCTATCGAAGTTTGCTTTGTTTCGGGATTTGTACGCTGCAACTCATTGCTATCCCTTTGACTTTCCAATTTTGCCCTTTCTAAATTTATTTTTCCCAATTCCATTTCCAGTTTAACTTTTTCCAGATTTATTTTTCAAACTCAAGTCGCGATTCTGCCGTTACACGCGCTTGCTCTTCCTTTGATTTTCTGTCCGAAATAATCGAATCTAAATAGTCATCAATAAACTCTTTATTGTTTTTATATTTGTCGCTATCTAAAATTAATTTTTTTAAATCTAACACTCTCATTTCTGGGGTTATTTCCTCACCCAATTCATCCGCAATTAATATTAATTCTTCCTTTCTAGCTCCGCGAAACATGATTAGAAAGAATTATACTAAATGAATTAATTAACCCAGAAAATTTAGAAAAAAAAACTTGCTGAATTCGCTCAAAACGATACAAAAGGGTTGCCTACCTCGTGGTTCCTTATGATGTCTTGACTCCCTCGGGCGTTCTATATCCTGACGTGATGCGCCAATGTGATAAGTTGTGGTAAAATGTATAATGTTGTTGTAGTTTCACCAATAGACGTATTCTTAAAGACAGCACATTTATTAAATACGAACATGAAGATTTTAAAATCAAAGGACCCACGCGGGTAATATTTCAAAATGGCCACCGACCTAACGCGCCGGTGCCGAGAAGCTCTCTCTCCTTATACAAAAAAAAACACATTCTTACCGGAGGGGAGCACAGTGCGCCTCCTGGTGGGTAATGTTATGGGTGCCCTGGAACTATTAGCAGAGTTCGACCCATTCATTCGTTCGCGAACATATTGAACAGCGAGAATTAAGACCAAAATCGTTAATATCGTACGTATCCCAAACAATATATGAGCAAATAATTGAGAACATGGGCAAGCAAATCATTAAAACAATTACAACTCAAATAAATAACGATGACACAAAGTACTAATTAATTGCGATTGGTTAAACACCAGATTTGTTCCATAAGGATCAATTTGCTATTGTACTACGATATTGTTTTCGGGGAAAAGTGTACGAGAGATGAGTCTCATTAATTAAGATTAGAAGTCAAACTGGCTTACACTGGTGTGCAAAAATTAAGGACGAAGTCGAAAAATTAGCATATCAGCTGAACGAAGAGGCAGAGAGGACAGAAAGACCAATCAGGAGATTAAGTAAGGTGATGCACGGTAGCACATGCGCAGATATGCAGGTAGACGTAATGGGGGAGTGTCTGAGTAGTATAAAGCATGTTGTCGGTGTAAGATCAGTATTTCTGGCAAAGAGATTGCACGCCGTATAGCAGTTAAAGTCACACCAAAATGCTGCCTCAGCGAGAAATGGCGAATAATCAATCTGTTAGACGACATCTGGTTGCTTTTACCCGAGGTCGAATCATTGGGAAGTTGGAGGAAGGCCGCAGTGTGACAAGTGTGGCTGCAGAGTTCGGAATTGCTCACAGCATCGTTTCACGACTTTGGAGACAATTTCAAACTACAGGAACAGCTATCCGGGGGTTCAGTAGTGATCGTCCACGAGGAACCACACCCGCAGATGACCAGTACATTGTCTTACAGGCCAGAAGAAACAGGCGGCAGACAGCGGGAGAAATCGCTAGACACACGACACAGGCGAAAGGACGACCGATATCGCGTTTTACCGTGGCCAGAAGACTGCACGGTGGTGGTTTGTTTGCACGACGCCCTGTACGGTGTGTACCTTTAACGCCTGCCCATCGGAGAAGGCGTTCTCTGTGGTGCCGGGAACACCAGAATTGGAGAGACAATGAATGGGGACGAGTACTCTTTACAGATGAGAGCAGATTCAGTTTGAGTAGCGATTCTCATCGCATACACTGCGAAAAACTGGTATTCAGAACGGAGTACAAAATACTCACTTTTGAATACCTCACATACCAAAATAGTCTGATGTAAACATACCCAAATTTGAGAAAAGCCCATTCTCATCTTTGGCAACGGCTATGTACTCAAAATTGTAAACATCGCATACTATTTTTGAACCTGTTACTGGATCAAATTTGAGAATATAACAGCTAGATGAGTGTGTAATGCACTTATTTATGAGTATGTTATGAACGTTTGGTTCTATAACATTTAAAAAATAGAAAGTCGGTTCAAAGAATTGAAGAGCACGTTTATTCCATTAGGCTTAGCTGAGCTAGCACCAAAACATTGCAACACGTCTAATCAAAATATACCGACTGCCAAGCCAATCGGGTAATCTGGAAGAAGGATACAAGAAATTGTTTCCAGATTTACAAATATAAATATAAATACAGTTTGATTACATAAAATACAAAATATAGTAAATTGCAAATGCCTAAATATAAAATTCATTTTAAAATTAATTATTTTTCAAATTATAATGTTCTATAATTTTATTATATTTTTCTTTTGTTGAGTTTAATAATATTTGTCTCAACATTACTCCCCTACCAGTAACTGAGTTACGAACTGAGAAGTATGGCAGGAATAGTGTTAGATGTTAAACAAGAATTTTTCTTAAATATGCCTTTTAAACAATACATTATGAATAAACAAAATTAAATATTTGTACAAATGTTACATACTTTTAGAAACAGTAATATTATATATAATAACTAGTTTGATGTTAGAGAAATGACATACATTTATAAATATTTGTAAAAATTAAGTAAACCAAAATATCATACACTGATATAAGTAAATAGTTATAAGTTAGAGATAGATATAGGTTATTTACAGCAGATATCAGTCCTGAAATCTTACAGGTTTCTTTACCAATCTTCCATGTCTTGAAACAGTGGGCTTAACATCGGTTAAGAGGTTAGTGTCATCCGGATTGCTTACAAGGAACTGTTGTTTTGTCAGGAATAGAGTCTGTCATTAACAAATAAGCTGGTTTTAGTCTATCCACTGATATATTCACAGGTTTATTTTTTATTGTCAGTGTGAAATATTTTTCATATCTTTCTTTTACTGGGAATGGACCATCATATGGTGGCTCCAGGGCTTTCCTTACACGATCAACTCTCACAAATACATGAGTGCAGGATTTTAAGTCTTTATGAACAAAAATCTTTTGATTTTGGAGGCGAAGATTTTGTTGGCTTCAGGTCGTCCATAAAAGTCTGCAAATGTAGTGACAAATGTTTCAGGATCAATTTGAATGGAGGGTGGGTTAAAAATTCACCTGGCAATCTGATATTAGAGCCATAAACCATCTGAGCTATAGTATGATTGGTATCAGGTCTTAGAGCAGTTCTTAGTCCTAATAAGATTGTTGGTAATGTCTCTGTCCATTTGATGTTGTTATGAGCTTTGATTGCCCCTTTCAAAGTCCTATGCAACCGTTCCACTTTCCCATTGCATTGAGGGTGATAAGAAGTTGCATGAGCTACTTTAGCCCCACAAATAGCAGCTAAACTTCTAAACAACTGAGATTCAAATTGCCTTCCTTGATCTGTAACTATTTTCCCAGGTACTCCAAATCTGCAAACCCAGTGTTCGTAAAAGGCTTTGCTAGCTGTCTCTGCTTTACAATCAGGCAAGGGAATCGCTTCCATCCAACACGAAAACGGTCTATACAGGTCATACAAAATGTCATGCCTTGCGATGGTGGAAGTGGACCAATTAAGTCAATGTGTATCACACTAAATCTTTGTATCAGGTACTTCATATTCTCCAAATTTTGATTTTGTGTGTCTGTGGACTTTACATTTTTTGACAGGAATACATGTTCTTGCCCATTCTCTTATTTCTTTGCTTCATATTTGGCCAGATAAATTTTTCAGAAATATTAATTTAATAGTTGATCTAATCCCAGGGTGTGAAAAACCATGAATTTGTTGAAATATTTGTTGCCGAAACTGTTTTGGAATGTAGGGTCTTATATTGGATGTTGAAATATCACACCAGAGTGTTTTTCCTGATGGTAATGTACATGATTTGAATTTTACTGAAGAGTTACTCCTCATTAACTGTTGCAATTCTGCATCTTGGGTTTGTTTATCCGCTATAGTATCATAGTCGATTACTGTAATGGCTTCGATTCTTGAAATGCATCTGCTACTAAATTATCTTGTCCTTTAATGTGACATATATTTGTTGAAAATTGGGATATGTATTGTAGATGATGTAACTGTCTAGGTGAAGCTTTTCATTTTTTTGATGAAAGGCATATGTAATTGGCTTGTGATCTGTGTAAATAACAAAATTTTGTCCTTCGAGAAGATGTTTAAACTTTTTGACAGAAAGATATATTCCTAATAATTCTCTATCATAGGTACTGTAATTTTTCTGTGCATCGGTTAATTTTTAGAAAAATGAAATCGGTTTCCAATTTCCAGCTTCAAATTGCTGTAACACTGATCCGATTGCAAAATTGGAAGCATCAGTAAATAAAGCCAATTGTAAATCAGGGTCAGGAAAGCTTAATAAAGTAGCATTTGCAAGATCTTGTTTACATTTTTCAAAATTTTCTTTAGCTTCTTCTGTCCAAAGAATTTTTTTGTCTTGTCATTCTTTCTTGAACCTTTTAAATACTCGTGAAGAATAGCTTGATTTTTAGCAGCATCTTTTAAATATCTTCTATAAAAGTTAATGAGTCCAAGGAAAGTTCTCAAATCACGAATTGTTTCAGGTAATTTGTATGACAAAATTGCATCTACTTTCTCTGAAGTGGCTTAGATCCCTCTGGTGTAATCAAGTATCCTAGAAATTCTAGATGAGTTACTCCCAAAGTTGACTTGGAGATATTCACTGAAGACCATGTTTTTGTAACAGATCAAACACAAGTTTCAAATGAGTTTTATGTTCTTCTTCAGTTTCGGAGGCTACTAGAATGTCATCGAGGTATGGGAAAACAAATTCTAGTCCAAATAAAACTTCATTGATAAAGCGCTGAAAAGTAGATGGTGCATTTCTTAACCCAAAGCTCATAACATTAAACCCAAATAAGCCAAATGGTGTTATTATGGCTGTCTTTTCCTTTATCTTCTTCAGCAATTGGTATTTGAAAATATGCTTTGAAGAGATCAATTTTAGAAAATATTCTTTTCCCCTTCAAAATATGGTGAAAATCTTCAATACGTGGAATTGGATAACGGTCAGGAATGGTTTGAGCATTTAAACGTCGATAATCACCACATGGTCTAACACTTCCATCTTTTTATTCACAAGATGTAGTGGGCTTGCCCATGGAGATTTAGAAGGTCGAAGGATATCATTATCTAACATAAATTTAAATTCTTGCTTGGCTATTTCTAATTTTTTAGAATCCAATTGACGAGCTTTTGAGTAAACCGGTGGGCTTTTAGTAGCAATATAGTGTTTAACATCATGTTTTGTATTAGTAATTAATAAATTTGGTTTCATTAAATCTGGAAATTGTAATAATATATTAGAAAATTTTGATGTTTTATCCATTATGTTAATTTTTATTTTCTTGCAAAATAGAAGAAATCTCACCTGTAACATGAAGGTTAGTTATTCCATCTATTAACTGCTTGTTTCGGATGTCAATTAACAAGTTAAATTTATTTAAAAATCGGCTCCCAAGATTCCTTTACTAACTTTGGCAATTATAAACGGAAATAAAAATTCTCGACGTAATCCCAAATCAATATTTAGCACTTTAATTCCATAGGTTGGAATTTCTGTTCCGTTTGCTGCAAATAATTTGTAATCCGATGGTTGTTTATTTTTAGATGTGGCTGGTATTATTGAACAATCAGCTCCACTATCTACCAGGAAGTGCAAATTTGTCGTTCGATCTTTGACGAATAATCGAAATTTGCGACAGGCTTTATAATCTTCTGCAGCAAAATTTGTCGCAATATTTACTGCAGACTGAAGTTTTCCGTATTCTATTCCATGTACAAGGCGGGCTGCACTTTCAGGTTTGCATCGAGCACCGAAAACGGAAGTGAAAATAACAATATTTTCCCTTTGGGGTCGAAACGTTTCCGAGAACGACTTCGGGATTTAGGATGAAAACCATTGCGTTCTTTCGTTCTTGATTTGTGGAGAATGCTGAGTTGACATATTTGTTCCTCTAGGCTTTGAATTCTGTTGAGAAGAAGCTGGTCTCTTGACGACGTTGCTTCACCACAGTCTAAAGATTTTCCAGTTGCAAAATCTTCTGTTCTGGGAGTCATATCAGATATTTTATCAGCCATTACTGCCAATTTGCTTAAATTCTCATCACTGACAACCAAAATATTTTTAATGGACTCAGGAAGCTTTTCTAACCACAAAGTTTTAATTAAATTATCCGAAATATCGGACGTTGCAACAGTTTTCAATTTCTGCAACAGCTGACTAGGCTTCATATCACCAAGTTCAATTCCAGTTAACAGTCGTTTTATGCGAAGATTTTCACTTTCTTTAAACAGACTGAGTAATCTGTTTTTCGAGTCCGTGTACTTCGTATCACTTTTGCTATTGACAATGTCCCAAATATTCTCGACGTATTTTGGTTCTAATTGCGATACCAAATAATGGAATTTCGTTTCTTCTAAAGAAATTCTTGATATCTGGAACTGAGCCTCTACTTGGTAAAACCAAATTTCTGGCCTGTCAGTCCAAAACGGCGGTATTTTTATGCTGACGGCGCTCATTTCCAAATTCTTCGAATCTTCGTTAAGCATTATAACAGATGATAATTATGATTAAATTTTATGCAATATTTAAATAAAATTGTTCCGGTCACCAGTTTGTTATGAACGTTTGGTTCTATAACATTTAAAAATAGAAAGTTGGTTCAAAGAATTCGAAGAGCACGTTTATTCCATTAGGCTTAGCTGAGCTAGCACCAAAACATTGCAACACGTCTAATCAAAATATACCGACTGTTGCCAATCGGGTAATCTGAAGAAGGATACAAGAAATTGTTTCCAGATTTACAAATATAAATATAAATACAGTTTGATTACATAAAATACAAAATATAGTAAATTGCAAATGCCTAAATATAAAATTCATTTTAAAATTAATTATTTTTCAAATTATAATGTTCTATAATTTTATTATATTTTTCTTTGTTGAGTTTAATAATATTTGTCTCAACAAGTATTTATGGGTCAAATATGAGTTTGTATGTTATTTATTTTCGATACTGTTGTATCCAATACGAATTTTTAACATAAAAATATACATCAAATCAAATTTAAAGGGATCTAAATATGCGATACTTAAGTTGGTAAATTTCATTTTTTTCCATCATATATTATTTAATTTACATTTTATATGAAGTTTTTACCTCTTAACTTCGAAAATCTAAATTCCTTTTGCATTTATTGTGTTACAAAAAGGTACTTTAGTATCATCGCAAAAATTCCAACGTTCAAGATAATTCGCCATGTCTTGTACGCGTTGAATTAGCAACCATGTACCTCGTTTTATATAATGTCGCCAAAACCAACGCAAATTTTACTTTAAGAGAAAAAAATACTATTATTTGATCAAAACTTTGTCTCTTCGAACTTATACCTCAGATTTAAATCTTTGAAAATAACAAAAATAGATTCGATGAAATAGTTAAACAAATTTGTAAGCATTTGAACTAGTTCCAGAAGCAATTTGGTTTATTACAAGTTATATTTATGTTTCTAAAAGAATTGTATTGTTTCTTTTTAAAATCCTATACAAGCAGAAAATTAACTTTTATTTAAATTCAGTCTTTCAATAATAAGTTATTAGAAATATCTTGGAAACGATAGGATGAATAAGATTTTACACAGTAAAAATTTCAAAACAAAGGAAGAAAGAAATAGTTCTTTACATATTATGTAATGAAGAAAAAGCCTTTTGACTAAAATAACACTCATTAGGCCCAGATGTGTAAGTTTTTTTTTTATGAATTGTTTTGTTTAAATAGAAACTCATTCATCTAGATGGAAATATAGAAAAATCCATTGCAATATATATTACAAATTAAGCTAGTTTTTTATTCATATCAACTGATTTTATACTCTCCTATCACCAAAGAAAACAAATATTATAGTTTTTAATTTAATGTTTTTATAATCAAAAATTAAAATACTTAAAAATTTCAGTCCTTAGAAGAATGTAAAAACAACTAAAACAGTAGAACCATAATCCAATATACAGCATTTTATTTTCAATGCCTCTTTTTTTTTCAATGATTCACTGTAAACAAGAAAAATAAAACAAACAAAAATCATATTTTTGAAATATTTATTCTGGAAATTGGACATATACATATTATACATTCAAAAAATAAACAAAAATATAAGTGAGATTTTTGAAACAACATACCTTCATCTATAAGTTATTTTTTATAAACACTATACAATCGATACTATAGTCAACTCCATTGTTTTAATGTAATATATATTGTATTATTTGCTTAATAATAGAAATGAAATTAATGCAAGTTAAGAATAAAGCATTCATCATCTAAAAACACGATAACAGGTTTAAAACGTATGATTTTCTAAATATTACACATGAAGGCATGTATTTTTTGAAGTTCACATGTATAAAAACTACTGTTCAAAAATACCACACATTGGAACAATATATATATATCAGTACACTACACACCGAATATCTTTTAGGCATGGTTTTGAAATTGCTGCAAATAAGATTTTGGTATCCAATAGTTTTCAATCTAAGATGATGGTCTCGCAATAAGAACTCAACATGAAAATAGTTTAAAAGAGAATGGCTTATTCCTGACAAAAGAGGAATTACATTATGAAGCAAAAATGTAAGTACTTTTTTGTAGAAAACCAATTAGAAAAATATGGGTGCCAGGATTTAAAAAAACAGAACACAAGGTATTTAGAAATGCCAGGAAAACTATGGAAATTGGAATGTGGGGAAAATGGAAAAATAATAACTGCATTTAAAAGCGTGGGGTGCTTGATATCAATTGTTATAATTTCATAATAGTTCTATTCTGTAATACAAAGTTAGTGTAAAAATGTAGTACAAGGGTCCCCCACCCTTTTACCACAATGACATTAATTTTCTCGTTAATCATTTTGTTCTAAGAAAGTAAGTGCTGTTTTTTTTCTTCATCTTAAATACGTTTGATTAATTTTTGTATTGTTTACATATATTTTCATTACGATCCACCTTATCCCGCTATATTCACTTGCCGCCATCTCATTCTGGCTTGGCAACAAACCAAAAAAGCGCCAAGCCAGAATGAGATGGCGGCAAGTGAATATAGCGGGACAAGGTGGATCGTATTGAAAATATATGTTAACAATACAAAAATTAATCAAACGTATTTAAGATGAAAAAAACAGCACTTACTTTCTTACTGCTGATCTTTTTCGAGTGGAGGCTACAGCATGACAGCGGATTTTAACAAAAAGCCTTGAAGGCCTCATTGTTAAGAGAATAATCATGGGAGTGCGGCCATAAATATTCTGCGAGGCAATGGTCGAACATACCCATTCAAAATCTCCATCCAAAACAGCACTCTTTCGTTCGTATAATCCCATTCGCTCATTACATTTAGAACATTCATAATTCAAAGCAATCTCAATCCTTCCTTCATACACCATTCAATCAATTTTTTCTTACATTTCGCATTCAACAAAGTACAAAATCCAAAGGTATATCCACTCACATACGTGCCATACTTCCAGCCCGGGGCCCAACAACAAAATGACACAATTCGATATGCCCGCTGACAAAATACAAAAATTCCAGAAATAGTTAGGTTTACCATACATAATATATCAAAAAGTAGAGTTACCAAGATGGTGCAATTATCACCAACCAAAATAATTTGCCCCAAGGGTGTGGGCTCTCCTAGGACTGAACCCATTCTTATATTAAGATTTACTTTTTAGTATGATTAACTATAAAAGCATTTTTTTTAAAACTATGGTGTTTCATGTACGTCAGACTGAACAGATTTCAGTACTTACGTATTATCAAAACAATCGCCAACTCTTTTAATAATTCACTGAATTGACAACTTCAATTGGTACTTACGTCTTATTGGCGACATTATATGAAATGAAGCACCTAGATGCCAATTTTCAGTGTGTCATCGGGGTTGCCAACTTGGTAAGTTATTAATAGAGTTGGCAATTGATGCGATATTTCATAAATACCCTCCAATTTCCTGTGTTGTACATGCTGAATTGGCAACCAGGTGCTTCGTTTCATATAACGTTGCCAATAGGTTGCAATAATATATAAGTAGGGGAAACCTGTGTACCTAGGGCCATATTTTTTCAATGCACAAAAACAGAGCCCCTGGCCTGTTTAAAAATGTGAAACTAATATGCACTCATCATTATACTAACTATCATCCAATTGTAAATATAAGAACTTAAAATATAAAATTCTGTGAAATAAAAAATGTTTTAAAAAAATTTATAAAATGGCCCTAGGTACAATATTATACAATAGATACAACATTGTACGTAGGGCCTTTCCCTGAAAGTTAGGTTGCACTCTGTAATCAATAGAAAACAAACATACACACATGAATTTAATAAAAGAAACAATATCAGCTAATACATTGATTTATCATGTAACCATTTAAATTGCAATGTGCCAAATTATTAATGAATTGCACATATTTTGATCCAACATTTAATTTTAAAAACTGGTTCCAAAAGTGAGCTGCATACATTGTCGTTCTGAAGCATCAACAGATTAGGGTTTAGACAGTTTGAACAGAATATTTCTGTTGCCAGTTTTATAAGTTTCTTCTTTATCATAAAGAAACTTATTTGAACGTGCAATATTCTTCAGAAACTTAACACTCTTGTGTTCTTTTTTAACATCCATTACTTCTGCCATATAAAAATGTTTAGTTTTTTTTGCCTTGTAGTTTTGTTAAACAAAAGTCCCCCTTTTCAATACTATCAGTTACTGTAGAATTTGCATCATCAGTGGAATGTGAGAATCTTCAATATCTGATAATTCTTATATTATCTGCATTAGGTTTTGACCATTTTATTCAGTCAGGATTTCTAGGTATCTAAAAAAGTTAGGAATTTATACACTGGCCTCAAAAAGTTAAGGTACAACATGTTTTTCGAAGCTCACCATAAAAAAAATGGCAGTAACAATAAAATGCATAGTTTACATGAATGATAATAACGAACTTTAAAAACATTAATGAAAAAACGATTACTACAACTTTTATTTTATAGAAAAGAACGTATATTTATGAGTGAGAGAAAAATATGCAAATATCAAGCTTTCGTACTTTTGTGTGTAAGTTGTGTTGATTTTCAACAGTTGTTGGCAGTTTCGGTGACAATAGTCAATAGAGTTTAGAAAATGTCTCAGAGACATCGTTTACCCAATTCGTTAAGGTGGCGGGCAGTTGGATGGATGGAAATGGGATTGTCGCAGGCTGATGTTGCTAGACGTCTCAATGTGTCTCGTAGTGTTGTTCAGCGACTTTGGGATCAATACCAATCCGAAGATTCTGTGTCCAGAAGACCTGTTCCAGGCCGACCACGAGCTACAACACCTGCAGAAGACCGTTTTCTAGCTCTTTCGGCACGAAGGAGAAGAACCACTACTGTGCCGCAGCTCGTTGCAGACCACTTTCAAGCATCAGGAAGAAGAATCTCCGCTACTACGGTGCGAAATCGTCTTCACAATGCAGATCTGTATGCAAGAAGACCAGTTGTGTGCGTTCCCCTCAACGGACGACAGCGAAGGAACCGCTTATGCTGGGCAAGAGAACATGTTTCTTGGACGCAGCAACAATGGGCTTCTGTGCTGTTCACAGACGAGTCCAGATTTACAATGGAGAGTGATTCAGGGCGTCTACTGATCTGGAGGGAACAGCGCACTAGATACCATCAATCCCCAACACTGTTGAAAGACACAGTTATAGAGGTGGTGGAATCCTGGTTTGGGCAGGGATCTCGCTCGGTGGCCACACTGACCTGCATGTGTTCCATGGAGGAACCGTAACTGGTCTTAGATATCGGGATGAGATCCTTGATCCATATGTCCGCCCATATGCTGCTGCTATTGGTAACGACTTCATTCTGATGGATGATAATGCACGACCTCACCGAGCTGGGATTGTTGAGGAGTATCTGGAGGATCACGTTTTGGAACGAATGGAATGGCCAGCTAGATCTCCAGACCTGAATCCGATAGAACATCTTTGGGACTATCTTGGCAGAGAGGTTGCTGCTTTAAATCCTCCTCCAAGGTCGTTACATGAGCTGAAACAAGGCTTACTCTGTGTCTGGTCTTCGCTTCCTATTCCGGTGTCCGACAACTTAATAAACAGCATGGGAAATCGATGCCACCAATGCATTCACGTTAGGGGTGGACACATTCCTTATTAGAACCCATTTTTGTATTCTTTTTATGCCATTTTACCACATAACACCGTGATGTGCTGTTTTCTCCAAGAATGGACTTTTCCGCAGAGATTGCTTTTTTTGTTATAAATCGTTTTTGCAATACACTTATACAAATTTCTATGACGCATTCAATAAAAAACTATTTAATGCACATATCCTCCAAATTTTTTGTTTCTACATTCATTCATTTGCAAATTAGACACAAAAACCCGGTTGTACCTTAACTTTTTGAGGCCAGTGTATTTGCTCATTAAGAGAAAAATTTAATTGAAATATCATAAAAATCTGATTTAGAATTATATTATTTTTGTAACTATATAAAAAATTGGGGTTTTTTTTTGTTAATTAAATGCATTCTTATGTTTGTATAAATAAAATAATCCTGAAAAATAACAATAATGGTAGCTAAGATATTTTTTTATAAATCAAGCATGTTGAAAGTTTCAGAACAAAATATACACTCCTCTCATTTTAATAACATCCAATAATAATAAAAAACTTGACTAAATCAAAATGGTTCAGATAATTAAGACCATTTTCCTCTTTTTATCATGAAAACTTTTTCAATAAAATAATAACAAAGAATATTAATTGCAAATGTACCTAGGTACAAGGCAACTATGTGGCCCCAGGTACAAGACTAGGTAATTTTATACAAAATGTCTTCTGCAGAAAATCCACATGGAGAGAGGATTTATTTAAAATCTTATTTAGTACTTAATGCTACAAACAAAATTATGTACAAGAAAAAAAAATTCAAAGAAAATTTTTTGACTTACTTTGTACAACAATAAAAAGAGATGAGCTACAGAACTTTACTTCGGACTATGTAAACATGTGCCGCGTTGCGTGGTTAGGCATTCTTCACTACAACACGGTTGAATGAAATAACAATAAACATTTATTAACTTTAAAGATAAAAGATTAAATAAGCAATTAAGAGGTAAGCTTCCAAAAACTACAACACATGGTGAACCAGGCACGCTACAAGAATAACAGATCAATTCAGTTCAGTTTTGGAGTCGTTTTGTTGAGCTGTAAGATCGCTGCATACTCCCCTTCCAGTGTCAACGATACCTAGTTGGAAGATGAACTTTGCGACCAGAACGTGTAGATGGCTGGGTAGGCGTTGAAGCTGTTGGATCAGATTCCACAGTAGCAGGTGTTGAAGCTGTTGCATTAGGTTCCACAGTAGCAGGTGTTTCATTCTTGGTTTGAGGTAGTTGCAAGTCCTCAGTGTTAAGAAAGAAGGCAGGTTTGCATCTATCAATAGATACAGATACCCGTTCACCATTGATGTCAAGGAAAAACACTTTATCCTTCCTTTGTAAGACTTTGAAAGGGCCATCATAGGGTTGTTGAAGTGGACGACGTAACATGTCTCGACGAAGAAAAACATGTGTTGCTTCCAACAGTTCTGGATGGATAAAAACTGGACGTTTGCCATGGTGTTTTGGTGGTTTAGGGTGAAGTGATTGCATGTGAGACTTGAGTTTCGAAACAAAATTCACAACATCATCGTCTGGCTTGGAAGAGTCAAACATCTCCCCTGGCAGTCGAATAGTGGTCCCAAAAACTAAATCAGCTGGGGTACACAGAATATCTTCTTTAAGAGAAGCTCGTAGACCAAGTAAGATGATAGGGAGTACTTCTGTCCAACGCTCAGTAGCATGGCACTTGATTGCACTTTTCAATGGGCGGTGCAATTCTTCGATCATCCCATTAGCTTGAGGGTGGTATCCAGTTGTACGACACTTCTGAACACCAAGTAGTTTGCTAAGAGCTTTAAAGAGCGAGGACTCAAACTGCCTGCCCCTGTCGGTTGTGAGAATTGCAGGAGTTCCAAAGCGAGACACCCAAGAGGAAAAGAAGGCCTCAGCCACAGCCTCAGCAGTTATGTCTTTGAGAGGTTGGGCCTCTGGCCATTTCGAAAAACGGTCAATCATTGTCAGGCAATAGGTGTAGCCATTTGATGGAGGTAGAGGTCCAATGAGATCCAGATGAACATGATCAAAACGTTGGGAAGGTTCTTGAAATGATGAAAGAGGTGATCTAGTATGACGATGAATTTTGGATTTTTGGCAAGCTAGGCAGTGTCTTGCCCACTTAACTACATCTGATGAGATTGATGGCCAAACAAAACGCTGCTTCATCAAATGTACTGATCGACGTATACCAGGATGGGATAAATTATGCATAGCAGAGAAAACATCTCGGCGATGCTGTTTTGGGATGTAGGGTCTGGCTGTGCCCGTTGATAGATCACACATAATTTCAGTAGACGAATTGGGAAAAGTTACCTTTTTGAGTTCCAAGGAAGTTCCAGATGCTATTAGGGTGTGAAGCTCCTGATCAGTCTGTTGTGTCTCAGCAATACAGTCATAGTCAATTTGACTTGAGAAGGTGATTGCAGAAATACGAGGGAGAACATCAGCAGCAATATTGTCAGATCCTAGAATGTGTACAATATTTGTGGTGAACTGAGAGAGGAAATCCAGCTGACGGATCTGCCGTGGAGAACACTTGTCACTTTTTTGCCTAAAAGCATAAGTGAGGGGCTTGTGATCAGTAAACACTGTGAAATTTCTAGCTTCCAGCATATACCGAAAGTGTCGGATAGCCGAGTAGATAGCAAGGAGTTCACGGTCGTAGGCACTGTAAGACTTTTCAAATGAAGTAAGTTTTCTGGAAAAGAAAGCCAATGGCTGTAGCTCAGAGTCCACAACTTGGTGAAGTGCACCTCCTATGGCATAATCAGAGGCGCCCACATGAAGAGCAAGCGGGGCAGAAGGTGAAGGATGAGCAAGAAGTGCAGCATCAGCAAGAGCTTGTTTACACCTCTGAAATGCTGTAATTGCCTCAGAAGACCAGTTTAAAGGCTTTGAGTCCTTCTTACCTTTAGAACCTTTTAAAAATTCACTTAAAAGATACTGTTGTTCAGCTGCTTTGGGCAAGAAACGTCTATAAAAATTTAACAGTCCTAAAAATTTTCTCAAAGAGCCAACAGTCTCTGGTTGTTTGTAATCAAGAACTGCTTGAACTTTGTCGGGCAATGGCTTAATGCCATCAGGAGTGATAAAGTGGCCAAGGAAAATGAGTTCAGTCACACCAAATACACATTTAGAGATATTTAGTTTAAAACCATATAAGCTCAGTCTTTGGAATATAGTTCTTAAGTGAGAACGATGCTCCTCAGCATTTTCTGAGTAACACAATATATCATCCAAGTAGACAAAACAAAAAGGAAGTCCTCTTAGTACTTCATGCATGAATCGCATAAAGGTTTGTGGTGCATTCACAAGGCCAAAACACAAATGGGTATATTCGTAAAGACCCCATGGAGTTGTTACAGCTGTCTTAGGAATATCACACTCAGCTATAGGGATTTGGTGGAATGCCTTAAAAATGTCTATTTTGGAAAATATCCTCTTGCCATGTAGTGCATGAGCAAAGTCATTCAGATAAGGCATGGGGTAGCTGTCGAACTCAGTAACAGAATTCAGCTGCCTGTAATCTCCAACAGGTCTAACTGTAGAGTCAGATTTGGGCACAACATGAAGAGGAGAACTCCAGGGACTTTTGGAAGGTCTAATAATGCCTTGAGCAAGAAGAAATTCAAATTCTACCTTCACTGCATCATACAGCTTAGGGTGTAGCCTTCTAGGCCTGGCAGTGACTGGTGGGCCAGTAGTAATAATATGGGGACTGTGCCATGTGATGCTGATTTGGAAATTAAAGAAGGGTTGCTGAGGTCTGGATATTCCGATAAGATGTTTTTAAAACTAATGTTTGCATCTACAGTGAGGATTGAGGGCTGTACAATATTTGAAAAAACACAAGGAGTGAAAAGAGAAGTTTCCACATCTACCAACCTTTTTTTCTTAAGGTCAATTAAAAGGTTGAAGTGCTTTAGAAAATCAGCACCAATTATAGGAGATGATACATCAGCAATTATGAAAGTCCAGATAAAAGGTCGCCTCAGACCCAGGTTCAGTTCTTTACGGACCATACCATAGGCTGGAATTTTGGTATTATTAGCAGCAAATAAGGAGAAGTTAGACTGAGGTGGTTTATTCATAGTTGGAGAAGGTGGGATGACACAGATTTCACTTCCAGTCTATGAGGAATTTCTGGCCAGACTTGCGGTCTAATAAAAATAACCGGCTGGTATGTTGCGAGGGCTCTGCCATTCCAGCTATGACAGAGCTTACTCGTTTTTTTGCACAAATGCTCAAGGTGAAACACACTTGCGGGCCTTCTCTTTATAACGGCGATGATAGTAGTAGATGTCACTTCCTCTATTGACACTCCTAGAGCGTGAATGTGATCTCCGGCGGTCAGAACTATATCGTTGATGGCGAGAAGAATTGCGCTCTCTTGTCAGTTCAGCAACTTGTAGAGACAGCTCTTGGATCTGCCTGGCGAGAGAGTCCATGGTTGGCTGAACACTGCATGAAGATGACTGGGATGGTGGAGCAACAGTTGTGGCAGCACAGATAGTCGAGGACGCACCAACAACCTCAGAAACTTTATCAGCGATGATAGCCAGTTTATCCAAAGGCTCTGAGGATGCAGACAAAACAGTCTGGATATGTGGTGGCATTCTTTGAAGCCACAAACTTTGCAGAAAGTCATCCTGGAGTTGGCCATTAAACAGCTCTTTCATTATTCGCAACAGGTGGCTGGGCTTCTCATCTCCTAGCTGAAGGTCAGTAAGCAGTTTCTTAATTTTTTGAGTCTCCGAGTCGCTAAATTGGGTGATGAGCCGCTGCGAGAGAGTGTGGTATTTGTCACTGTTCGGAGGGCTTAACACAATGTCCGACACGTAGGAGAGAGTTTCAGCATCCAGGTTCGCAACCAAAGCAGAATACTTAGTATCATCACTGGAGATACCACTGAATGTGAATGCATGGTCGCATTGCGCAATCCATAGACGAACGTTCGATTTCCAAAACGGTTGCAGCCGCAACGCAATACGAGCGACTTCAACGGTTTCACTAGTCATATTGTTGAATAAGCACGAAGCGAAACGAATCTCCGAGCCGATGCTTCAAGTGGCCTTGAGGAGAAGGAGAAAAAAAATCTTTCGCTACGTACTGATCATCCGTAGTAGAAGGATTTGTATTGCATTCGCCAGTAGAACAGAATAGCTTACGTGTTTTTAAGTCCAAAAGCAGTCACCACTGCCGCGTTGCGTGGTTAGACATTCTTCACTACAACACGGTTGAATGAAATAACAATAAACATTTATTAACTTTAAAGATAAAAGATTAAATAAGCAATTAAGAGGTAAGCTTCCAAAAACTACAACACATGGTGAACCAGGCACGCTACAAGAATAACAGATCAATTCAGTTCAGTTTTGGAGTCGTTTTGTTGAGCTGTAAGGTCGCTGCACATGTTTTTCATTTATAACTAACCACAACTTTCTTTTGAAAAATTTCAGTTTTGATAAGATAAAGATTTTTTAAAAAAATTAAGATCCCGTGAAAACATCGCACTCACTCACGACTAGATTAAAGAAGTGTATAAACAATGTGCTGAATGCCTTTATAAAAGGAACAGAAAAACTAAATTTAAGAGTGAAAAATGTAATAAACATAATGTATTTCCTACTTTTCTTTCTTTTTTATACAAATTTTATGGTATAATCAGAACGTAAACATCCTTGGGGGTGTGAGATACCCTGCGCAAGAACTTTAGGCCATTTTTTTCGCATGAGTGATGCAGGGTTATAAGATAAATTAGTACTTACATACATGGCAATAATTGTTGGCAATACCAATTTCGCATGTGTCATATGCGCTGAATTGCCAATGATATGCTTCATTTCATATAATGTCGCCAAAAGGTTGTGATAATATGTAAGTACTGATCAATCCAATTTAAACAATGTCGATCAATTATTAATAAAACAAAATAGTCGTTAAATATTATTAATCAAGAACATTTAATATTTATATGTAATGTCTAAAAATAAAAAGCATTCTTGAAATATAGATTACATTCAATTTTACTAACTAATTTTGCTCATTCTGTAATTTCTGTTCAGTAAATTTTGATTCTTTCAATATTCGAAAATGAGAGTCAAAGGAATCATAAAGTATATTGAAAAATTGTTGAAGCTCTTTAAATAATTTTTTATGAGAACTTTTAACGCATTTTCCATAAATTTACTAATAAGCTAAAAAGGTTCTTTAAAACTTACAAGAAATTAGACTCATAAAAATTATAGTTTAAAAAAAATAAAAAACACTTATAGTTATAATCGAACTAAAAAGGAAAAAATAATTTTTAATATAAGAATAAAATGATTAGCGAGACAATGTCATTGTGATAAAAATGTGGGGTGCTCAATATCAATTGTTATAATTTCTTACTAGTTCTATTCTGAAATGCCGAGTTAGTGTAAAAATGAAGAACAAAAGCACCCCACGCTTTTACCACAATGACATTAATATATATTTTCTCGTTAATCATTTTATTCTTACATTATGCATTATTTTTAGTTTAACTATAAAAGCGTGTTTTTTTAAATTATAATTTATTTTTCATTTTTTAGTTCGATCTACAATAAAAGCATGCTTTTTTTAATTTTTTAAACTATCATTTATTTATTTCCATTTTCAAAGAACGTGGGCAATTGTTTATATTATAATAAGAAATTACTGACATGAGTGTTTTCGCTTTAGAGTTGTAACAATCTTTCAGTCACCAAATCTGGAAATGGGAAATTGTTAATCGTCATGATCCTTATCAGGACAATGGAACAAAATTATTCTATTGTCATCAGTTCTTGAAAAGTGTGCAAAATTTCGAATTAATCAGACCTTTTAGAGTAGGTAAAAATGTAGTTCAAAGATTCCGTTACATACAGGTGAAGCTTATAAAAGAGTCTAAAAAGATTACTAATTGAAAACGAAAATTTATTTTGTAAACTTGCCTTTTTTAAACCATGCAAGGCATTTTCGAGTTCAATATGAAAGTAAAGTTAAAATTATTAAGATGATCAACCATTCTCCTTTTATAGATCCTGTCCTTCCTCGAAAAGTGTCCTCCTTTTTTCAATATTTTAAAACAGATCTGTTAATCTCTGTATTCAGAGATGAACCAAACATGTTTCCAATATGTCGAGGAATAGTCTGAAACAAATATAACAGGAAATAACAGTTTTCAATGGTGTTTTTTGACTTTATCACAAGTAAATTGGGCAGATATAGAAAACTGTGTTGATTTTTTTATCAAAAGAAATGCTTGATATTAAAATCATTGACAATGGTCAGTTTGCAGACTGAATGTATACTTAAATTATAATAAAACTGAAACAATTGGAAAATCAACATGCTGAAATTGATAAGATGGATTGAAATACTTAACCATTTCAAAAATAATTTAGTTATTCTTTTTTAATTTACATTGTGCTGCCCTGGAACTAATGCACCAGTTAAGTCTTTCAGTTCGTAATTTATGGACAAGTCAGAAATCAAGATTGAATGTTGATATTTTTTTAGTTGCAGTACTTATAGTAAAGATGAAAGGTAATTTTGCTCCGAAATTTCCGATAAATTATAAAATATATTGAGAAACGAAACAATGCATTTTTGTTTGAATTAATAAAATGTTTCATACATTTCTGTTGTAACTTTTTCTTAAATTTTTCGTTCTCCTTTTCATTTTAAAAATCTGGCCACCTTAAAAGTATTCCAAAGTAACACAATTATTTGCCTGAATAATTTAAACAAAATGACTTATTATGAATCAAGTAAATTATATTACATTTATAACACTAATCCGCCAAAATAAGGTGAATATTTATCCCATTAAATTTTTTGTTCAAAGGCAGTTACTTAAGAAATACAAATGAGTACATTTAACTCCAAAATCAAAACAATCTTGTACTCATGTGTTCTTCCGCGGGTAGCGTGGTAGATACAAAAAATAGTTCGGAAGATTTATGAGAACTAAATTTGTTGTTAAGCCCCAATTATCAAAATATGTAGCCGATATATTAAAAGAGTTTCTGCAATCCTGAATATTTTTTTTAAATTTTTCCGAAAGCATTAATTAGCATTTTTGGGGATTTTGAGTATATGTAAGGAATCAAATTCAATCAAGGCATGCGGTCAAATCTGATGCAATCATAGTCATTTCAAATTGAGTGTATCTACGTACTCATTTTTGAGTAAATCTTTTTTCTCCGTGTACTCATCTGGAGAGAGCGGGGAAGCCGCAATCATCCCTCGAACATCATTGAAAGGGACAGGTATGGAGGTCGCGGTGTTCTCGTTTGGGGAGGCATCATGCTTGGTAGTCGTACAGACCTTCACATCTTCGACGCAGGTTCAGTCAACGGGACCCGTTATTGTAACGATATTCTTCTTCCATATGTGCGTCTTTTTAGAGGCGCTATGGGTTTGCAGTTCCTTTTCATGGACGACAATGCACCATGTCATCGCACAGTAGCTGCCGAACAGCTCTTAGAGAGTGAGGATATTGAACGTATGGATTGGCCGGCGCGATCTCCGGATCTCAATCCCATCGAGCATGTATGGGATTTTCTAGGCAGACGCTTGGCAGCTCGTACCTTACCGCCAGTAACGATTCGGGAGCTTCGATTGGCGCTGCAAGACGAATGGGCAGCAATGCCTCAACAACTCATTGACACCCTCATTCTCAGCATGGGCATACGCTGTAAAAACTGCCTAGCAGTCAGGGGAGATCATATCCCTTACTAAAGACCGGATGTTTCTTGCTGGACACCCATAACAGGGATGTTTCGGCCTTCAGTCGCATTGCGCTCCATGCTACTTTTTCAATCAAGCTTCTTTTTATCCCTCTGATTTCTCTTTTAGTAAGTGTTTCTTACATTACACATGTCCTTACGTTTTGGGGATCTTACGGTATTAAATGTGTTGATTTGGAAAGCTTTTGTACAAAGTTATATTGAAAAAACCGTCTCGTCCTTAATTTTTGCACACCAGTGTAGATGAAAATACACTGCTGGACAATTGCTAAGGACGGATCACAAATTGCTATGTAGCATAACATTAAGTGAGACATGAGGCCTAGTAGGATAAAATATAGTTGCCACACTGTTCAGACATTAGAATAAAGAATATTTATTGTTCTGGAAAGTACAAAAGCTGTGAAACATCTGAAAGAAAAAAAATGTTCATTTGATCTGCGTACGGAGAAATGGAACAATGCATCTAAAAGTCAGCAGGCACCTTAAAGAAAGGTATCAGTACGGGATATGTCCACCGTGGAGTGTGATGCAACATTCCACACGTCGTACCATACTTTGCACAACATTATCCAGCAGCTGTTGAGGCAATTTATCCCATTCCTCTGTGAGTGCACGGATGAGGGTGTTCTTGTTTGTCGGAGGATAGTTTCGACCAGCAACTTGCCTCCCCAAAGCATCCCACACATTTTCAATGGGGTTTAGATCTGGAGAACGCGCTGACCATACGAGACGTTGAATACCCTCGCTGTCTAGACAATCCTGAACAGCGAGTGTTCGATGACATGTTGCGTTGTCGTCCATAAAAACAAATTTATCACCGACAGCACCACGGAAAAGACGAACAGGAGGAAGTAGAACTTCATAAATGTATCGTTGGCCCGTCATAATCCCATTTGCAACCACATGTAGGCGCGTGCGGCCATTGATCATGATGCCGGTCCACACCATGATACTGCATGTCGTATATCGGTCCTTTTCCTGGATATTTTCTGGACGATAAGCAGTACTACTCTCGCGCCAGATCAGTTGGCGTCTACAATCCGATGACAGACTGAACCTACTCTCATCTGAGAATAGTACGCATGCCCAGTCCTGTTCAGTCCAATTGTGATGCTCACGACACCATTGCAAACGGGCAGTACGGTGCTGTCTGGTCAATGGGACACACACAACAGGTCTGCGTGCGTATAGTCCTCCTCCCCTCAAACGTCTGGCAACAGTTTTTCGGGAGATCTGCTTTCCTGAGGCAGCAAGAAACTGAATTGCCACCTGCTGAGCTGTGGTGCGCCTGTTCCTTTTTGCTGATAGGACGATATATCTGTCTTCTGCAGGCGTCGTACTTTTAACACGACCTCCCCCGTGCCGTCTACTACACATTCCAGTAGTTTTAAATGACTTCCACAGCCGTGAAACAACGCTGTGAGCGATGTCGAACTCCCTGGCAACATCTGTTATTTTTTGCCCTTCGATCTTTCCAATAATTCGGCCACGCATAAAATCATCTATGTGATGTCGGGAAGACATGCCAAAAATTTTAAGTTCGTCTATTAAATCTTTCCTGTAGAACTTTGACTTGAAACTACAACTGTCCACACGCGTCAAAACCTTTAAAGCTCTTATGAACGCTATCACGTGATGAACAGACGTGGAAAAAAAAATTTGCATACTCATACTTCTTCTTACTAATATCCCGCACTTATTCTAATTTTCCACATTTTGCTTCCTTTCATTTTGTGGTTGCTATGGATGATAGTGTTATCCGTCCTTTGCAATTGTCCAGCAGTGTACTTATGGTCTTGAACTCTGCGAGTGAGTGTTTATTAACGTTGCCTTATTTTAAGGTGATCAATCGTTCCTACTTTTCAACATTTTAAAACTTATCTGTTAATCTCTGTATTCAGTGATGAACCAAATATGTTTCCAATATGTCGAAGAATAATCTGAAACAAATATGACAGGAAATAACAGTTTTCAATGGTGCTATTTTTACTTCATCACAAGTAAACTGGGCAGATATAGAAAACTGTGTTGATTTTTTTATCCTAAGAAATGCCTGATATTAAAATCGAAGACAATTGTCTGTTTGAAGAAATTAAAAGACAATGTATATTTAAATTATAATAAATTGAAACAATTGGAAAATCAACATGCTGAAATTGATAAAAGATGGGGGGAAATCCTTAACAATTTCAAAAATGAACACACTCCATATGAAAATTCAGTAATTCTTTTTGAATTTACGTTGTACTGCCCTGGAACTAATGTACCAGTTGAACGAGCCTTTTTAGTTAGTAATTTTTGGACAAGTGAGAAATCAAGATTGAATGTTGATATTTTAGCTGCAGTACTTACAGCAAAGATGAAGGATATTTTTTGCACCGAAATTTTCGATGTATTAGAAAATAATATATATTGACAAAGAAAAAAATTAATTCAATGAGAAAATACTCGTTTAAGTAAATAATTAAAAGGGATGTAAGCGCATAATTAGCGTATTTTTGTTTGAATTAATAAAATGTTTCATATATTTACGTTGTAACATTTTCTTAAATGTTTCGTTCTCCTTTTCATTGTAAAAAAACTGGTCACCTTACCTATATAGCAGTACGAAGGCTAATGACGGCAGACCTTATAATTTTGAGACACGGTAAAGTGAGGACGACACTTGTGCTGACACGCCCTCATCAAACTTCCACATCACACCAATGGAAGGACTTAAATCTTTGTCATATTTAACGTGAATTCGATCCCTTTTCACGGCGAATCTTCAGTGGTAGTAGGACTCGAACTCATGACTTGCCGGCCATGAGTTCATGACCATGACCACCTCTGGCGTAGGTGGCACCATGACCACCCTGAGTGGGCCCTGTATCAAAATTCATTGGGCGCCCTTAACATTTTATGATTTTTTGCGTATGCATTTTGGGGCCCCAGACCCTGGGGGCCTCATATCATTGATACGGCTGATACAGCGGTAGCTATGCCCTGATGACCACTAGGCTACCGCAGCCACGGTCATGAACCACAGCCGGCGATATTTCAGTTGAATGGCGGTTCCAAGAGTCTGTTTTCGTACAGATCCACCATTTAGCAAGTCAGATGCATTTTAAACCTAGTAGGGCTAAAAGTATTTACATAAGTGGTTACAGTAGCTCAGTGGACATGGTTGTAAATGGGTGACCGTTGTCCAGCGGTAGGTTCGAAACCCAGTGCCACAGAAGACCCACTGTGTACGGGAACGGATGCACATGAAATGTCTCGCGGGTCAAAGCGTTCCGTTGGTGTGGAAGTTCGGAGAAAGGGTTGACAGCTCAGGTGTCATCCTCTCTCTTCACTTGACCGTGATTCAAATGACGAGATCCATCACCAATCCATGTGACCATGTGGGCTCAATCCATGTGACGTCATAGTCACATAACAGTGAAAGCCACGTGATTCTATCCAATCAATTCAAAAACTCATGCGACGTCATAGTCACACAGGATAAAAACTACCTTTTGTTTCCAGCTAATCAGTTCATGCGCTCCGGTGTCGCCAAGTTTTGCTCTTTGCAGAAACTTTCTCTTAAAAAGTACATATGTATACAAAATGCATTTCATTCAAAAGTATAAACATAAAAAATACGATTTTTTTTAACTTAAAAAAAAATCTTTTTGAAGAAATTTTTTTTTTTTCCCTAACATTTAAACATCTTTACCCAAATATGAAATTTTATCTGAGTTTTACAAATAGAACAAGTATACAATTAGTTAGTCAATATTCAAAATGGAATTGCGAAGTCTTTTTGAAATGTCACGACTCCACTATGAAAAAAAAAAAAAAAAAAAAAATCCCATTAGATATTTACAATTACTACATTAAAAAGTTTATTTTTCTGAAATAATGTCTGCCAATATTTTATTTAAAAAATATCCTAGAAGTTTGTGGTAGTAAAGGGAATCCCAAATGATGAACAGCCTACATTTTCTTGTTTAAGTTGTTTCTTGAAAGATTATGAGAGAACGCTTCGAACTTCTAAAACTAGTCTCTCATATCCTAAAAAAAAAATCAGTCTAATAAAATATTTACTGTATTGTACGTTAATGTAAAGATTTCAAATTCTATTTAAAGAAATGTGTTTTTTTTTTTCGGATTTTATGGAATAAAAAATGCAGTTCTAAATATGTAAGATATGCAATAATTTCATTTGTTTCCAAAGCAAAAACAGATTTCTTAGTGCCTCACAACAAAAAAAAAGTAGAGTAACTCAGACTTTAAAATTTTAAAGGACGACGCGAGAAGAGTATCTTTTCCTTCTCCAGTACACATATACATAATCTGATGACGCCAAAAGTCCTCGATTAAATGCTGATGCGTAAGATTTTTAAATGGATGTTTACATTAAAAATGAATAATTCATTTCAGGATTTTTTTTAACGATGGAAGAATAGCTAAATATCATTACTTCCGACTTAGCGAATTGCATGTATCGAAAGAAAAGCTTCGCAACCAGCAAATCAATTGTAAACAGTGTTTAGATGATTAATTTTAACGACTCAATTAGTAGATAATTTGTTTATTTAAAGGCAGAAAGCGAACACATGGAAGTGAATAGTCAATCAGGCACTTTGCTGACAGTTAAAATGTTATTCTCCTGAGCTAGACGTTTTGTGTGATCATGCCAAATATAATTAATTCATATAACACTTTTGATGTATATTGAGAATTACAAATTTGATATCCCAGTGGCCGATCAAGAATTTAACTCTGTCCTTGGAAAATAGATTTATTACTAGGTTGTGAGGTGTTCTATCCTTACTAATGTTATAAACGTGATAGTTAGTAAGGATGTTTGGTACTCTTTCACGCAAAACAACTAAATGGATTTTCATGAAACTTTACAATAATATAGCTTATACATCAGAAAACACATAGGCTATAAATTATAGCCTATAATTTATAAAAATATTGTGTGAAGTGTCCAAAATATAACAATTGTCAAGTAAGTTGGAAAAAATTCTGCCATGTACAAAAAAGCCCTCGACAGCATATATCTATCTTATGTGTGAATCAAAACTTTGCATTTCGTTTTGTCAACGCCAGGAACTGCGAAAGCTTGAAAAGTCGCATTGTGAGGCTGGTTACAATTTTAACATAAAATAAATACAACAAAAAGTAATATTAACGTTTTACACCTCCAGATATTTTAATTATTTATACTATTTTAAGTGTTCATTACACAAAATTTGTAATAATGTGTTACTTTTGCTGAGCAGAGATCAGCTTAGGAAGGTGATTTCAAAAATCGACCCACAAGAGAGTTACGGGGAGTTATAGATAAAAAAAAATCCTTTTTATCAGCTATTAGATCTACAGACTTAAAATTTAACGAAAAGGGTTTTTGTTTAGTTGAGATATGCAAAAAGGTTTTTTTTTTAATTTGCAATTCAAGTAAAATTAACTCATTAAAAACTTCTTTATCCTTCAATCTGTATTGTTTAATTTTTCAATTCACCCGTGCGAACAACGGGTATAACAGCTATAAAGATTTGATCAAATACATATGCACCATAGCAATTTGATGCTGCAAAATACAGTATTTCTTTATGTAGTAAGTGAATACGTCAATCCGGCTTTGGGCCACCTAGAAAACTACCCCCCCACCACCACATTGCGGGGGTGGGGGTACGATATACTAGTGCTCTGCAACCTTTTTATCGCTGCGGACCGGTCAACGTTGTGTGATTGCTTCTATTTAACAATTTTAATTTAGTTATATTTAAACATGCCTTCAGAATAAAATATAGTTATACCAAAAATGAATAAAAGTGATTTAACGTGAAATATAAAGTGATTTCCGTGGAAAGTTGCGCAAATCCGAGAGAAATGCTCCACTTTAAATAAAATGGCAATAGTTTAATGTTCTTTAGGCGGTCCGGCACCATTTGATCCATGGACCGGGGGTTGCAGATCACTGCTTTTCTCTATTAACACCACTAAGTATAGTGTTTGGAAATAAAAGCACCAGAATCTTTTTTTTTTGCAAAAGTTGTTGCATTTTACAATTTTTTTTACACAAATCGTTCTAAAAATGTGTAAACATCTTCTACATTATAAAATGCTGGGGTAAATTTTCATATGTATAATGTATCGGCCTTTTCATCTGAAGAAATTTGAGCTAGGCTATAACCCATCCTCAAACTTCGTCAACACAAAAGAAGGACTTAGTGTCCCCACAGATTTTATAAGCATTAATTGCATTAAATGATTTATTTTTTGTGGAAAACAGACTGAAACACTTAACTTGACTGAAACATCACTGACAATGATATCACGACCCAAACCACTAGGACAGGGATGGTGAACCAGTGGCTGATGGCACGTGACACAATATTTTGGGCACGACACTGATCAAAAGGGTTTGCAATTTAGTCCAAAATAACAAAGTTCACTGTGAAGTAATCTTCATGAGGGATCTCATTCGCGCTTTTGACGCTAAACTGCATGTTTTCATAAACGATATTATTACAAGAAAAACTACAAGTACTTTCCAAACTTAAAAAAAAATATCAAAGATTTTAGATATACATGAGAAACCAGATGAAGAAAAAGTTATAGAAGAATTGATTTCAGATAATTGATTCTTCAATCGAGGAATTTTCAGTGAGATGTTCTCAAGTCAAATAATTATCGGAAACGTGCAAGTTTATTTTGTACCCTCTGTGAGATTTCATTTGATAAATTAAACTTGTCCCAGTTCAACTGGTTGGAAATTGAAGAATTTAAATGCAACTGATTGATTTCCAGTGGTAGTTCAATATGTGAATTCAAAAATTTATTGAAACAAGAAAAAAGTTGAAATTGATGTATAGTAAAAATGCCAGTAATGAAAGTCTGGAAACATGGAACTTGATTCCAGATACATTTAACTGTTTGCAGAAGCTGCTCATGCTATTATAAACATATTTTCATCTACCAATGTTTACGAGTCATTATTCTCCGATATGAATAACGGTCAAGTCAAAATTATTTGATGGCACGTCTATACCTCATTAAAATTTCTTTAGAAAAAAATGGCACGTTGATCCATAAAGGTTCACCAGCCCTGCATTAGGATATCTCATTCCTTACTATTCAGGCCGAAGAGATTTCAATCAAATCTCTCTGGTAAAACGTTGTAAATGCGTCATTACACTTTCAAATTATTGTTTCATACCTACGGTAATTTAACATGATTCATAAACTTGCAAAAATTTTGCTTCATTACTTTAAGAATATAATTTTCAGTTATAAATATTAAAATAACATTTAAAATAAAATAATTTTTAAACTGTACAGATTATTATTTTCTTTTTCCATGAACAATCACAACACAAACAACCTATACCATAAAGCTATATGACATCAGAATACATTAAACCAAATTTATTACATTGGTTCAAAAGTTAATACAATATGCATTGAAATAAAAGGGACATTTTTCAATAGCAGAAAAACTATGAATCATGTTTTAAAAAAATATTTTATTTACAAATGTACAATTTATCATAGATGATTTTTAGAGCATTTGTCTTTAATGATTTTAACTTTTAATCATAATGTTTACTTCGTCTGTGCGATCCATGTCTATCACTAAATTTATTTCTTGAATGATATCTGCCACTGTAAGAGTTTGAGTATGGATGCTCTTTTTCACTTTTGTGAGGAAGAATAGGTTTCTTGAAAGGACGTTCTTTACAGCCAAATCTCAATTGCCCAGATTCCTTTTTACCACTAAATCCACCTCCTAATAATTTATTAAAAAAAAAGATAATTTATCAATTCTATTGTAACAAGATAAAGACACTATAAAAAATTTTTAAACAAACTTTCACAATTTGACAGCAATTAATGAAAAGTTGTATACACATATAAAAGAAATACAAACATAAGGCACACCTGTCACAAAATGTTTTATTACATATATTTAAGTGCATCCTAGTAGCTAAAAATTTCATGAATGTACGGTAATTAAACTCATTTTAAATCTGGTTTTTTTAAAAAAAAAAAATTTCACAGATAAAATATTTATTTACATAATTATATACTTATAAAATATACAAAGGTTCTTAAGTTTATAAGGACAAAAAGTAAATTTTTTCAATTGGTTTCAAGATTGAATTATATATTCTATTCAACGTAAAAAGCTTCAAATCAAATTACTACACAATATACCTCCAGATAGTTGGATTGTTAAATGCAATATTTTATATACTCTTCGTTGATTATTTTAATTTCTATAAGATATACCAATTGAAATTGTGTCGAATTTCTTTTTTTATATACACTATCTGCAGTGCTAGTTTAAGCTCATTTCGGACCCTGGGCGCAGAAAATCTAAAGGGCCCCTATTTATAACCAGAAACTCTGGTTAAGTCCAGCTTTATCTGGGCCCCCGGGCGTCTGCCCAAAGGATAAACTGACACTGACTATCAGGTCAAAAGTATTTAGACACCAAGCAGTATAGACTCAGAAAGTCCTGAAGCATATATTAATATATTGGTCCACCTTTTATACTGATGACAGCCTGAACATGTCTGGCGAGACTTTCTGCCAGTTTTTTATAGGTGGCTATAGGGAATGACTTCTAGGCATCCATCACAGCTGAAGCGAATGCTGGCAGTGAGGATGGCCGGTTACATAACCTGCATTCTAATTCATTCCAAAAGTACTTTAAAGGACTTAGATCAGGACACTGAGAAGGTCCGTCCAGTTTTTGAACACCCATTGCATTAAACCATGGCTGTGCAAGTCTCAAAGCATGAACAAAACAGTTACTGTTGAAAGTTAAATGGACCATCCCCAAAATATTGCCATAAAATTGGGAGAGCAGCATTGTCCAGAATGTTTTCATACATTCAGAGTACATTTTTTCCAACCACAGGAACAAAGAGACCCATTCTAAACCATAAAAAACACCTAACCACCACCTAACTTTACATTGCTCAAAGAAGTGCTCACTGGATAATTGCCAAACCCAGACATATACAACATGCAGCTAAATTGTAAATAGAGATTAATCACCCCAAGAAACATTTTGCCCACATATCTGTAAGTCCAAGGATGGTGAGCCCTGCACCACTGCAATTGATGCTTTGCATTCAGGAGAGTGATGTTTGGCTTGTGGGTTGTTGCACGACTATGAAATCACAATCTTTTAACTAACAGTCCTGCTGCTAGCACTAACCCCTGAGGAATTTTGTAACTCCTGAGTGATTTCAACCCACAAGGACCTGCAATTTTGTTTCATTACCCATTTCAGAGTTCTATGTCTGTATGCACCAATTTGTTTTTGTTCTGTTACTTTGTTTTTCAGCAGTTTCCTTGTCTGAATGTCAACACTTTAAAAATTATATCACTAATGGTGGATTTTAGCTCTTGTAGAATGTCCAAATTTTTTTTAAAAATTATTTCCTTCAAAGGTGGCATCCTACTAAACTGCTCGGATCAAAGTCCCTAAGCTTCTTTTAACTTACCCATTGTCTGTGACAAACATATAAATATAACTTGACAAACCATTACAACACTTTTATCGCTTTTGGTTACACATAAAATGATGTCACCTGCACTGGTGAAGTACTAAGTGTGCCTCACATCAAATTTCATTTGGAGGTCCTTTTTTGGAAAATCAATATGATCGCATGAATAAAACTTATGTGAAACTGCCACAATACTTATACAAAGACATATACATTAAAAAATTTAACTAAAAAATTAGCCTATTCAATAAATAGGTACTTTTTCTTCGGAAGAATGCATTTATAAAAATATTCATAGCAGAAGAGTATTTTAGTTTTTCAAGTTTGGTCTGCTTCTAAAAAAAATCTAAGATATAATTTTTAAACAATTTTAGCTTAAATAAACTTTTTTCAGCTGTTGCAGTTGTGACATGTGGGATAAAAAAATTGCAGGCATGCTGTTATTACATCTGGAAAATTGGAAAAATTATAAACCAAAAACAATTATATAAATTCAAATACGTTTTTCTGATTAAAAATAAGTTAAAAACATAATATATTTCTGAAAGCAGTTCAGCTTTCCATGAATTTATTATAAAACTTACAAAACGTCCAAAACCATTATTCGACTTTATCATAGCAGATTAGTAGAAATCACTATTGTTAATATAAAAACTAAGAAAGGTTTTTATATTATAAATTGCAATATTAACTAATCTTGGCATTAACAAAAGCGTTATATACCAACAAACATGAATAATTCAAAATTGTTATTACAAATGTAATTAATTTATTGTCCAATGTTGAGGCAATATGTATTTGTTCCTCCTTTTATTTCAATTATTTGTTGACTGAAACTGTAAATTTAGAATTCTTGATAAATTTATGCAATTTTTAGAAAACATGTTTTTAGTTGCATATTGCATGGTTTAAAAGAACATGGAACGAATATATACAGATAATATATAAATAAACTCCTTTTTTACTATACAAATATAGCATTTATTTCGCATGTTTTTACAGTGTTTTAAGTAACATTACAACTGTGAGAAAAATATGAACTCTTTTTTTATACAGAATAATAATAGGTCAATAATCATTCAATTTCAAATAATCATTTTTAATAGTATTCTATCTCTTCCAAATACTCTCTCATAGCAACCTGAGAATGTTTTGGACATGGCATTTTCCAAACAGGAAAAAATTAGTGTAAACATAGTAAAAAAAGCCTCTAAGTTACATAACTATGTGTAGAAACAAATATTGTTTTGAAATGAAACTTAGTTAATTATGTGAACACTCAAAACAAACAGAAATGATTTTAGTATGGAAAATTGAAGTTATCATTTTAGACTGAAAGAATTGATAGTGATGAGAAAGATATTTTTAATTAATAAAATTAAGAATGGAAAACTGAAACTAAAACTTAAGCTCTGAAAACTTGCAAATATCTTAAAACCTACTTTGTTGCCAGAACTGAAGTTAGGGGGTAAGCATTCCAATTATATAAGCCACAGGAAAATGCAAACAACATTAACACAAATTGTTTTTTCCCAATATTTTTGTCCCTTTTAGGGTAGTGTATATCCTTAAACTTTGTTTTTCTATTTGCTTTATGGACTTCATCAAAATATCTGAACACAAGTACAAATAATAAAAATTTTATTCATTTAGATTATTCTCTATGTGAAATTTCTGTTATTAGTAAATAATGCAAATAGCTGTAAGTAATTTCAGGAAAACATGAAGCTTCTTTATTAAATAATACTCAGATTCTTAAAAAATAATTAAAACACCACATAACAATTCCCCCTTGTTGTTGCCTTTTTTTCATCCTCTTATGGTAACATAAAATATTATGAGCAATAAAATATAAGAATATACCAACTTTATATTTTATATACATGGTCTTTTTAAATACAGTTTTTAAAAAATAATAAGACCGTTTCCTTTTCCACTAATTTACTCTAATACGGCTTATGGTTGTTAATTGCTCCTGAAAAATGGGAATGAAATTCAGATATTTACTGATAGCTGAACTTTTGAGATCAATGTAGAAATGTAGTATCGTTTTTAAAATATTGATTAAAATGTGTGGTGTAAAACTTAAAATTATCACATGAATATTTATTTAGTTTAGTACTTAGAATTATATGAAAAAATTATATATATATAAAAAAGGTATGTAAATAAAATACGAGTTTTTCTCTGATTAAAAAAAGTTAACATAATAGATTTTTGAAAGCAGCTCAACTTCTCAAAGCGTTATCACAGGGTGAGAACCTTTATTGGTTTTCAGTATAGCAGGTATGATAGATCTTTATATTGAAAATAGTAATTTCTACTCATCTCAATAATTGCCTCCTATATTGAGGCAATATGTATGCATTCCACGTTTTATTTTAGTTATTTACTGAAGCAAGTATAAGTGTATAAATTTTTAAAATAGGTTAGTTTCACATTACATAGCTTAAAAGAAAGTGGAATGTACTTCTTTTTAACAATACAAATACTTTGGTCCAGTAGCCAAGCACAGGCATTGGATAAATAAATACTATACAAATACAGTATTAATGCGATGCCCAAGTTTGTTCATTTAATTTCTCTGTAATAAACCCAGATTCTTAATATAACATCGCATCATGACAATCAATTAAGTTAACTAATTCTAAAAAGTAAATTACTCATCTTACAATAAATGATACACTGATCGTATAGTTTTAAAACAACTATTTGTTGGGGTGAAGCGAGTGAACTATTTTTTCTGGCGGAAGGATAACTGAGTGATCCGCCCACGCGCTCTTTTTCCCGCCTTCACTCCCGCGCATTCCTTCTACGAGGTTGACGAGCTGACCGTTCGCTGTGTGCTTTTGGGTCAGACTTGCTGTGTGCAGTATCCGCGATCAATATTTTCGTATGTATATAAATAAATGTGATGTCCCAAGATACCGTAGTAGAAGAGATTTCACAAAAGAACAACAAGTGGTAGCAGAGCGTGGTTAATCTGTGTGACGAGTTAGTTGACTTTGTGAACGTTTAAACCTTTCTACCTACAATGGATAAGATAACTATTCCCGATTTAAACGGAACGAACTATTTTATTTGGGAGCTTAAGATGAAAGCTGCCCTTAGCTTAAAAAGATTAGCCCCTCTAATCTTAGAGGATAAACCTGAAGACCTTACCCGTAAAGATGAAATGGACTGGATTACGAAAAACTCAGATGCAATAGCATACATTAAGTTATCGCTCGCAGATGAGCAAGCCTTACAGTTCGCGGCGGAAGACAACGCGAAAGTGCTGTGGGATAAAATTAGAGCGACTTACATGGGCGAAGGTGAAGACCGAAAAATTGACGCGGGCAATGAACTCAAGAACATCCGAATGAAAAATGGCGAAACTGTAGCAGATTATATTGCAAGAGCGCGGGGATTTCGACTAAGTGTCACTCCCTTGGACTGGATGTGTCGCCGAGGGAATTGGTCTACCATACCGTTAGAGGATTAAATGGAAAATTCTCCAAAGTGCGGGATATTCTGAAAACGCAAAGAGGAAAGAGCATGGACGAAATATTACAAATTTTAAGGGAAGAAGAAGCAACTTTAAACTTGCCAATTAAAACTCGCATGGATGGAATTAATGAAGCATTTTATTGTAAAAGAAAAAATGAAAAGCAAACGAGACTGTGTTATATTTGCAGAAAATCAAATCATCTAGCTAAGGACTGTTATTATAGAAACAAGAACACACACACTCTCCAAGTACAAGCCAAAGAAACAATTCGTCTAGAAATGGACACGTATTTACAGCTTCCCATCGAGAAGAAAAACCTTGTGACAATATCTGGATTCTGGATAGTGGTGCATCCTGTCATATGGCTAAAGAACCTGTGTGGTTCAAAAATATTAGTCCAGAAGTGATGGAAATTTACTTAGCCGATAAAAATTCTAAAATGATGAGCCAAGGAACTGGAAACGTTTCAGCTAAAACTGTGAGTACAAAACATTGTAATTCTATTAATCTTACAATTACTGATGTCAGTTATGTTCCTCAATTAAGATGTAATTTACTGTCTGTAACATGTTTAATGGATAAAGGTTGTAAGATTAAATCAGAAAATAATTGAGTATTGATATATGATAAAAATGATAAGTTAATAACTAAAGCATTTAAAAATAATGGTAGATTAGAAATTAAATTAGAACCTATGTATAATTCTGAATGTTTTATTTCTGACCAATCTACTAATAATTATGAAATTTGGCATAACAGGTTATGTCATTTAAATTGTAAATATATGTTTAAAATGAAAGATTATATTGATATTGATAATGTAAATAATTTCACATGTGAAACTTGTGATATAAGTAAGGTAACCAGAAAAACTCATCATAGTATTGATATATATCAAAGCTCACAAATTCTTGAGTTGCTCCATGCCGACCTGTGTGGTCCAATTAATATCGAATCGCATGGTGGTGCAAGATATTTTATGGTAATTGTAGATGATTTTTCTGGCATGTACTTTACTTATTTCTTAAAAAATAAATATGAAGTGTTTGATATATTTTCTCAATTTAAAGCCAAATATGAAAATTTAACTGATAAAAGGATTAAAAAGATAAGAACTGATAATGGGTTAGAATTTGTAAATGAACAACTAGATACTTACCTGGCTAATTCAGGAATATTTCATGAAAAAACTATTCCATACAATAGTAAATCAAATGGCAAGGCAGAAAGAGAGCCAACCGTGTTCTTCTAGAAAGAGCTAGATCTTTATTATATGAAAGTAAACTTCCTTTAAAATTTTGGGCTGAAGCTATTAATTGTAGTACTCAAGTATCTAATGTTACACCACGAAAAGGGAAAGAAAAAATCCCATTAGAAACTTGGACAGGTGATAAACCAAAATTAAATTATCTGAAAAAATTTGGCTGTGTGGCCTATTTTCACGTTCCGAAAGTATTGAGAAATAAATTTGAAGTTCCAGGAAGACGGAATTATGCTAGGATATGCTAGAGAAAGGAGGGGATATCGAATTTATGATATTAAAAATCAAAAAGTAATTGAGGAGAGATCAGTTAAATTTAATGAATATTTAAAAGGTAGTAATTATTTAGGTGAGATAGAAAATGAAACATGGGATATTGACTCGTTTTTTGAAGTCTCTCCCGAAAGAAACTAAATTATTCAAAATACAGAGAATGGAGTGTTGTATAATTTTGATATAAATAATGGACCTGGAGCAATTGAGAATGATAACTCAATTCCCCTTCAGACCACGTCATCACCTCGGACAGGCAGAATCCAAATTCTGGTACTTGAATTGAATGATGTGCAAAATCAAATCCCTGTTAGAAGATCGGAAAGACTAAAATCTAAGCTGATGTCTGTCCATTTGGTGAATAATGTACCAAACTCTTATTTTGAGGCAGAAAATAGTGCTAATTGGAAAAATTGGAAATTAGCAATGGAGAATGAATTAGATTCGTTAGATAAACATAAAGTTTGGGAAATTGTACAAAACCTGCGAAATCAAAATTAATAAAAACTAAATGGGTATATAGCTTAAAACAAGATGATGCTGGGAAAAATATAAAATACAAAGCAAGGCTTGTAGCAGCTGGTTTTAATCAAATTAAAAACATAGATTATTCAGAGTCGTATTCACCAGTTGTAAACATTGAATCTTTTCGATTGTTAATTGCACTTGTAGCTAAATTAAAGTTAAATGTTAATTTCTTTGATGTAAAAACTGCATACTTATATGGTGATTTAGAGGAGACGGTGTATGTGTTACCCCTCCTGGTTATGAAAAATTAATTGGAGATGATAAAGTTTGTAAATTAAAAAAGAGTATTTATGGTTTGCCACAGTCTGGTAGAAACTGGTACATGAAAATAAAGGGTGAATTAGAAAATTTTGGTTTAAAACAATTAGCTTCTGATAATTGTTTTTTTATTAAATCTGTTAATCAAAGTGTTCTTATATTATGTATGTATGTATGTAGATGATTTAGCTATTTTTTGTAACAATGATAAAATGTATGAAGATATTGTTAGTAAGATTAAAAATGTATTTGAAGTGGTTGAAAACAAAACTAATAAGTTTTTAGGCATGGAAATTGAAAAATTAGAAAATGGTATTTATTTGTCCCAGTGTGACTACATTAATTCATTATTAGTCAAACATAATTTAGAAAATTGTAAAAGTGTGAAAACTCCAATTGTGAAGGGGAAAGACAAAATTTTTCCCTCTACAAATGAATTTATTGATATTACTATGTATCAGGAATTAATTGGTGAACTTTTTATATTTAGCTAATAGAACTCGACCTGATATTTCTTTTTGTAATATCTTATTTATCCCAATTTAATCATAATCCAGAGAAGACATTACAATTTGGCTAAACGAGTGTTAAGATATTTGATGGGCTCAAAAGATAAAAAATTGTTTTATGAAAAATGAATTTGGTATTTTAAATGCTAGTTCAGATGCTAGTTGGGGAAATGCAGAAAATGGAAAATCATTTTCTGGAGGTGTAGTTTTACTAGGTAATTCATTAATTTTATGGAAATGTCGTAAACAAAAGAGTGTTAGTTTATCAACATGTGAAGCAGAGTTATTTTCTATTTCTGAAATTTGTAAACATATAATTTGGACTGTAAATTTGTTAACTGAATTAAAATGTGAAAAATTTATAAATAATGCTGTAACTTTAAATTCAGATAGCCAAGCAGCAATTCAGTGGATTAAGGATACCCGTTCTTCAAATAAATCAAGGCATATGAACTTACGTTTTCATTTTATAAAGGATTTAATTGAAGATACTGTAATTAAATTAGAATATGTCCAAACAGAACTTTTAATTGCAGATTTCCTTACGAAAGCCATGAATGTAGAAAAGTTGGAATATTCAATGCAAAAAATTGCATTACTCTCTTGATTTTATGTCACTGTGTTTATTGTTATATTTTATGTATATTGTGTATATGTCTATAATGTTTGTATTGTTTGAAAAAAAATGTATCACTCGCAGGAGGGGTATGTTGGGGTGAAGCGAGTGAACTATTTTTTCTGGCGGAAGGATAACTGAGTGATCCGCCCACGCGCTCTTTTTCCCGCCTTCACTCCCGCGCATTCCTTCTACGAGGTTGACGAGCTGACCGTTCGCTGTGTGCTTTTGGGTCAGACTTGCTGTGTGCAGTATCCGCGATCAATATTTTCGTATGTATATAAATAAATGTGATGTCCCAAGATACCGAAGTAGAAGAGATTTCACAAAAGAACAACACTATTGAATTTATTTAAGTAACTATAAATTTACTTCACAACAAGATTAAAATTTAACTTAACTTGAGAGAGAGATGAAGTGGGGCAGGAGGATGGACATGGTTGATGCCTGGAGTCCCGCGGAGAATTAGATTCTCAAGGTCTGGGATCTGCTCAGTCTGTCTCTTTCTGTCTCCAAATCGGGGTGCATCCCGTTTTATTTGACGTTATTTTCACACGAAAATCCTAGAGCGGACTATTTGCCTTGTCCACTTAATTGCCTCCGATTGGTCCAGAACCAGCGCAGAGTTACCGCACGAGGTTCATTGCACTTTCAGAAGCGCGGGAAATCTGATGACGCACCCCGCAATTTATGGGTGTAGTGACCCAACCCCCCAGGCGTGGGAGCCTTCTCGGCACACCCTTGCCGAGGAATTCAACCCCATTAGTGATGGGAAAAGAAAACGAATTCCACCAAACTGAGTTCGAAATTTTGAAGTTCTGTTGAATATTCCTGAATAATCCGCGCCTCCCATCACTATCTATTTTGCTTGGTTTTGCACAGCATTTTTTGTGACATATCAAATGAGTAAAAATAAAGTCAAATGCTTATAATGAACTCTATTATACAGGATAAGGAAATAATAAAAATAATTCTTACCGTTATAATCTAAATCAGTTTGACTTGTTGATAGAAGGAAAGAAAATAAATTTTTGCAATGTTTCTTTATTTTTCTTAATTTAAGGTTTAAAAGCGTAATTGTAGTATGTGATCTAATTTTCCTCATATTTTAACATTTCACAGCGCAAAGAATCAATGGAATTAACAAAGTAAAATTAAACAAACATTAAAATGTTTTACTGTGAAGCTGTTAGAATGACTACATATAGAAAGCATATTTTCTACGAAGAATGGCACACCACATTGAGGCTATTATACGGGGCAATTAATTAGCGACTGGGAGAGTGGCATAGGTCTTCTTGCGCTTATGGTTCTATTTTTTTCTCAGAAGGGTAAACAGCATTTGAACCTTTGCTGACCATGAGTGCTCATGCAGTCTTTGGAATATTGCAAGAGAACCAAGATAAATACATTCTATTATTCTCTTTCATTGGACCACATTTGGAAAATTTCTAACTAAGGGCCGCACCTTCTTGTATTTTGTAGATACATTTATCTATAGTCAGTCAATTAACAAACCAAGAGATTTTGTCATTTACAAGTAAATAACATTTCGCTTATACCAATCTAAATGCTATCTGTATTTTACTTCAAATGATTTTTCTGATACGCCACTCTGAATAGGAGTTTCTAAGAAACCTTTTCGGGTCTATGATAATTCTTGTATTCTCATTATGTTGAGCAAAACAATACCAGCCTTTAAAGGTTTGTAATTGTGGGAACTAAGATGTCGAGTTAGCAGGGAAAAAGTTTAACCGCTTGAAGCCAGAGACAATTGCTTTAATTAATGTAAAAGAGAACTCTGTTAATAAGACTATTGATAATATTTTACGATTATATATGTCCAGAACACCATATTATTGATACAGTGGTAGATATGACCCTGGCCACCTGCCAGGTCCACTTCTTTAAGGGGATGCCCTAATAAAGAGTGTTTTTTTTTCCAGGTATAGAGGTTTAAGTTGGCATTACTTTCCAAGATTGCGACCGATTTAACAGCTGTCAAGTGATTTATTCTCAGTTTGGTTTGGCAATTCATCAAAACGATCATCAAGCAAGGCGTAGATTCATCGAATGGGCCCAAAACGAGATTGCCGTTGTTCCCGATTTTCATAAGCGAATTTTGTTTAGCGATGAAGTGCACTTCTGGTTGAATGGCTACGTCAACAAACAAAACTGCCGCATTTGGAGTGATACTAATCCACAAGTGTATGTCGAAACACCGTTACATCCAGAAAAACTGACTGTTTGGTGCGCTTTATGGGCTGGTGGAATCATTGGTCCGTACTTCTTCAAAAACCATGAAGGCCACAACGTTACAGTCAATGGTGATCGGTATAGAGCCATGATTACTAACTTTTTCATTCCTGAATTGAACAATCATGATGTCCAGGAGCTGTGGTTCCAACAAGACGGCGCAACATGTCACACAGCTCGTGCCACAATCGATTTATTGAAAGACACGTTTGGTGACCGCCTAATTTCACGTTTTGGACCTGTGAATTGGCCTCCAAAATCTTGTGATTTAACACAGCTAGACTATTTTCTGTGGGGCTATGTAAAGTCATTGGTCTATGCGGATAAGCCACAATTGTTCGACCATTTGGAAGACAACATCCGCCGTGTTATTGCCGATATACGGCCACAAATGTTGGAAAAAGTCATCGAAAATTGGACGTCCAGATTGGACTACATCCGAGCCAGCCGTGGCAGTCATATGCCAGAAATCATATTTAAAATGTAATGCCACAAGATTATCTTTCGAATAAAAAAAATTCATGTCAATCGAATAATACATCATTGTTTTATTGCAATTTAAAGTTCTATACCTCTAAAAAAAACACCCTTTACTTTTGGTCAGATAGTGTACAACAGAGCTAGACTTTTAAATAGATAAACATAAAAAAATCTGACATTTAACATATACTTATTGATGTCTGAAAAGCAAGTACATCCATTTCACTGATCACTTAATCACTGAAGGTCTCTGTTCAGACAGACCACCAAATCGGGACATCTGTTCATGCACCTCAGCGTCCAATGGTCACGTGTATTATGATGGGCACAGTAGTTCCTGGCCCTCATGGATTGTTGTGCTTCTGAGTTTGAGTCTTAAGTTTGAGGATTACCTCACTTTGGGGATACCCCTTAGATAAACATGTATTTCCACTCATTTGCAATTAAACATTTTTCTTTCAATTACGTTTATTTCAGAAGGAAGTTTGATTTTTCAAATGTATTTGCTTAATAACATGTATATTTGTGTATTATATTAAAAATTTGATCAATCCAAAATTACATGTTTTTAGCTCCTCTAAAAGCTTTTAGGATTTTTCAACTGATCTTACAATCCATATACGTTTTATAGTAGTATATTTAAAAATAATAAGGACATTTTTACGACTGTGTGAGCTGTTATGCCTCGTTTATAAATATAAAAAATTGCATTCAGCTACAGTTTTTAAAATGTACAGAAATAAGTGGAGAAAAAGGATACTTACATATTATGAATATTTTTGACAGCAGTAAGATACATTTATATATATTTCAGTTTCTTTACAATTTGAATAGAAGTTGTAAGCCATTTTGCGAATAGTTTGATATTGAGTATAAACCCATAGGGTGTTTAATATAGTAAAGTGTTTTACTTTGATACCAGCACACATTAAAATAAGGCTCATTTGCAGTTAGTTATATGATCAGCTTCAGTGATATTTAAATTTTCAAAAATAGTCTACACGTACGAAAACATTCTTTCACAACCGCACACCACATCTCATACTATATCTTCCCTACAGCAGGAAATATTTGTGTATACTGAAAAATTTAATACAGGATACATTTCCAAGTGTTAAATTTGTTTTTAAAATTTGGTATGAATACATTGTGGAACTGTCGGTTAACTTCACTGAACCAAATTGTTTTAAGTGTACTGTTTTGAAAGACAAGATTAATTAGGGAGAACTTTTCTCACAATAGAATTTGTAATGACTGAATTGTGTGAAAATGTAGTTATCGATGTGTGTCATTTTTCTTTGTAATAAAAGAAATAGAAAGATAAGAAATTTAACTTGAGTAGAAAATGGTTAGAAGTACTGTCATGCGCATTTGTCATGCGCATATCTCCTCATTAAAATTAAAAATTATTGACTGAATGTTTGTTATGTCCATCACAAATGCCGATGTAGAAAAGATATTTTTATTTAATACAAGGAGTTCGAAAAGGAGAGCACTAGGAATGAAAATTTAGATTTTTTCCGAAAAATATTCAGTTAACATAAAAATATCATTTATATGATTTAAATTTAAATAAATTAAAAGTATTGAAATTATTTTTTATGTTATTCTAAATTAAAAATATAATTGAATAGAGAAAGATCTGTTTTATTTCATAAATATATGCACCATTAATTGTCTCATTGTTTAAAAAAAAGATAGGGCCTTTACTCTTTTTATCTCATAACTTTTTTAAAAAACAGGAAAGTGAGCGTGTTTTCTTACTCTCATATTCAAAAATGAATACAGGATGCTTTTTTCTAGTTCAAATCGCAATACCAAAATATTTTTTTTTAATTTTTAAAAAATGACAGAAAAATAAATTTTGTTTGAAGAAAATATAACTATTTTTCAACTTTTAACACGCCACTTATTTCATGTTTTTTTTACCCTGCATTTTAATTTAATTTTACTGTGACTGAATCTATGGGGAAAACGACAGAGTGGAACTACTGTTTTCATACAAGATTGCCCAAGGCAAAAACAGCTAGCTGTAAACGATTGCTATCCTGGTTCTTACTGATTAAAGACGCCGAACCAAGTCATAAAGTTGTCCCCTTTCGACCTCCCAAGTTTTAAAAGGGGGAAAGAATTGAAGTTTGTTGCATTTTTGAAGGGAATAGCAATATAAGAGTAAAACATTTTCGAAATAACTTTTCAGGAGGAAGGTATCCAGTTAGAGGGTTAAATAATAGATAATTTCTTTTCCAATTTTAAAAGCCTTAAAAAATTAAACTAAAGAATAATATTGTTCAGAATATAAATTACTAAATACAATTACATTAGATAAAATGAAATTATGTGTTCGGATTTCTCATGAAAATTTTATGCACTTCCTTCCAATTACTGAGGAACTATTCTATTTTAAAACTGCCAATTACCAATTATTAGAATCTTAAGTAAGCATGACTTAAAAAAATAAGTTTTAACTACTAATTAATTAATCATAAAAAAGGGAAATGTGATGAATCATTTGCACAGATATAGGGTGTTTTTTTAGAGGTATAGAACTTTAAATTGCAATAAAGCAACGATGTGTTATTCAATTGACATGAATTTTTTTTATTCGAAAGATAATCTTGTGGCATTACATTTTAAATATGATTTCTGGCATAGGACTGCCATGGCTGGCTCGGATGTAGTCCAATCTGGACATCCAATTTTCGATGACTTTTTCCAGCATTTGTGGCCGTATATCGGCAATAACAGGGCGAATGTTGTCTTCCAAATGGTCAAGCGTTTGTGGCTTATCCGCATAGACCAATGACTTTACATAGCCCCACAGAAAATTGTATAGCGGTGTTATATCACAAGATCTTGGAGGCCAATTCACAGGTCCAAAATGTTAAATTAGGCGGTCACCAAACGTGTCTTTCAATAAATCGATTGTGGCACGAGCTGTGTGACATGTTGCGCCGTCTTGCTGGAACCACAGCTCCTGGACATCATGATTGTTCAATTCAGGAATGAAAAAGTTAGAAATCATGGCTCTATACCGATCACAATTGACTGTAACGTTGTGGCCTTCATCGTTTTTGAAGAAGGATTCCACCAGCCCATAAAGCGCACCAAACAGTCAGTTTTTCTGCATGTAACGGTGTTTCGACATACACTTGTGGATTAGCTTCACTCCAAATGCGGCAGTTTTGTTTGTTGACGTAGCCATTCAACCAGAAGTGCGCTTCATCGCTAAACAAAATTCGCTTATGAAAATAGGGAACAACGGCAATCTCGTTTTGGGCCCATTCAACAAATCTACACCTTGCTTGATCATATTTAAAATGTAATACCACAAGATTATCTTTCGAATAAAAAAAAATTCCAAGTCAATCGAATAATATATCGTTGTTTTATTGCAATTTAAAGTTCTATACCTCTAAAAAAAACACCCATTATAATGCAGCATATAGGCCTCTAGAATGAAACACAGGGTTCAAAAGAAATTTAGAATGAAAACTATTTAGACTATTTCTAATTTTTTAGAAGAGGGGGTAGAGTTTCATAATAAAAAACTTTTAAGAAATTAATAACTGATATCTCTGTTAAAAAAATATGAGAGATTCAGCCAAAGAATTACCTTTGAAACTTGCAATAAATACAGCCCTAATATTATCCAAAATTTATATTTATTTTTTGTATAAAAGAAAACAGTTAAAAATTTCTAATTTAAAAATTCTACAGTTAAATTGTCTAAAATTGAAAATGAAAAGAAAAAAGAGAAACTTTGGAAAAGAGAAAATTATAATGGTGCAAACAAATAGAATAAGCAAATCAAAATTAGAAAAAAGCAAAAAAAAAATGTAAATTAATCTGAATTTTATAGCAATTTTGAAAAATTATACAACTAGCTGCAATGAAATGTAAGAAATTACATATAGTTTAAATGCTCACAATATTCAAGAGATTCTTAAAATATTGTTGTACGGAATTAAATATTCCAATTTTACACCATAAAAAACGTTATAAATAAAGAATACTTCAAAAGCTTACTTTCTTCGGTGCATCTTCTTCTGTTATAGGATTTAAACGTCCTACAAATATAGTATCTTTAGGGTCTCCAACAACCAATTTATTTGATTTATATTCAGCCTAAACAAAAGGTAAAAAAATTCACAATTATAACACTTGTACATTTTTTACAAATAGATATATGATTTGCAAAAAAAAAATGCATTCAATATTATGAAAAACTATGAAAGGTAATATAAAAAAATATTTTAATCAGTTTGAAAATCTATGCAAAAAAGGAAACTCAAATATATGTATAAGCTATCTATGAAAGAAATTTCAAACTTGTGAAAGAAATTTCAGCAAAAATTAAAAATGAATCATATTGAGTTTTCAAAAGAGCAGAAATTTTACAATGAATGTACAAACGAAAGTACATATTTAATCTTAAGTAAGCATTACAAGTACAGTTTTACATTGATTTATATTACAAGATTTACTATCATCTTTCACTATAACTCATCATATTTACTTCCTAGAACTAAGGTTTACTTTCCTGAGAGAAAGAGGAGATATATGCAATTAAAGTCTATTTTTCAACCTTGCTTTGTAATTGTGCCAGGTTTAAAAAAAATTAAATTTTATTATTTCAACTTCTTTAAAATTGATATATTATGTAATTTTTTAAAACATTATTCATTTCAGAAGAGATATTCATTAATATACAACAGTTTAATAGGTGAAAATGTATATTTAATAATTTAATTTTATTATAAAAAAAGTAAATTTAAATTCACTTTAAAGCATTAATACATTTAAAAGTAAAACCGAATCAATATTTCTACAGAAAAATTTGCAACAAACAGAAAATCATAATATATTCAATTTGAATTACTATGGTACATTCAGAATTGAGAAATTCTGAACTCAATCATAATAAGGAATAATTTACCTTACATTGACAATGTGCTTTTTTTTAAATTTAAAAGTAATTTTATCTTATATGTCATGGAATATAATGGCCGTATAAGACATTTATCAAATAATGACAACATACTTGCATTGCTCGGACGATTCCATGGTCATGAGGAACAGTGTCTGTTCCATCAATACTACCAGCTTTCAAAGGATCATAAGTATGAGGGACAGATTCCCATTTCAAAGATGACATAGTTGAATCTCTAAATAAATTAAATAACAGGCTTATAAACAATAGATACAAGAGTAATAAGCATTTTTAAACAGTTGTTACTTTAATTATAATCCACTGCTCTAAGAATACTTATTTATCTTTTCTTATTATATACACAACAGTGTCCTAATATTTCTTTGCTTTCACAATCATTAAAATATTATTGATTTTAAAAGTCATCAGAAGTCAAAACCTCAATCTACTTAATAATTTAAGAACAATGACACATTGCATAAGTATAAAAATTAATAACGGCATTAATACTTTTTTTAAAAAAAGGCCCACAATTCTAAATAAACATTAACCAAATAAAATACATTCATTACGTATTCATTACAAACCTCATATCCTAGAAAAAAGTGTTGCCAACTGTGTCACAGAAAGTTTGCAGAATACATTATTTGTAATAAAAAACAATGCATGCTTATTTGCTTTAACATGGGTAAAAAGATTGCAAATGAATGTAAAGATTTCAAAGTAACTTTGAATTGGCATAACTGATATACGGCATTGAATAAACTAATTCTAAATGAAAGGAACAAAAGTTAATACAGAGTGACATTTCTTTTAAATAATTATGCAGCGATCTTACAGCTCAACAAAACGACTCCAAAACTGAACTGAATTGATCTGTTATTCTTTCAGCATGTCTGGTTCAAGCGTAATGAATGGCGTAGCGTTAAATAAAGAGCACTTTTTGAGTTCCTCACACCCTCGGGCATTCCTCTTCCGCACGGTCAAAGGAAAAGAGGTTGCTTGTCATTGGTAGATGTGCAATGCGGTCATTATTTTGGGTTGCCTTGTTTGGCGTTATAGCATTTTTCTATGCCGTAGTGGTTCATTGAAACATAAAAGTTTTGTCCCAATTTGGGAGATTGTTTTTCAGGCAGTTTTTTCTTCCGTGTCTTGAGTGTAATAGCTAAATTCCCTTGCGTATGAAATTTTCACTGTAAAAATAACAATCGGTTCTTTTTTTCATTCACGTAAATCAAAATATTTTTAATGGATTCAATTTTGTAGAAGAAATATATATTTGAGCTTAGTAAATGAGGAACTCAATTACAAATAAAAAAATTGTTATATAATTTTTAATAATCCATTTACTGTGATTAATAATACTTTGAAAATGAATTACATGTTTCGAGTTTTATCCTTATGTAAGAAAAAAGAAGTCACTTATAAATAAAGAAAATTTATGTTTTTTTTATAATATATATTTATATATTGGTAATATTAATGTACATTTTAAAGGTAAATGAATTCGTTCTTATATCAGAATGAATTTGTACAGGCAAGTGATATTTTAAATTATTAGCTTAATTTCATTTTTGTAATTAGTTATTTGTTTTTTGTGTATGAGTGAAAGACTCATTTATTCACATTTCTAAAAAAATTCGTCTAATACTCTGTTTCCTTTTAAATTTTAGAATTAAATATACTGCAAAAATTTTAGCTATTATAAACTTAACTATATAAATAAACTTATACATAAATTTTTATTTTCTATCTTTAGTAAAATACTATAAATAAAGTGATTCGTGGCTATTGTATAAGAAACACCTCACTGTTCTAACTTCCACATCACATCCATATTATTCGTTCAAGTTATCATCAACACATTTATTCACATAATTCTCAATTTTTGCAGTTATTTTAGAGGTTTCCTCTTTTAACATGCTCACACATACAAATCTTCATTCAGGGTTTAAATCTAAAGTCCTGAAATAGAGTACCACTTGAATCCCTTCATCAGGGGTTTGTTATAGAGAATAGTTTGTTTTTATAACAGGCAAGTATAATGAAGATATAGTCATTAATGGAATTTGGATTCATCTTAAGAAGTATTTACTGATCGATGTTGTGTCACTCTTGAAGCACATCAATTTTCTCCTTTCCTAAAGTATGTTTCCTCCTGTAAAGCTACTGCTCGAGAATTAATACGAAAATATGACATAAAATAATACGTTTTCGAGCAAATATAATAATTAGCCATTAAATTATAATTTCCAAAAACTTATTTAGATTTTGCATATTATTTTAAAAGAATTTTCACACACTAATTATTGACTTCCTTATAGTTACAATTAGAGATAATCAAGAAAGTATAAAACGTAGCAGAAATTATTTAACGAAATCTCTCTCTCTCATTTAGAAAAATTTCTTTTTCCAACATTTTCATTCTTAGAATATATATATATATATATATATATATATATATATAGTAGTAGTAATTTAAAGTTTATTTTAAAATATCCAGAAATGGGCTTAATTTTCGAGAAATATATATCTTTATATTCACGTGTGTTCTGGTATCGTTTTAAAATGTATTTGTACTTTCTTTCCATTTTATTTCGTTATTTATGAGCACAATGGCGTTGGAAGTATAAAGTACGCACTCAGTAAATTTTCGAAACACCACTAATATTATACGAAAATGTAAGAATTTTTTAAAAAATTATTATTTGTCAGTTATAACCCAACAAACTAAACATATATGTCTGAAATAAAATAACCGTAACAGTTATAGAAACAATTAATTACCGCAAAAGCCAGCGTATAACGCACTATTTGAACACAGAAAATAAGATTGAAATTCATGAGTGCGCATTATAATCTGGGGAAAAAATGTTAACTTTAAAAATAAGAAAAAAAGTTTATGGAAAAAAAAATTAGACTTCTACATATATCGAAATATTGTTCAGTTAAAAGAAATCAAATTCTTTATCAAATGTGGATCTGGAAGAGTACACTATTTTTTTTTTTTTCTAATTTTTTTTCTTGGAATAATACTTTGAATAAGTGATTTCTAAACATATAGAGCCAGGACTTCGAACCGTAATTTTTTTTTTTTCCAGTTCAACTATGAAAAAAATATCGTTTCTCTTCCGGTTTCCGTTCTGCCAAAAATAATGGTTTTCGGTTCAGATCTGAATGAATAATTTTACTTTATTAATTGAATGAATAATTATTCTTATTTGTACTACAAATATAATTCTATCGTAAACAAAAATTAAATTCTATCAAAATTTGGAAGACTTTTTATTTTTTCTTAAAAGTCATCAGCAAGTTTATTCAACTGAATTAAATTTGATTTCTACAAGTAGGTGCATCAAGAACTGAATCAGAAAGTACTAGTGAACACAGTGGCGTACCTACCAATGGGCTAAGCGATGCCATGCACCAGAGCCTTCAACCTCAAGCGGGGCCCTCGCACCCTGACCAGCAAGCAAGTCAAACTTGCGATAATTTCTCCCACATTTAATATATAAATATAAAAGGTTACAACATAACTGTAATCAGGCCAACTCAGTTAAAATTGTACAGTAGTGAATAAGTTCAAGCTAATCAATCACTTAAAAACGGCAGATACCTGTGGAGGCCTTTTTCACGTTTTGAGTGTAAATTATTGGAAGAGGGGATTGATCTTACATTGATTTTCAAATGTAATAGTTTTTATTGCTATGTTAATAAAGAAAATTCGATTATTGTGAATTTTTCGATTTATTTTTGGCCTGGGGCTAATTTTTTTTCTGAGCTGCACATTTGGAAACTATTGTATTACCATACGTCCTAAAAGTGAAGATTGTGTTTAGAATTAGAATGACGCGTGCATTATATTTCTTAAAATATTTGTGAAGTTTATTTATTTTCATCACACAGAGATCAGAGCATTTATCTTAGAATTTCAGCAATGTTATACTAACTGATACATCAAAAGAATTATAATTTATTGTAACTTAAAAATAAGAAGTTAACAAATTTAACTTCTATCCATAAAACTAATAAAATAACCTTTTATATGAAAGATGAAAAAGTAAGAAATAAATGTGTTGTAATTAGTCATAAAAGAACAATTAAACACGAATAAGAATAGTTTTTTCCTTATATAAATAAGTTTACCAAGATACATGAATGATTTGCTCCTTGCTGACTTAAAGATATGTGTAGTCATAATTTTGTCTTATGTCAACTAATTGTTTGCGTTTTACTAATCAAGAATTTTTCTAAAAATTCAAAGGATTTGATATTTTATGCTAACGAAAGCAGTACATTACAGTTGGAAAAAATTATAATTTTACATTTATTCACTTGTGTATTTAAAGGATTTATTTTTAAGAACATGCAAATAAATCGATAGTTTATTAATGTCTCATTCAGAGGAAACATGAGGGATATCGCAATGAGACGGACCTCATTATTTGAATAACAATCAAGTAACGAGGATGATATCCGACCTGGAACCTAGTCGATTATGTTATGACGTCAATGAAAGTACTTTAAGCCTTTAGAAAGTTAACGTGTATTAGAGCCCTGCTAGATGATGGAATCCTCAATTGTGATCACTCGGCTACCACAGCTGTAAAAACATGTGGAATCTACAATGTGATACTGTTTAACAAGTAACATTTATTTATGATTTTGAGATAAAGTATTAAGTTAACGCCACATTCCTGCCATTTATCACATTTACCTGTCATTGTTAATCGATTATCATAATTTTCAGCATACATAGGAACAATTAGATCAAAGATGAACATTATCATATAATTTTAATCCTTGAAAAATGCTTGGTGTAAAAATCTAAACTTAATCTTAAGATGCAATAATTATTATGAAATCTAATGCATCAAAACAGAATGAATTATCGAGGCAATAAAAAAATGACATTTATCAATGTTTTTATTCTTTTAAGAAAGTAAGTATACAAAAATTCTTAACAGAGTGTTGTATAAATAACTAATTAATTCTCAGAGCAGCAATTATAAATTGATTAACCACAATATAGCTTAGTTGAATATTAACATGTCTATTGGTATACAGATGTTCAATAGTTATAAGATTTTTTTAACTCACATATAGTTAATGTAATTTTGTTATTTGTTAAAGAATTATATATGTGTCTTAAAGCAAATATTTTCCATTATAAAAAGATAGAGAGCTTCAGAGTACTATATGATTATAAAATAGCCCATTATCGATTTGAGACTTTACATTATGACATAGAGAGACAGGCAAAAATTTTGCTTTTTCTTTCCATTTTTTAAATTCATTGTATGTATCTAAATGTTCAAATAATTATATTATTATTTGTTTTTCAAAATTAATTAATTTAAGAGTTAACACGATAATTTGAGTTTGTATGTACGAAATTACTGCGTTTAACACAGAATAAAAATAAATCTATAACATTTTCAACATTTACTGAAAATCAAAATATAAATAAATTTTACCTTGATAAATTAATTTAAATTTGCTTTAGGTTATTATACCTTTGACTGAAATGAGAAATAAGCGTTTCCTTTTTTGTGCAATAGTTATCGTTGTGATTAGTGTTTTATATAATATAATCTCAATTTTTTATACTATTTCATTCAATGCCTTTTAATAATACTGAAAAAGAAATCTTGGTGGAATGTGGTTTAAATTCGTAGGAAATGTCTCCTTTAAAAGGAAAAGAAATCTTTTGAACTGAAATCAGTAGAAATTATCACAGGCGATTTCCAAACAAGTTTCTCTAAGAAAAGGAAAATGGGGACTTTTAAACTTAGAAAGTTCTACAGAGTATTGGATAATTTAAAAAAAAATTATCCAATCCAAAAGTATCTGAAAAAATAAATATAATCTAAACGTAGTAGAACAGATAGTTACATTTAAATTAAAATAATATGTTCGTTCTCTTTTTTTTTTCGCCTATTTATTCGTGAGTCACGCATTTTATGTACAAAGAAAGGAGTGTTCGGGGGCGCTCTAAGGCTGTTGAACATTTGAAACTCTGAATACAGAATAAGATGGTTCATGTAAATGAATATGGAAAGCAAGTAATAAAATAAAAATATCAACAAGTCGTTGATATAAAAATATCAACCAAAAATTCTTCTCCCCGTTGATTATTGTTGATCCTTCAGTTTTTGGTCATTGTTGATTATCATATGCCTATTTGGTGTAAAAAAACCTAGAAATGCATTTCTGCCTTCTTGTAAATCTTCTAAGGTTTCTTTCAAGTAGCCGGAAAACTATTCTTCCTCTTATTGCCGTAATAAATCTTTGGAAAGGGCATTTCCTTTTCTGTTAAATTGTCGGACATAGGATAAATAGAAACTATGCCGACAAAGCCCTCTTCTACTTTCCCGGTCACTTTAGGGGACTGTTCAAACGAAGAGGGGGGAGTGTGTTATTTGAACCTAAAGTCTTTCTCTTCGATTTGAAAAAAGTAAAGAAAAATTGTTGTCACAGTTATCTGCAACTCGATTGCGGAGTCAGTGCGTTGAGAAGGAAATGTTTTTGTAATTGTTTTGAATGTTGATCGAATCAGTTGTCTTCGTAGGAATGTTTTGGCTCTACCTTACGCACAAAATCAGTTCATCATCGCACAAAAATCAAGAGCAGTAATCTTAGAATTTAGGCATTATGCAATTCTTTTGAAATTTTAAATGAAAAGTAAGGATTATCCAAAGGCTAAGAATATAACTCTTTTTGTACAGAAGTCGAAAAAAAAATTAAGAAGTCCAGTATTTTGTCATTACTCGCAAAAGAAACAATTCAGTACAAAGAAGAATATAATCCTTTTATGTAAACAAGTTTACCGAGATACATGAAGCTCCTCGGCAAATTAAAAATGTTTGTAGTCATAATATTTTGTCTTTGATACCAGCTTATTGTTTGTACTTTACTATCAAGTATTCTAAAATTCAAGAGCATTTCCTCTTTTTTACAAATGAAAACAATTTAATACTGTTGAAAAAAATATAATCTTAAATTTCTTTTGTGTATTTAAAGAATTTATTTTTAGGAACACGTAGATGCACCACGAAAGGAATCCGCTTACCAAATTTTAAGACTGTACTTCTAATAGTTTAGAAATGGAAATATTTATCAATAAAGCCCCTTAAGCCCCCGCAACGCCACTTAGGAAGCTATTTTCACAAAACCCATCTTATAGTAGATCTCTACTTAATGAATGGAATCTGCTTACTCAATTTCAAGATTTTACGTCTAATAGTTTAAAAAAGGAGTTAATTGCCTATAACGCTGCTTAATTCTCCGCAAACTTGGGGTCGATTTTCACAAAACCCATTTTGTAGCGGATCTGTACTCTATGAAAGGAGTCCGCTTATATATCAAATTTCAAAACTGTACTTCTAATAGTTTAAAAATGGAAATAATTATACATAACGCCCCTTGGAGGTCAATTTTCGTAAAAATCATTATGTAAGGTACCTCTATTTTATGAAAGAAATCTGTGTACCAAGTTTCAAGACTGTACATCTAATAGATTAATAATGGAAATAATTATCTATAACGCCCCTTAAGCCCCCGTAACGCCCCTTTGGATTAGATCTTTGCAAAATCCGTTCTTAGCTGATGTCTACTCCATGAAGGGAACCTACCTATACCAAATTTCAATTATGTAAGTTTAATAGTTCCGGAGATATCGTGGATTAGTCAGTCAGTCAGTGAGTGAGTCGCTTTTCTCCTTTTTATATATAGATGGTACATTAAAAATTTTTTTAGATAATATACTTGTTTGTTATTAACTTACGTTGCAGCATATCTTACCCATCGAAAAAAAAAGAATGTTGAGGAATATACACTGTATTTACAAAAAGAAAATAATTTTATTTTAAAATTAATGAGCTTTAAGGACATTTTCTAATTTAAAGCATACAAGTAATTTTAAGCATACATTATTTTATAACAAGACTTTTTAAACTTACATCACCACATGCAGACTTAAATTTAATTATGCATAAAACATGTTAATTTTGTTTGAGTTTTTTTATTTGAAAAAATACTTTGTTTCATAATACGTTTCATATCTTTGAAATGCACCAAAAATCCCTTCAGGTGCAATTTTACGTATCTTTTCTTAAATGTTTCTAGTCATCTATTGCTACGAAGAAATTGGTCTTATCCCAATACCTTAACACAGTGCTTCTCAAACTTTCAATACTGGCGCCCCCCTTTTCAATCACAATTTTTATCGCGCCCCCCTTATACATTAATAATGTACTGAATGTAATAATAATGCTCTTTGACGCTAAAGCTACTATACGCGATCTTAATTATAAACCATACAAATTAATAGCATAAGTATTACAGTTTGTGTGTATACTACTTTTTTGCAAAATAAATAAAGTAAGACAGTGCTTCTCAAACTTTCACTACTGGTGACCCAATTTTCAATCATAATTTTCATCGCCACCCCCCTCCCTCAATAATAATGTACTGAATGCAATAATAATGCACTTTGAGTATTAAATTTTGTATACGTTACTTTTATATAATATATATTTTAAGCAAATTACTTTTAAGTAATAATTATAATGTTATGTTATTTTTCCTTTCTCATTTTTTAAATTGGGACAGATTGCAAAATGACATTTAATTAAAAATTTATTTCGTCCATCATGCATTTCTAAAAGTACAAATGTCATTAGAACAAGTAATATAAAAAATAAATTTTAAGTCAATTCCTACTTAGGCCAACAAAGAAAAACTTATTTTAGTTACTTTCTATTAAATAGTTTCAATTAATACAAATATGTAATACATATGACAGAATCACAATGTTAAGCGACAAAAGAGAAAGCGATTTTCCTTGCAATTTTTCCTTTTCTTTTCTATATATGGGGTATTGGAATATTCTTTTTTTTTCGTTACTATTTATTCATTAATTAAATTTAATTAGTGTAAGAAAATAGTAAAGTAAAGAAGAAATCACACACATTCTTAGAAATTAGCCATCTCGGATGGAATTCGAACTACCGTCCTTAAGATTAGAAGCCCAGCGCGCTATCCATTGCGTTACAGGGGACAGCACGAAAAGTTTTCCATTCTATAAATACTTTTGGACTATAATTTTTGTTTGTTACTATTTATTCATTTTTTTAATTTAATTAATGAATTAAAATTTGGAAAGAACTGTATTAACATGAAGTGTCACCCACTACAAGTTTTAAAAAATGTATTTGAACTTGAATGAATGAATAGAAAGTATTTTATCAACGATTGTGAAAATTTGAACAAGATATATATGAGAGGGAACTTATAGTAGAAATTGAAAAATAGTCTACTTTATGTTGCGCTCTCTCATATCCATCACATCTGGCATTCTCGCGAGCGTCTGCGTGAGTCTGGCCAAACTATCGGACGTCTGCGCTAAACATGTAATAATGCTGTACCTCGTACAATTCAATCAGTCTTGGTCCATTCGATGCTTCTATAGCTACCAAATCTATCTTGAATGTACATTTTATAATTTGCGCGTTAGTTGTAATTCACACTATTAAGTATTACTGCAGAAAATTGGAACAAAAAAATCATGGATAAATTTTTAAGTCATAAGCGAACATTCGACGATAATAAAGCATCAACAAGTGCACAGACGAGCATAGTTCCGAAAATTAAATCAAGGAAATATTCTCAAGAATACTTGAATTTTGGGTTTACCATTACTGAAGTAAATGGAGAAGAAAAGCCCCTGTGTGTTATTTGCTCAAAAATATTGGCAGCAGACAATATGAAACCTAATAAACTTAAAAGACATTTCGAAACGCTTCATGGTGAGTACATTAACAAACCTCGAGAGTTCTTTGAATCAAAATTAAAATCATACGGAAAACAAAAAACATTTTTAAAAAAACTTTGTCAGTGAATGAAAAAGCTTTACTTACTTCTTACAAAGTATCATATAAAATAGCCAGATGTAAAAAGCCTCACACTATTGCCGAAGAGCTTATTTTGCCTGCAGCAATTGAGATTGTAGAAACTATGTTTGGAGGCAATTTTGCCAAAGAGTTGCAGTCCATACCCTTATCAAATGATACTGTTTCACGTCGAATTGATGATATCGCTGAAGATGTAGAGCAACAGCTTTTCGGTAAGTTGCGTGATAAATTGTTTTCAATTCAGCTTGACGAGGCAACAGATAGCAATAAAGATGCTCATTTCATTGCGTATGTTCGATTTTGGGATGGTATGTCAGCGGTAAAAGAACTACTTTTTTTGTAAACCAATAAAACTTAAAGCAATAGCAATGGCATTATTTGATATTTTAAATAATTTTATAAACGAGGCAAATATAGAGTGGAAAAATTGTGTCGGAATATGCACCGATGGTGCTCGTATAATGTCAGGAAGATTTAAAAGTATACAAGCACTTGTGAAACAAAAAACTCCACTGTGCATCTGGACACATTGTATGATCCACAGAGAAGCTCTGGCTTTCAAAGAAATTAGTCCTGGCCTGAATATTGTGCTAATGACAGTTGTGACTGTAGCAAATTACATAAAAATGAGACCCCCCTAAAATCAAGAATCTTTTCTGGACTTTGCAAAGACATGGGCACAGTGCATTCATCCTTGCTATTTTATTGTGAAGCAAGATGGTTATCACGCGGGAAATTTTTACAACGTATTTATGAATTAAGAAATGAAATTACCATTTTTCTAGAAGAGGAAAACCTACCGGAAGCTGAGAAATTTCGCGAGATGGTTTATTTCTGATGAAGTTGAGCTACTTAGTCGATATATTTGAGAAATTAAATATATTGAATCTTCAACTTCAAGAATCAAATGTACATATGTTTGACACTCGTGATAAAATTAATGCTTTTTGTAGAAAATTACAATTATGGAGCCGAAATTTAAAGCAAAAAAATCTAGAAATGCTTGAAAATGCGGATAAATGTGTAAAAAAAAACTTACAAAACTGAAGAACAACATGTGGAAGTTGTTTATAAAACTATTGAATATCATTTAGCTAAGTAAGCAAAAAATTTTAAAAATATTTTTTGCTGGGGACAACTTGATAGCAAGTTACGAATGGGTGAGAGATCCATTTCAAAATACCCCAGAAGGATTCTCCACTACCGAAGAAGAAAGTTTCATAGATTTCACATCTAGTGGCGAAATTAAAAGACAATTTTGTAATAAAACTCTCTTTCAATTTTGGGCAGAAGTAGATGATGAATTTTCTGAACTGAAAACAAAAGCATTTCGTATACTTTTACCGTTTTCAACATCGTACCTTTGTGAAACCGGATTTTCTGCGGTGGCTGCTTTGAAGACAAAAATATAGATCTCAGCTAAATATAGAAAAGAACTCAGAGTGTCAATTTCTAATATTAAGCCTTCATTTGAAAACCTTTGCTCTGCAAGACAAGCCCATGGAAGTCACTAATAATAATTAAACTTGCTCTTAATGGGACTTGGCACCCTTTGAGCAAACTTCTTTATTTACGTATTTAAAAATTATATTTTAACATTTTATACAATCTTTCTATTCAAGAAAATGTTACCAGATGAAAATTTTCATATATTATTCACACAATTTTTTAAAATTTAAATTTTTTTGAAGAAAATTGGGAAAATTATTTTAAAATCCTACTCCTTTTGTAAAAATTAATTTTTTGACCTGAAATTTTTATAATTTTCTTATGGGTGTTCTTAACTTTAGGGATCGATTTTAGAATAATTTCATTCGTTTTCGAGAAAAAAATAAAATGTTGATATACAAGCTAAAAATCAACGAAAAAGCCAACATGTGTTACATTTTATTTTTTTTTTTTAAAAAAAAGTATTCAGTTTATAGCAAAACGGATCCCTAATTTTATTACATGCTTTATTTTTAACACGCTGGAAAAAAATTGAAGTGATTGGTAAATAATTGTCGAAGGAGTAGCATTTTGAATGCACTGTTTCGAAAAGCACAAACTGAGAAAAACCACTTTAAAGTTTATAATTCGGAAAAAAAATTATTATAAGCTTAATTAAACTTAAATTACCACTTTAAGATATTACTTATACGTTTTTCTTTAAAATAATTGCATTTTCATATGTTTTCAACCCACACATTTTTATAAATGATCAACTTTTAGAGAGTACTAATTGCACAAAAAAACTCAAGAAAAACTTCAAAAAAAAAATTTTTCTGTCACGACAGAAATTTTAGCTGTTTTTCTTCTTATAATATTAAAGTATTACATTTGTATGAAAAATATATCAGGAATAAGAACTGAGAAATTATAAAATTATTAATATAAAATGCCTTAATTTAAAAATTTTACATGCACACATTTCACAAGGGAGAAAAATTACATTATTGTATTGCCTCGGAAATATTCTGCTTTTAATACTACACATTCTTTTTATAGTTATTATTTCTATTTATAAAATAGATTTTTTTATCATAACACATTTTTTAGCTTTTTTTTTTCTAAAAAGGGGTGTGGCTAAATTACCTAATTTGTTTTCAAATGAAGTTTTATTCAACTTCTAACTTTCCGACATGCACAAGTGATATATCAATCGAAAGATAATAATGCAAAGAATAAGATTAAATGAAAATAAAAAAAACGATAGATTTGTGATTTTTAGGGTACCAAGTCGCCTTAAATTAGTATTAATAAATTAGTTATAAAATACATTGTGCAGTACTGATACATTTATAAGTAGACTGGCTGAAATACCCGTTCTGCGATTATTTTTTAAAAAATAATGCATTATTCTTGATATAATAGCTTAATTGTAAGAAGAGTAAAACCAAGTGCACAACAATGCATACAAAAAATATAAAATGATTTTAGAATTAATATTAAATAAGGAAAACGCATGAAAAATTCCAATGAAGAATAATTGTGTTATTTTTATTATTTAAAGCGAGAAACCTTCAAAATGTTTTAACCCGGAAGCAGGCGATCACTTCACCAAGTCACCCCAATCCTTTTTTTTTTTTTATAATTATTTTTTTCTGTGCTCGATAAAAATCACAATTGCAGCGAATAATTTAAATAAGAGAAAATGTACTTACGTACTTTAAAGGACTTTTTAATTTTTCTTTGATGATTTGAGAAAAATCCAATAAAACTAATGAAACCGTTCCAAATGTGCGTGACCTTAATAAAGAACATAAATCACAGACACTTTTCACTAACAATACAAGAACGTTATTTGCAATCAAAACTGTCATATTTTGCTCACGTTATTGTAATTTTTCTATTCTTTGATGATCTACAAATAGCATGTGTAACCTTTTCTTGCTTGTGTCTTTTGACAAGGCGAAGTGTTACATTTATGGCTTCTTAGTTTTCTTGATATCTTAATTTTCTTGATAGAGTTCTTTAGGCAGCATTTGAAAATTACAATTCAACTCAAACGTTTCATGTCTATCACTTTTGTCATATTTACTTTCGCTATCACGATTAATATGCATTATTTCATCAGGTTCTTCAATTGCTTGATCAGTTTCATCTTCCTTCAATAGAGAGATCACAGATGCCCATTTTTTTTTTATATTCTGCTCATTTACATTTATAAACCATAATAAGTTGTACAACACAGCAATTAAAACCACAAAGTTAATCGTAGGGAAAGTATAGCATATTCATAGAAAATATTTCTGAACAAAAGTGGTCGTGAAGGGAACTCGATCAAAACAAGTACCTTGATTGTAAAAAACCGTTTGCCACTCTCAAAAAAGAGGCATAAATGTGACAAATTCATTTTAGTTTCCATTAAGACTGTCATATCGGAGGATACTGTCAAGAAATTGTTAACGAATAAACAGTTTTACCAGAATTTGGAGTGATTCAGCGCCTCATGCGACCGCTCCCATGAAAAAAATGTATTCGATACAAAAACATCGATGTCAGTTATAAAAAAATAATTATGTAAAACGTTTTTTATAATGCAATTTCAGATTACTCATAAAATACATCTTGGTCAATTAATCCTTCAAAGTGCTCAATATGCTTATCCATACATCATAAAACTCATTTACGTGGGGGGAAAAGCAACAGAAAAATATTATTTACAACTTTCCCAAAAGAAAAGTAGACAGAGTTAAGCATACCAGTAAGTTTGAAGGTCAAAGAGATGATAATCAAAAGTACTATTCTAGAGGTTACAAGAAACGTAGTAAAAAATCTCTCATCGCGGGATTACAGCAAAAAAAAAACAAAATATCTTTTTTTATTTGGTTTTGGGATCAAAGATAGCTAATGAGCGTTTGAAGTGGAATCTTTGAAAGTGGAAAACCAGATGATATATATAATTTATATCAGTGTAAATGTGTATTTTTTATTTTGTCAGAAAGCATTTTGTTTTACTTCATTCCAAAAAATAATTTTTTAAGCCTTTTATATTTTCAAGATGCTCGCGCCCCCCTCGAAGGGTTATCGCGCCCCCCCAGGGGGGCGCGCCCCACAGTTTGAGAAGCACTGCCTTAACAAATGGAAAAGCTTTCTCTATTACGAAAGGCTCAGAGATCAGAACATTTTTATCTTGCATTGTATGTATCCACTTCATAACTGCCTCGTCGAAATCTTCATGGACACACATGTTCTTCTACGTTTTGAACAAGAATTCAATGAATCCCAATTTCGAAGCTTATCTCGGTTTCTTATAATAGTTGATAAGCTGTTTGGAGGAAAACCAAATGATAAAGCCATGTCCTCTTTTTGACGCCTTTATCTACTTCCTGAAAATTAAAAAAAAAAAAATTTCATGCTCAAGCACTTATGAACTATCAGAAATGAAGTTACCAGTACAACTGATCAACACTACAAATGAACGGAAATTAGTTCAAGGACACGGAGACACGATGCAATTCCACTGAGGGTGAAAGAGGATATCGAAGATGTTTCTAGTGAAAAGTAGTACTTCTGGGATGAAACTCCCAGAAATCTATTGCTCTCAGCGCGCTAAACAAAAAAAAAGCAGTTCAAGATTTATGAGAACCATAAAATGTGTTAAGAGAGAATAACTTAAAATGTCCGGAACTACTTTAAAAATAAGGAGAAAAAAATCCAAGCACAAGAAAAAAAGTTTGTTGCATAGAAAATGCACTTCACTATAGGAAGTTTATTTTATGAAGAAAATCCTGAAATGGGCGTAGAAAAATTCGCTATATAGAGTTTCGTTATATGGAGGTTCGACTGTATATATATTTTTTGATAAACAGTAGAAACTTTTCCCCTGTCTTATTACTTAGAACCATAAATCTCTCCTTCTCCTGAACCCTTTAACCGCTTCCTTTACACAGTTTTTGAAAAAATTACAAAAAATCATCACATTTTTTTAATTTTATTATTAAATACAATGAAACGAAACAAAACAAAATATGTAGGTTTTAAGTTGAGTTTTTAAAATTTTTTACAGGCGTAAAAACATTTCGTTTTAATATTAGTTTACTATCCCGAGTTATATCTGGCAAATGGAAAAAAAAGTTAAATATTAGGCTTAATATGATTGATTTTGAAACAAGGGACAACACAAAATGAGATACCTGACATTCTGTAAACTGGTATCTAGTCTCGTTTCTCACTGGCTTATTTCTGGAATCTCTATTACATGAGCACAGTCACGGGAACACTGTCTCGTTGGATTTGATTTTTTTTTCAGATGCAGGAATAACATCTGAAAAATGCATTGAGGTTAACCTGAGTGGTGAAGGACTAATGCTGGGTTTTCCTGATGTGGCAGAAAACTCGTCACGATGATTTTCTGAAATTAGTTTTTCAGTCAGTTTCATTCTAAATTGTTTAGGTGATCATGAACCTCCTGATTTACAGTACAAAATGAAGGAATTTCACAAGGCCAAATCCAATAAATGGAAGAAATTCTTAGTATTTTCCTCTCTTTTTCTGGATGTAAAATAAGGAGCTAAATGCTGGTCAACTTTATCTACACCACCCATTTGGTCATTTTAGTCAACTACACATTTAGGCTTGGACTTTGTCTCTCCCCGTTCATTTGTTACATCCTGCATTTCGATTGTATGTATTGTGGAAATTAAACTAACATCCTTTTTATCTTTCCATGTAATTACAGTTACTTCCCTCTCTAATACCCAATAATTTCTCCTTTCTTAAAAAAAATTTCTTTGTCTTTAGATCTCGAGATAAATCTCTTCTATTCAATCCAAATGTTCCATTCACATCAATCTTCCTTTTAACCAACGTATCAGCCAAACCGGGCGGGATAAAAATTGTCCTAACTGCCAACCAAAGCTGAGCGTTTCCTTTCATTTCTTTCAGGCCGAGTAAAAGATTGATAAAACAAATCGTACAGACAAATTCCGCTCGGGATAATAATTAGCTGTAATATATACTAACCCGAGATAATCAGGCAAGCGGTTAAAGTTCACTACATATTCCCTTTGAAAATTTAACAAAATAATTTTAAATATCACCATTAGACATGATGATGAACATAAATATACAAAGAAAAGAATTTAGCATTTTCCAATTTCGAGAAATTTACGGTTTCACAGTGAACCTTAACAGTCCATTTTTCCTATTCGTACTAACTAATCCAAAAGATCATTCAGAAAAAAAATCTATTATTTTAAAGCCATAAAACTTTTATATTTTTACGAAATCAATAAAGGAAAAATATTTTTAAAGTTTTTAATTGTTTTTTTTAAAGTTTTCTGCACTTTTATAATTTTATACAAATTTGGACATAAAATTACATACTAAAAAAATTTATATTCCTTAATAAAAAATTGCTAGTCCATATAAATTTTCCATCTATAATTTTTAAGAGAGAATATTTATATCCATTATGTACACCCACACAGTGTCGCATTTAGGCAGGGTGGCAAAATTTTAGAGTGCGGACAAGTATTGTTAAATACAAAAATTTCTCACTATAATTTTTAAAGTAAATAAATATTTTACTAAGATATGCAATAAACAAATATTGCTTCAAAATGTCAGCTCTGCTTCTATTCCTAAATTCTCTAAATCCCAAAATTCGCTAAGCTTTTTCGAAGTATTGGATTCATTAACAATAACACTCATTGTTAAAAGTTCTTCCCGATCTGACCCAAATAATGTATCTATTTCTATAAGATTTTTGTTTAGACGTGTAATTCTACCTATAACTACTTAATAATAGTCCACGCCAATAAGAATTGATATTTCTTTATCGTTAAATTCATAAGAATCAGCTAATTGTACATTTCTTAAATATCTAAATTTTTTTTATCATGGGTTGGTAAATGTGTAATCGAAATATGTTCTGTCTCGACCGCTTCCATTGCAATGTACAAATTTGGATCATTCCTGTTTTTCAATTTTATTTTAACTATATTTAAGGTTTTTATTTCAGTTTCTTTAGCACCAAATGTGCAAATGGAAAGGTTTTCTTTTCTAAGAATTAGAAAGTTAAATTTCTCAGAAGTACTCTTTAAAACGAACCTTCTTTGTGAACCATTATCTAAGAATAAGAATAATCTAAGAACTTCTTGTTCATTTTTGTGTCATCTATTAACTCAGCACATATTTGTAATAATACACTATTTACTTCTGTTTTAAATACTGCTGAAACTATATTATTTGTTTCACTTTTTGGAGAGAAATCGTCACCGTGCCAATTTCGAAAACATATTGTGAAATGGTGGGAGCCATTACAAACAGGACATGACTCTCTTTTCGCACATTCCATTGATCTATGACCGGGCATGAGGCTCAAATAACATCCCCTTTTTTCTTAAAATTTCTCTCTTTTCGTTAGCGCTTAAGAAATGGCAGGCCTCGAGTTCATGACCTTTGTTGCAGTATAAACATTTGAGACTTCTGTGCAATTCACAGTGAAGGAAAAGGAGTTGGTTCGGGTGTTCTGTCATCGGATTTCTCTTACGATGTCCGGGGAAAAAGGAGCTTTTATTTTTGCTCTCTTTAACGGTGGAGGGGAATAATGATATGGTTTATGCTTGTTTATTTCAGAGGCTTGTTCCAGAACTGGAATTTCCAAGTTCATTAACCGCAAAAGAGCGCTTTGGTTAAACCCTTAGTCCAGGGGGTCCAACCCAAAAGAAATTGCAGGCCACTTCGGAAAAATATTATAATCTCGCGGGCCACACATAAAAATATGTACCTTTATATCAAATTTGGAAACAAAAAAACATTTATTGGAGTGAAAATTTAAAACTTTTTTTTTTAGTGTACAGGATTTAAAACCTGATAATTAAATTGCGGATTCTGTTATAAATCTCATGATTTGACATATCTGTACAAGAATTATTTACTACACAAGCTTGGGAAGAAGTAGAAAAAATATTTACATTGAAACAAAACTTTTGGCGTTGCAATCATTGTGAAAGCGCAACGACTTAAAAAAAATATGGTTCAGTGTGATGATTGCAGTTACTGGTAATATTGGAAATGCGTCAATTTTAAGAATGGGTCAAAAATTAAAAATTGGCTTTGTCCATATTATTCTATAAAGTAAAAGATGGCGATACCTCTATAAAAAAACGCATCGAGATTCCTACCTCATGGGGATGTAGAAACGGGACCAATATCATAAATATTTCTAATATGCATTGCTTATTTCCCCCATTTAATTAATTATTTTAAGAGAGAGCTGCCAAGAGCTGGGAGGCCCCTGATCACCCCTAAGATGTTCTCCCTCAAAATTGGGCTGGAACCGAGCCAAAACGTACTGTTACCTGAATGGTACTCAAAGCTACGGCTAACGACAAGCGTACTTGTAGCCCTTTGCAGCGATGAATTTCTTGGGCCTCGATCTGACATCGTCAGATAGGTGGCATTAGTAACAACAGAGAGAGAGCAACATTATTTCATAACTTATTATTTAGTGTACTAACTCATCAATAAAAAAAATGCTCATTTCTTACATATTAATTAAAAGAAAAATGTTTTCCAGTGAGGATATGTGTTCAAAAATTATACTTTGGATAATATTTAGGATATTTAATTCCTTCTTAGGTCAACAAAGAAAATCTTTATTTTAGTTACTTTTTATTAAATAGTTACAATTAATACAAATATGTATATACATATGACAGACTTACAATATTAAGTGACAAACTAGAAAGCGATTTTCCTTGCAATTTTTCATTTTCCTTTTTATATATGGTGTTAGACTATTTTTTGTTTGTTTGTTGCTATTTATTCATTTATCGAATTTAATTATTCCTATAAAATAGTAATGTAAAAAAGAAATCACATTCTCAGAAATTAGGCCATCCCAGGAGGGATTCGAACCTACGACATTTGGATTAAAAGTCCAACGTGCTATTTATTGCTCAACAGGGGCACAACGAACGATTTTCCTTTCTATATATGCTGTTGGACTATTATTTTTTTTATTCATTATTCATTTTTTAAATATAATGAATGAATTAATATGTGAAAAAAATAAACAAGTGTATTTACATCAAGTGTCATCCACTGCTAGTTTAAAAAGCTGTATTTGAACTTCAATGGATGAATAGAAAGTATTTTATTAACGATTGAAAAAGAGTGAACTAGTAGAAGGAATTAATAAGAAATAAACAACATAAAATATAGGCATTCCTTTAATATAGTTAAATAAAAAAATTAAGATTTTAATGAGAATTTTGCACTTGTAAAGTTATACTTAATGACGCAATATCAGGGATATAGTTTGTGATTTTCAATTTAACAATGATTCTAATGTTGAGTTGTTACGTGGGGAGATTCAGATTTTATATCAGAATTTTTTTTTTACCAAATTACACCAATTTTTTAAAAATTTAAATGGATAGGCTGGTTAAAGAAATATATAGAACAAAATACTCAAAGACTATTACATTTTTGAAAAACTTTTTTTCTTAATTAATGAATAATTTTGTATTTGTGTCAAAAAATATTTTTAAAAAAATGATTTATCGTGTAATTATGAAAAAATTAAAAATTAATTGCTGAATCTAATTGTAAAGATGGAACTATATTTATTGAAAATTCGATAGAGAGTTTTCTCAACCGGTATAGAAACTAAATGTGATTATAGTTGGAAATAGATTCCAAAAATAAAAAAAGAATATTCGATATTTATCATCTAGTTATTAGCCGTCATGTAGAAGTATTGATACACGTTAAATCTATTGGGGCTCAAACGTCTTCTCATCGGTGTGGTGAGGAAGTTAAGACAGGGGTGCCAGCTCAGGTGTCGTCCTCGTCACTTGATCATGGTTCAAAATTACGAGATTCGTCGCCAAAAGTACTCGTGTAGCTGAACAGAGCGACATTAATTGTCACTCTCTCTCTCTCGAGTTATTGAGATTTTCATCGATTTGCAATTTTATAAACGATTTTAGAATATCTCTATGTATAAAGCTAATAATTTATTATATAATAATGGTATCTGTTTGCATTATAATCATTTGCTCATACTAAAGGGGAAAAATGTTTATTCCTTAATATGTGTTCTTTGTACATTAAATTCTGTACTTTCAACTGCTTTTTCTAATTTGATCATTTATATTTTGTAATCAAATATTATTCCTTAACTCAGTAGCGCAACAGCCCATGAGAGCCAAGACCTGCTGTGCCCATCTCAGTATACGTGATCCTGGGCGCTGAGTTGCGTGAGCAGATGCTTCGGTCATGTGGTCAATATGACGCGAAACTCTCAGTGTTTAGTTCCCAAGCAATCATGACACTCATTTATCGACCCACTGAAAGGATGAAAGGCTGAGTCAACCATGCCCAGCCCGGGGTTTGAAAATCGCACATGTGGTGTGGAAGCGTGATGCACGACTACTCAGCTTCAATATTATTCCTAAAATAATATAGTATTTTCTGTGTATATGTGTGATCAGCTTATACTTTTTATCAACATTGTAAAATCTTTAAAATGTTTTACTTTGAGTGAGATTCAACGAGTTTGAAAACTAACGTTTTGTTCAAAATCTGTATGCCATCTATAAAATTTATAAAGTTTTTATTACATTTTATAGCATCAGAGAATCAATGTTAATACTTATGTTGCGGTTTCCTTATTTAAAGTTTCGAACTGTTTCTCTTCGACTTTAGCTGCAGGATTTAAACTTAATGCTTTATTTTTAGCCCTTTGAAGTTCGACTTCTTTTTCTAATTTTGCTAACTGAAGTTTCGCGAGCTCAATTTTCTGTTTTACTAAAGTTACCTCTCTTTCGTTTCGCGATACTCTCTCATCTATACAGTTTTGAATTAAAGTTTTAACGAAATCTGGATCACTTTCAAATGTACTACTGTTCTCAATTTTAGTCTTTAGTTTAGCTATGGTGTCAGTACTCTCCACAGTACCGTCTAGATCCTCAACAACTCTTATGAGATCCTCTTGAAGAGCGTTTTTATACATTTTAGAAAAATATGGAAAGATCCTACCTTTTTTTTTTCTGGCTCCCTTGTTGCTCGCACGTACGATGTATCCAATAATTGAAGAATTTCGATTTCACAGATCTCACCTCTTCGCAGGTAATATAGTTGAAATTGTTCGAATTGACACCTCTTCGCAGGTGTTTGTGAAATTGTAGTTCCGGCCTCTACACAGGCGGAATTTTCGACGATGGGTTCCAACCTCTACACAGGCGGAATATTTGTGCTGAGTTCAAACTGCTACACAGGTTGAACGAAGTTTTCGAAAAATGGCGGCGCGTCTCCTCCACGGACGGCTTTTGTTCACGTTCCAAACTTTGATCGAAATCGAAATTTTTTTTCAATCCCGGCCTCTACACAGGCGGAGTATTCATGCTGAGTTCAAACCTCTACACAGGTTGAACGAAGTTTCCAAAAAATGGCGGAGCGTCTCCTTCAAGGACGCTGTTGTTCATTGTCCAGACTTTGGTTCAAAATCGAAATTTTATCGATCGCGGCCGAGCCCCCATAATTTGTGGGAGACAACAAGGGGTCCAAAACGTTTGTCTTTCTTATGGTTTATTTAACATTAAACAAAAATTAATTAAAAAGGTAGATAAGTTTGACAATGATATGCAGAAGGTAACGCCTGCTCGCGCACCTCTCGCGTTCTCCTTTCTCTCTAATGTCCAAGAGTTTTAGTTTTGATTTGCTGCGCCTGCGCACGAAGACTGCTTGGCTTTGGCTGCCACATAAATTTAAAAGTGCTCTTTTTTAGTAATTTGTCAATAATTGGCCGTATGATTTTTAACATAGTAGAAAATGCATCCCTTGTATTTAAAATAATTTACTGTAAAGAAACAATTGTGGTTTCTATTATTGCTAAGGTAAAAAATATTTCAATAAACCTTTTCGTTCATTTTGTAGGCATTTAAATAAGGGAATTTATTTTTAATTCGGCGTTTAGTATAGTTATTTTAGAAGAGGAAACCATAAGAGAGTATCCTATGGTTTCTTACGGAACAAGAATTCTTGCATTTTAAATTTGTGAATTTTTAACTTTCTCTTTATAAGAAAACTTATTGCGTGTACATTAAGCATAGCGTGTAGAGAGAATTTAGGCTTTTCATACCATTTAATTAAAAACTATAACACAGGCAGTATGTAATTCAATTTTTGTCTTGTTCGAACTCGAATTTCATCAGGTACAAAAAAAGAATTGCTTTCACAAATATGTATTTATATATGAATAATTACTTTAGCGGTAACATATAATTGAAATGCACTTTTTCATTATTCTATTTGGCATAAATTTAGTAACAAATTGAGTTGAGTTTATGCATTATGTGTGTAGATATATGATTGTACTATGGAAGGATATATACTAATTTCCATTTGAAAATGAGTTTAATTTAAAATCTGATCTAGCTTGAAAGTATGAGAAAAAAATTGTTTCTAGTTAATTTTGGAAGTCTGCTTTTTTATTTTTACAGAGAGAGAGTTTGATATAAAGTGATAAAATATTAAGCTTTTAAAAATTTTCCGTTTATATTAAACAAAAATATTAGAGAAACTCGATTCATTGTCAGAGTGAAAACCATAGCTTTCGGTCAATCCGTCATTCAACTTGTATCATTATGAATATATATACATATTGAATTGTTATTAATAAAACAAGTATTTACGATTACGTAGCGATCAAAATGTAATTTGATGACCCACAGAATGAGCGAAACAAATAACAGATTTAATAAAAATCTATCAATGAATATTCAGTGCACAAGCTATCTAAAAAATTATAAATAAACATTATATTTTGTAGAATAGAGAATTAAATACGAAAATAAGCTTTTCAAATCACTTTAGTAAACGCTTTTTATTCTGTATCAAAAAACTTACCCTTTCGATTTATAGTAATAACATTTGTAAAAGATCCGATAAAATCACTTATTGGTTATATTTAAAATACTTATTCGTAACATGTACAAAATGTTCAACAGAGGAGCTGCTTCTTTTTTGAATTTCCGTGCCATGAGTAATCGTATTATCTAAATTAATCCAGTATCGTTTCGTTAAAAACGCGGAGTTTCAAAAACAATAATGTAAGCGCTTTCTGCTCGCACTTGTGTATTACTTACCACTGCACAATTACATAATTAAACTTTATTCAAAAAATAATGAACAAATATTTAATTTCATTTAAAATAAATTTGTTCCATGTATTTAAACTTGCTATTTCGAAAGATGGTTAGATATTTTTTTATGCTTTCGATAAGAATACTGCTTTCACCGTGTGAACAGGACCACGTCTAATGCGAAAATGAATGATTGGCATCGTATTCAAAGCAAGCGCCGATATTGGCGAGAAATTTGCTAAGCTCTGTAACCCTGCAGACTGTCATCCCCCTGTTTCCTTCCCCTCTCCTCTTCTGGAAAAAGTGCTCTTTATTTAACGACTTCCAATGAATGTACTTTATTTGGGTAATGGTTATGTAGAATTGTGGGCCTTTTTTTTAAAAAAGTATTAATGCCGTTATTAATTTTTATACTTATGCAATGTGTCATTGTTCTTAAATTATCAAGTAGATTGAGCTTTTGACTTCTGATGACTTTTAAAATCAATAATATTTTAATGATTGTGAAAGCAAAGAAATATTAGGACACTGTTGTGTATATAATAAGAAAAGATGAATAAGTATTCTTAGAGCAGTGGATTATAATTAAAGTAACAACTGTTTAAAAATGCTTATTACTCTTGTATCTATTGTTTATAAGCCTGTTATTTAATTTATTTAGAGATTCAACTATGTCATCTTTGAAATGGGAATCTGTCCCTCGTACTTATGATCCTTTGAAAGCTGGTAGTATTGATGGAACAGACACTGTTCCTCATGACCATGGAATCGTCCGAGCAATGCAAGTATGTTGTCATTATTTGATAAATGTCTTATACGGCCATTATATTCCATGACATATAAGATAAAATTACTTTTAAATTTAAAAAAAGCACATTGTCAATGTAAGGTAAATTATTCCTTATTATGATTGAGTTCAGAATTTCTCAATTCTGAATGTACCATAGTAATTCAAATTGAATATATTATGATTTTCTGTTTGTTGCAAATTTTTCTGTAGAAATATTGATTTGGTTTTACTTTTAAATGTATTAATGCTTTAAAGTGAATTTAAATTTACTTTTTTTATAATAAAATTAAATTATTAAATATACATTTTCACCTATTAAACTGTTGTATATTAATAAATATATCTTCTGAAATGAATAATCTTTTAATGTTTTAAAAAATTACATATATCAATTTTAAAGAAGTTGAAATAATAAAATTTAATTTTTTTTAAACCTGGCACAATTACAAAGCAAGGTTGAAAAATAGACTTTAATTGCATATATCTCCTATTTCTCTCAGGAAAGTAAACCTTAGTTCTAGGAAGTAAATATGAGTTATAGTGAAAGATGATAGTAAATCTTGTAATATAAATCAATGTAAAACTGTACTTGTAATGCTTACTTAAGATTAAATATGTACTTTCGTTTGTACATTCATTGTAAAATTTCTGCTCTTTTGAAAACTCAATATGATTCATTTTTAATTTTTGCTGAAATTTCTTTCACAAGTTTGAAATTTCTTTCATAGATAGCTTATACATATATTTGAGTTTCCTTTTTTGCATAGATTTTCAAACTGAATAAAATATTTTTTTATATTACCTTTCATAGTTTTTCATAATATTGAATGCATTTTTTTTTTGCAAATCATATATCTATTTGTAAAAAATGTACAAGTGTTATAATTGTGAATTTTTTTACCTTTTGTTTAGGCTGAATATAAACCAAATAAATTGGTTGTTGGAGACCCCAAAGCTACTATATTTGTAGGACGTTTAAATCCTATAACAGAAGAAAATGCACTGAAGAAAGTAAGCTTTTGAAGTATTCTTTATTTATAACGTTTTTTATGGTGTAAAATTGGAATATTTAATTCCGTACAACATTATTTTAAGAATCTCTTGAATATTGTGAGCGTTTAAACTATATGTAATTTCTTACATTTCATTGCAGCTAGTTGTATAATTTTTCAAAATTGCTATAAATTTCAGATTAAATTACATTTTTTTTTTTTTTTTTTTTTCTAATTTTGATTTGCTTATTCTATTTGTTTGCACCATTATAATTTTCTCTTTTCCAAAGTTTCTCCTTTTTCTTTTCATTTTCAATTTTAGACTAACTGTAGAATTTTTAAATCAGTAATTTTTAACTCTGTTTTTTTTTTATACAAAAAATAAATATAAATTTTGGATAATATTAGGGCTGTATTTATTGCAAGTTTCAAAGGTAATTCTTTGGCTGCATCTCCCATATTTTTTTAACAGAGATATCAGTTATTAATTTCTTAAAAGTTTTGTATTATGAAACTCTACCCCCTCTTCTAAAAAATTAGAAATAGTCTAAATAGTTTTCATTCTAAATTTCTTTTGAACCCTGTGTTTCATTCTAGAGGCCTATATGCTGCATTATAATGGGTGTTTTTTTTAGAGGTATAGAACTTTAAATTGCAATAAAACAACGATGTATTATTCGATTGACTTGGAATTTTTTTTATTCGAAAGATAATCTTGTGGTATTACATTTTAAATATGATAAAGCAAGGTGTAGATTCGTCGAATGGGCCCAAAACGAGATTGCCGTTGTTCCCTATTTTCATAAGCGAATTTTGTTTAGCGATGAAGCGCACTTCTGGTTGAATGGCTATGTCAACAAACAAAACTGCCGCATTTGGAGTGAAGCTAATCTACAAGTGTATGTCGAAACACCGTTACATCCAGAAAAACTGACTGTTTGGTGCACTTTATGGGCTGGTGGAATCCTTCTTCAAAAACGATGAAGGCCACAACGTTACAGTCAATGGTGATCGGTATTGAGCCATGATTACTAACTTTTTCATTCCTGAATTGAACAATCATGATGTCCTGGAGCTGTGGTTCCAACAAGACGGCGCAACATGTCACACAGCTCGTGCCACAATCGATTGATTGAAAGACACGTTAGGTGACCGCCTAATTTCACGTTTTGGACCTGTGAATTGGCCTCCAAGATCTTGTGATTTAACACTGCTAGACTATTTTCTGTGGGGCTATGTAAAGTCATTGGTCTATGCGGATAAGCCACAAACGGTTGACCATTTGGAAGACAACATTCACCCTGTTATTGCCGATATACGGCCACAAATGTTGGAAAAAGTCATCCAAAATTGGACGTCCAGATTGGACTACATCCGAGCCAGCCGTGGCAATCATATGCCAGAAATCATATTTAAAATGTAATGCCAGAAGATTATCTTTCGAATAAAAAAAAATTCATGTCAATCGAATAATACATTGTTGTTTTATTGCAATTTAAAGTTCTATACCTCTAAAAAAACACCCTATATCTGTGCAAATGATTCATCACATTTCCCTTTTTTATGATTAATTAATTAGTAGTTAAAACTTATTTTTTTAAGTCATGCTTACTTAAGATTCTAATAATTGGTAATTGGCAGTTTTAAAATAGAATAGTTCCTCAATAATTGGAAGGAAGTGCATAAAATTTTCATGAGAAATCCGAACACATAATTTCATATTATCTAATGTAATTGTATTTAGTAATTTATATTCTGAACAATATTATTCTTTAGTTTAATTTTTTAAGGCTTTTAAAATTGGAAAAGAAATTGTCTATTATTTAATATAAGAAATCTTGAAAATAATTGAAAAGAAATTTTTTTATTGTTGATTAATTGAGATACTGTTTAGCATTAGGAAAACCTAATAATTAACTCCTTTAATTATTAAAACCCTTTAAAATCCTTAAAACTCAAAAATTTACCTATAAAATTTTATAAAATTTAAAGCTTTTTTTTATAAAAATCAGATACATGAGTAAAATCTACATAGGTAATGAAGAAATTATGTTTTAGAAATTGATTAAGAATGTAAATAAGTTAATTAATTTTTTAATACTACCACTTAAATCCTTTTGAACCAATAACACTAATTCCTATATTGTCCAAATGTAATAAAAATAGCAAAGGTGTCTTTTTTTTTTTAATGACTATGTGCTTAACTGCATTTAGTTCAGTTAGATGAAATTTTGATTCATTATAATCAGTTATTTATCATAGAAAGGTTATTTGCTTTAATAAACACATTTCTAAAAATTTAGGATTTAGTTTCTTAATTTAAAAATATTGTATTAAAATTAAAATTTTTTAGAGTAATGTTTACTATTTTCCTGCATCATGGTTTAATCTTTTTATCAACTACCTCACTGTCTAAGAAAATGGTTTGCAGCAATTTGTCAGGAGAGTGTTTATTGTACTTGAAAAATTATAATATGTAATCGTTATTCTTAAAATATGAAAAGTTTTTCTCATTTGAACTATGTTTAGAGCATGTAGTTCAATGATTAATTTATTTGTTATGACTTAAGGTAGTTTTTACTTCTTGTAATCTTATTGCAAATTATAATAAATTTGTTTGTATTTTTAAATATAATTTTATATACTCTTATTTTTTATGATTCTATATAAATACATGCTTTGATGTTGATTTTAAATTATATTAAAGACTTATCCATTTATAGTTTCTTTTATTCCTTATCAAATTTAGACATATACATTAGTAACGCTTGCAGCATGTCTGACCAATTTTTAAGAAGTGGAGAGGGTGAAGGGTTGCTGTAAACAAAACAGTACACTCTGACGTCAGCAAAGTGCCCTATCTTCACATGGAAAAATTACCCGCCAATTTTTTCTGCTTCGGAAAAACGAACATTTTATATTATTTCTTTTATTCCCCTCACACTTTTGTTGATGGGTGTACAGAAGTGGAGCATCATTCTGTTTAAATTTTATATGCCATTAAAATGTACCCACTTTCTGACATGCTTCATGAAACCGAAGCTGCCATCTTGTTTATGACATTGGAAGCCAAAGAACCCCATTAGCTGGAATTTCAAGCAATTTTTATTTGGAGCAACTTTTCAAGCTCTCTGGGAAAAAGTTGTTCAAAATCGTTGCTATGGTATCTTGATAGAAATTGGTCGCTTTCAAGGAAAATTGCTCCAAATACACACACACACACATGTAATAAGGCCTTAAGAACAGTTTTTATGACTAAGTATTAGTTTGGTTTATTATTGCAATCTATCAGTTTAATTCTCATAGATATATCAGAAAAAATATTGATTTTAATTAAAAAATATAAAATACGTTTTAAAATTAATTTTTAAAAGTACTAATTTTAATATGACATTTAATAATCTAATTTTGTTTGTTTTTACTTTTGGCAAAATTGCCACTTTGTTTGTGAAATATTATTTAACAAAAAGTAACTGAATTTATGCATTTATCTTATGGCATGAATCTGAATTAATCTGTCTCAACAGATTCTTGAAATATGTTGTAAATTATTGAGACAAATTGTAGTATTTATGAATATTATCCAGTGTGTGATAAAGTGGTAAAATGTGCATTTGTGAATAGTTTTTTTAATGGTAAAAAGCAAATGTTTTATAATGAATTATAAAAATATTTCTTGTGAGTACCATACTTACAAAAAAGCAGTTTTTATGAAAATTTTGTGTTATACAAAAGAGTCAAAAAATTTCTTCAAATTTATAAACTATATATTTTTTTTATAAAAAAAAAATTCTAAATTATTTTTGGTATTATGAAACATCATTAAAATATATTATTTGAATTTCTTCTTATTAATTTAAAAACAATTTTTTCTTATGTTTTCAAACAAACCTTATTGAAAAAAATGCTTTTCTTTTCAGTCAGTTTGGAGAAAGTTGTTTAGCAGGATATAGTGTACAGGTAGAAAATGTATTAAATGCCTTTCTTTCTTTCTCGAATCACATTAAACTATTAAAATGTTTCCTTTTATATAGGTATTTTCTAGCTTTGGGGATATTAAAAGATTGCGTCTTGTTCGAGACATAGTTACTGGATTTTCAAAAGGGTATGCGTTTATCGAATATTATGACAAGTATGATGCGGCCAGAGCAGTAAGAGAGGCTGATATTGTCATTGATGACAAAGAAGTTCTTGTTGATATTGAATGTGAAAGATTACTTAAAGGATGGATTCCCAGGCGTTTAGGTGAGTTTTATTTTTAAACCATTTTTCAGATTCTCATTCACAAGTATTGAACCTCAATACAGATTTCAAATCTTGTTCTACACATGATTTTTCTGTAACTTTTTTTGGTTCACACCTAGGAGAGCCCCCACCCTTGGCGCGAATTACTTTGGTTGGCGATGTTTTCCACACTTATGTGGTAAGCAGAGTTGCACACAGTAAATAACCTGAATATCAATAATGACCAAATATGTCCTTGGAAATTCTTTATTAAGCATTAATAATTCAATAATGCACGTTTATAATTCAGAATTCATAAAAAAAGTAACTTCGGAGCATAATGGCAAAAAAAATATTTCCGAGCCGACAATGCATGTTTCCAGTAAAATCCGCTAATAAGATAGCGAGTATCGAAAAGTTTAGAGAGAGAGTCAACCCAAATCATAACTTCTCCTTTTTATATTTATCATATCGGAAGTTACCGCCTCCCCGATACTTCCGATCACGTGATCAAACGTCACGGAAGCACGTGACCAAACGTCAGTCAGGATTGATCGTTAACCGACCATTCAGCGACCAGTATCCAAAAGGGGATGAGACTATTTACCTTTTTTGGTAACAAATGCCCCTCCTCTCATCACCTGAAACATGCAATATCCGCTCAGATTTCACAAGTTAATTATTTAGAACTATACATGTCGAGAACAAACACTTTCTACATTGAATTTAATACCAAATACCTTGAACAATATATAAATAGATACGAAAATAGATTAAATATATACATTTGAACAGTTTGAAGAACAATTGTTATTCCACCATTTTATAACACATATTCCCATATCTATATTCAAAAGTTCATAAATAGATAAGTGAGAACTGTGTGATCTGGATCACTATGCCATCAATATCAAATATTGTACACCCATTCTGTACAAAAAAAATATGAATAATGCAATATTTACACATAAGAATTATACATTTATCAATACATTTAATTCCTTCATTCACACTTCTTTACAAACATGCATGCATGGCGCCATGACTTCACACATTCATTTATCCCAAATACTTTCATTACAATAAAAACATGATAATGATTTAACTATATACACTAATGATCATCAAGAAAACTATCATTTTTAAATGATGGTACAAAAACAAGCAACATCAATATTTACATGCAAAATTGAAAAAACACTTGAACCATGAACAGTTATTCAAGAAAAATTCCTGAAGTTAATATCTCAAAAATTCACAAGAGTTAAAAAAATAGGTTAATACACAAAAACATTTTCAACAAAATTATTTAGTTCGTTTTGTGTTAAGGGCTTCGTAAATATATCTGCCAAATTTGCTTTACTTTTAACATATTTCACCTCAAATAAATCCTTATAGAATAAATCTCTTACATAATGATATCTCACCTCTATATGTTTTGTGCGGTAATTTTCAATTGGCGATTTGAGGAAATCTATAGCTGCTTGATTATCTGCCAATAAAACTGGTTTACTCCTATATTTAACTACATCCCTACTAGCGCATTCATTCATTATATTATCTAACCAAGTTATTTCCTTTATACATTCCACCATGCTCATAAACTCTGCTTCCATAGTCGACAAACTTACTGATTTCTCCTTAAATGTTCGCCATGTAATGGGAGCATTCCCTAAACAAATAAATTGGCCACCCATCGAAACTCTGTCATCTCTATTTGCTGCAAAGTCTGCATCCGAAAAACCCACTATATCGATATACCTACAGTTTAACCTTAATTTATAATGTTTAGTTTTGTTAACATACCCAAATAGTTTTAACAAACCATACCAATGGTCAAGACCCGGATCATTTTGAAACTGTGAAAAAATGTTAATTGCGTATGATATGTCGGGCCTCGTTCGACCTGCAAGAAAAGACAAACAGCCAAGAACATTTCTATATGGGATTTCCCTCATTTCTATTTTTTCATCATTTGACTGTGGACATTGGCGTTTACTGTATTGAATTCCCTTGGCTATCGGTAAAGAGGAAATTGGGATATTCAAATGCTCGTATTTTTTGTATATCTCATCAATATATGGTATTTGATGGATTAGCATGCATTCATCCGTTTCCTCGAATTCAACTCCTAACAGCCTTTTAGTCTTACCCATAATTTTTAAATTAAATTTTCCCTTTAATTTAATTAAAACATCGTCAATATCTTTTTCTGTCTGTCCAAAAATAACAATATCGTCTACGTATACAAGGAGAACAATAGAATTCCCAAAAAAATAAGTGCAATTACACCAGTTTAGTTTCTGTAAACCAATTTCATTTAAAACATTATTTAATTCAAAATACCAAGCTCTACCGCTCTGATGAAGTCCGTATAAAGCTTGTTTTAGTTTGCATACTAAACCCTCTTTTCCTTTTTCTATATACCCTTGAGGTTGCTTCATATATACCTCCTCATTTAATGGTGCATAGAGATAGGCTCCAGTGACATCACATTGAAAGTGTTTCCACTTCAGCCACACTACCAATAAAGAAAAAAATAATCTTATCACTGAAAAATTAACGACAGGAGAAAAAGTATCATCGTAGTTTTCACCTTTAATCTGTGAATAACCTTGAGCTACTAGCCTAGCTTTATATCCGATTACTTTTCCATTTTCATCCCGTTTCAAATTATAGACCCACCTACAACCTAATAATTGCTTATCAGGGGGTAATTTCGTTAATTTCCATACATTTCTTAATTTAAGACCATCAAATTCTTCATCCATTGCCCTTCTCCATGATTCCTGTTGAGGGGATTTTTCCATCTGTTTAAAAGTTCTAGGGATTAAAATGTCTAGTCATGCATTATTTTTAACTTTTACACTCTGGACACCTGACACACTGGGTTGTGGATTAACTAGTCCTTCGAAGGTATCCTTCCCTTTAAAACTAAAAATATTTTCATCAAATTCTAAATTTCTATCCTTGCAATATTTTTTAATTTCATTGCAGGATCTTAACCTTTGTGATTTTCCCACTTCATAGAAATAAATGTCATTTCTAGAACCATCAGCTCGTGGAATCACTACACGTTTCCATGTAGTTTTTACTGGAACTGTGGAATTTTCGGTTCTACTTAAATTTTCACCCTCAGTTTTTGAATCTGAATCTTGTGGTAAGGAGATAGGTATATTATGTACTCTTTCATCTTCATCGGTATCATCATCGCCGTTCTCAAACACTTCGTAATCAGAAAACTTTAAATTTGGGGACGCCAGCACCGCTCCACCATTACTCTGTTGAGGTTTCTGGAAACGAACATTAGAGGTTTCAATAACCTTTGAATCTTCAGGTATCCACACTCTGTATCCTCTAGTTCCTAGAGCGAAGCCAACTAATATACCCTTTTTAGCTTTCGGGTCCAGTTTTCCCCTTAAAGGTCTAGGTGTTCCCACATACAAGGTAGAACCAAAAGGTCTTAGATGTCTAATTGAGGGTTTGATACCTATATAAAGTTCAATTGGAGTAAGAGTTTGACCAGAGTGACATAACCTGTTCCAAACATGTACAAAAATATAATACAGCTTCTCGGGCCAGAAACTCTTATCTAGTCCACTTTCCGATAGCACTGTCCTAGCTCCGTCAATTACCGTTCTGTTAAGACGTTCTGAAGCGCCATTTTGTTGTGGCGTATAAATGTTAGTTTTTTTGTGTTTTATACCTCTTTCTACAAAAAGTCACTTAAAATACTAGCGATGAACTCTCCACCAAAATCCGTTCGAACAGCTTTAACTTTTAAATCCAGCTGTCTTTCAGCCCTTATAATAAATTTGGCTAGAATATCATAAGTGTCCGATTTATGACACATAGGAAAGATAAACATTCTACGAGAATAATCATCAAGTACTGACAAATAATATTTTTCTCCTCTCTTACCAATTACGTTAGCTGGTACCCAAACATCGCAATGCAGTAAGTTTAAAGGCGCTTTGGATCTTGTGCATTCTATAGATTGAAAAGAAACCCTTTTGTATTTATTTAACCTGCATGGTTCGCACTCAAAATTAAATGGCCTTTTTAATCTTCGGTAAACCTCTCACAGCATTTAAACGACTAGTTTTTAGAATATAATCAACATTTGCATGACCAAATCTCTCATGCCAGATCCTTAAGGCTGTTTTCGGTCAATGTTAAAGGATAGGGATGAAACGGCAAAGACATTTGTGGGCAGGAAAAAGCTCCAATAATAATAAAAATTTTATGGATATAAAGAAAAATAATTGTTTAAAGGATAGTGTTTTTGAATTTTGATTTTTGGAAAATTACACAGTTTTCAGCATTTTTGCAAAATGAAATTTGACTTTTCTATGTTAAAGTATAGGAGGTGGAAACGCAAAAGACATTTTAACAGAAAAAAACATTTTTTTTTTAGAGTAGAATTAAATAGTATATAAGAAAGCAAGCTTCCCTCTTTGGACTAGTGTAGCCAGAATTAAGTTTTATGTTTTTCTTAATTAACTTTTTTTTTTAAATTTTAAGTTCATTCTGAATTATTTTTGGCGTAGTTAGGACTATCTCAAACAGATGGCACCACCATCGTTTGAAAAGCGAATTTATTCTTGGCTACGAATACTTATTTTTGGCGATATCTTTCTGAAATATAGTCGCCAGCTGAAATTATGGTAACTTGCAAATTGTTACAAATAGTGGACAATGGAAAAGATTTATGATGTACAGAGATTTAACATCTCAAATCTGACGAACTTTCCGATTTAGGAAAGTTTTAAATATTTTCTGCATGTGTGCTTTAAAAAAAAAAAATCGTTTATAATTATACAGCTTAGATTTTTTTTGTCTGTTATTGAAGGAATGTCTGTAAGAATATTTAAATTCTGCGAAATGGCTTAACGAAGAATGAAAGTATACTTACTTTATACTTGATCGAAAGTTGTGAATTAACTCTAAAGAACACAAATTACTACTCCTTGCTCACAAATTAAAATTTTAATCTAATTATTGTAATGCAATTATTATTATTATATTATTATTTTCTTTTTAACTAACAAAAATTTTTCCCCATCGATTTTATATTTGACGTAAAACTTTACCATAAACCATTGGAACAATTATTAACACAAAATATTGTTTTCTAATTTAATTAACAGAAACTTATTTTTCAATTAATTATGTTCAGATTCTAAGCCGCACCCCAAATTCTCAGCACATTTTTGTGAAAAAAAAATAGTGTAAAATATATTATCGATATATGATATATTTACGGAATGAAAAGTGGCTGCGATACCCTAGTGGTCAAGGTAACGTACTCGTGGCTGGCGTGTCATGAGTTCGAGCCTAGTACCGCTGAAGCTCTGTCGTGTAGGGGAGCGATGAACGTTAAATCTGAGAGCTAAAACGTCCTCTCATTGGTGTGGTAGTTAGGAGATGGGAGGTGCAAGCTCAGGTGTCGTCCTCGTCACTTGACTATGATTCAAAGTTACGAGGTCCGTCACCAAAAGCCCTCGTGTAGCTGATCAATATGACATTTATATTCAATCACTAACTAAACGAAATAAAAAGTGAATAATTAATTTACTTTACCAGCATTAAAAACTTTTTTCAGTCTTCGAATCTAAGCTGCACCAGAATTTTTGTAGCCTAAGTATCGGGAAAAAAGTGCGGCTTAGATTCGAATAAATTCAAGAAAAATTCAGTGTAATGAATGTTCGCTACATGTCTAAAGACATGTGCCAGTACAGATATACGATAATTTAATGGAAAACCATCTTTCAAAATTAAAAGTACAAAATATCTATGATTTAGAGAGCGAAACTAGGGGGCAAGCATCTTCTGAACGATGGAGGTATGAGAGATCGTTGAGACTCTCATCTTCTTTTTCAAAGAAATTGCTTGCAGGAAAAATTCTACTCCGTGTTCGAAGCTTGTGGTGCGCATTGTGTATGGTAGAGACTTATGCAATGCAGCAATGAAATATGGATTGGCAAACGAGGAGATCGCTCGGAAGCAGTATGAGAGGGAATATTCAACTGAAGTAAAAATATGTGGCTTATTTGTGGACAAAGATAAACCCTTTTTGTGTGCTTCACCCGATGGATTGGTTGGTGATGATGGACTCATAGAAATTAAATGTCCTTATTCTGCGAGATTTGAATCAAATCTGCTGGAATTTTTAATTACAAAAAAAAAAATAGTCTAGGTTTCAAATTTTCCAATGAAAGGGGAATCTATTTACCATTAAATCATAAATTTTACTTTCAAATACAAGGTCAGTTATTTATTACACAACGGAAATGGTGTGATCTGTATTTATGGTGCAAAAAGGATTCGTTAACTCTGCGTATAGAGGCAAACGAAGAGTTTTGAAAGGAATTATTCCAAAACTATAGAAAAGTTTTACTTTAAATGTGTTCTTCCTGAGATTCTTGATGTAAGAGCACCACCAAATATGCCTTTGAGGGAGCCGTTATATGTAGAGGAATCTAGTAGAAGCAAAAAACAGAAAATGATTGATATAGGTTAGGAAATGAAACCTATATATTATCGAATGATTATTTGATTAACGTCAAGCTTTGAAGCTTCACTGGGACTATTGCCGACCTCGTCATTTCGATCAAGTGACGAGGACGAAATAAGAGCTGGAACCGCTATCTCCCAAAATTTCCACCATTAGCAACATATAGTATCATCTACTTCAAACATCTGCTTTGAGGTTCAGCCTTCTACATAGCGGACGGCCGCGGTAGCCGAGTGGTATAGGTATCGGACCGTGGCTTGCCTTGCCACGAGTTCGAGCCCAATACCATTAAAGACCCGCCATGTAGGGGCAGCGATGCACGTTAAATCTGTCGAGAGCTGAAACGTCCTCCCGTTGGTGTGGTGTGGGAGTTAGGAGAGGGGGGTGCCAGCTCAGGTGTCGTCCACGTCACTTGACCATGGTTCAAAATTACGTGGTCCGTCGCCAAAAGCCCTCGTGTAGCTGAACAGTGCGACGTTAATATTCAATCAATCAATCAATCAATCAATCAATTCTACATAGCGGATCTTCAGCAGGGACACCAGAATTCAAACCGACGATGCAACACCACGTCGATCACGAGTTCGTAACCATGAACTCTTGCCTACTGTGACCTCCTATATCTTCTCGAACAGGAAACCGTAAAAACTGTCCGTGATATATATTTTTATAATTAAGTATATTACTTAGCCAATTATTTGGATTCCTACATAGAATGAAACTATTATTTTGTTACCAAATATGCCCAAAAATTAAACAATAATGCAATTTTCTTTGATTTAAATATAATGTTAACTTCCAAATTGAAAAATTGTTATTGTGACATATATTCATTAAATAAACATAAATTTCTTAGAAAAATAAAAGCAATGTTTATATATTATATGCTTGATTAATTGTGCTTGATAATTAATTGCCAGCCTATTTTCTTTCCCCTTATAATGATATTTTTAATCGTTCTCTAAAGTTACAAAAGTAATTTTAATTTCAAAATATCTCTTTCTTTCTTCTTCCTTTTTTTTTTTTTTTTTTTGCTGAACATGAAATAATTTTGTAATGCTTATTTTCATTTACGTACCATTCTTATAAAAATATTTTTTGAATTTAAAAATTATTTTACAAACATACGTAAAATAATGGTCAAAACCATAATTAACCAGTTTTTTAATGAAATAGCTGCACACTATCTTAGAAAAATATCAAAATTGATAACCTTTAACCTTTTAAACATTTAAAACTACTTTTTAAAGAAAACTCTATTCAAAATTGTTTCCCTTAAACCTTTAATAATGTAATACAGGTGTAAAGTGTATACCTAATTGGAAATTTCTGAAACTTTTTTTTTTTTTTCAGTACATAAGAACTTTATTTTGTAATACTTTTAGAAACATTTATTATTCCATTATAAAAGAATATTAAATCGTTTTTCTTTATATGTAGTGCCTACTAGATTTTGAATATTCCATTGTTTACTGTACCGGGACCAACAAAACAAATTTATTCACGTTAATACATTGTTTTTGCACAACTAAATCGTTTTGTAATGGAAAATGAACTCTTTTTTTATTTGTGGATAAAAACACCTATAATCAAGGAGAGAGAATAACTTATTGACATTTTAAAAGACATTTGATGGTAAAATCTATTAAAACAAGAACAGCTCCTAAAATTTAGATTGCAAAATACATAGGATTTTTTCCATAGTTAGAAACGAATAAAGCATTCATAACAAATTATCAGAATCCATGAGTCGAAAAAGTAAGAAAGCCATTTTAGATCTCTCTCATGGTCAAGAGTCAACACTATTTTACTCCCCCCCCAAAAAAAAAGAACAAGTATTTCGTTTCACAGTCGTAAAGACTGGCCCTCTTCCCCCTGCAGAGAAAGGGGAGGATTCTATTGAAGGAAGTGCGCTACACACACACACAGAGAATTTTTTTTTTTTTTTTTTTTTTTGCCTTTTTCAAAATCAACCAAACGCGGAGAGCAGAGTGCACGTGATCTTCTCTTTTCAAACAATTAAATCTCACCAGCAATGACATCCAATAATTCACAAAATAGCTGTAAATTTATGTTTCGAGATATCTTTCCGATTTTTTTTGAAATTTCGCAATTGTCCATAATTCTGGAGATCTTCGTATAATAAGGACCATTATAAATTTATCATCTTCCATCCTCTCAAAAATTGACACATTTGTTGAGTAATTCAGAGTACCACTGAGAATTGTACCTCTCGTGAAATAGGTTGCCAACCCCTGTTCTATTGTATAAAAGTAAAATTGTATCATACTGTTTGTTCATTAAAACGTGAAATTTAATTTTTCATTGCTTTAAATACACCTATTCTTCCTTTAAAAATCATTTGTTCAGGAAAAATTAAACAGTTTCGTTCTGTACATCATTTATCTAGAGAATTGATCGACAAACTGTGTTCCACGAGTCCCAATAAAAAAAAAATGGGAAAGAAAAATTACAAATATGTATGCAAAATGGATTTATGTTCTCATGAAATTCGTTTAGCCACAATTATCTAAAGATCATAGACTAAAATTAAAAATTTTATTTATACATAATTTGAAATTTTTTTTAAACTTTTATTGTAATATAATAAATGAATTTTAAAACTTTATTTTATGCAGTAGATTGTGAATATACTATTGTTTGCTATCCCGAGTTCCACGAAGTAATTTTATACTAGTTAGTACAATGTTTTGAAACCTTTACATTTGTGGGGAAAAAAAACACCTATAATGAAGAAGATAAAAAAAAAATTTATCGACATATGAACAGATTCGATGCTAAAATTTAAATTTAAGCTAGAAGACCTACATTTTAGGTTACCAATTCATGCCATATACGCAGAATTTCTCACACAGCTATGAACATTTTCATGCCATTCACAAAAATGTATTTAGAAAGTGAAAAATATTTTTAACGCGATTGGCAACAAAATACAAAAACGAATTGAACACGGAATATGAAATGCTACTGCAGATAATTTCAAAAAAGCTTATACGTCGATAGTTTGTGTAAAAAATTGTGAACACATATCTCAGTTACTAAGTATAATGCATGCGTAGGTGACATTTGGATCACAAAGTTATATTATCAATGAATAACATTAAAATTACATCATAAAAGTTTTTAATAAAAAATATAAAATATTTTTTTAAAATTGTCTTTACATATAATATCAAAAAAAAAAAAAAAATATGTTTATATACTTTAAATATTATTTTAAGATATATTCCCTTCAGCGAGGAAACATGTTACAGTTCTAAGGGGTCCAAGAGTTGAAAAAGTTTAATGATTGACCAATGTCCAGACATGAGAAGTCTTTCATGGTCAAGGTTCACTCTGCTGCTTTAACCCCCTCGCCCGAAAAAGAAAAAAAAAAAAGAGCTAACATTTATTTTACCAGTTTGACGACCGTCAGCCTCCCTTAGCCCCCCCGCGTGTTCCCTTTCGCTGAAGGGGAGAATTTCATTGAAAAGGTTACCCGAGAGAGAAATTTATTGCCCATCTTGGGAATCTTGAGACAAATATTTGTGCCAAAAATTTCGCAATAGCCAACGCCATCTAGATGTCATGTAAGGTGTTAAACTAATGGCCTGCCATCACCTTAAGTCATTTGGTTTTCCCTTAATTTTAACAGATTTTTCAATACTAGATGCATATTTTGGCTCAACATCTGAATATGCATAATACAATCCCTGTTCAAGATTAGCCTTAAAAATTTGTTTATTTCCTGCATATACTTTAATTTGCCCATTTTTACCAATAAATTTTAACCCATTCAGGTCAAGCATGGGGCCAGACATTAAATTTTTCCTTAATTTACTAGAGAAGAACACATTTTTAAGTAAGCATTCATGATCATTAAACCAAATTTTTACATCACCCTTTCCTTCTATGGGAAATTCGACACCATTTATAGCTAGCACCATATTTTCATTAACAACATTTACAAAATTAATAAATAAGTCCCTATTGTTTGTAAAATGATTACTAGCAGCTGTATCCACAATCCAAGCGTCTTTGCTAACATTACAGCTCAAATTAGCCTCAGCAAGAAAAAAAGACAATTTACTCTCTCTCTCTCTTACCCTGATTTTGATGTACTACAGAATTTGCTGAACCATGGTACCTGCTTAGTTCATTTCGGTCCTTGAATGAATAGTTTCTGTCCCGTCTACCACTTCGAAAGGAGTTATAATTGAATTCATCACTTGTCACAGAAGACCCAATTGGTGAAGACACACTTGGATGTTGACGCAATTCTGGACCTTTTCTATACGTCCTGGATCGTCGATTAGATGTACCAGATGATGCAGCAGTACCATTGCGACATTCCCTCCTAAAATGTCCAAATTTGCCACAATAGTGGCACTTTATTTTCGACTTCTGCACACTAAACATTTCATGTTGATTCCTTTGTAGATTCAAACCATCTCGGAAATCGATTCTGGTTTCTTCCGCAATCAACTCCAACAAAACATCTTTATATTTAAAGGTTTCATCAGTCCATCGGAGAATATTTTGTACTATAGAATCAAATTTTGATGGCAGACATTTTAGTAATTGGTAGCATTGGTACGTTTCCTCCATGGGTTTACCCATTTCCTCTAATTGGTCGCATATTCTTTTTAATCGGGAAGAGAATATGTTCAATTTTTCATTAGGCTGGATTCTGCACTGAAAAAATTCCCCAAAAAGCTTCAGATGATAGGATCTGTTGTCGGGTCGGAAGTTATCCCTCAACAATTTCCAGGCTTCTACAGGATCTGTTATGTTTTCAATAATACTGCGATACTCAGTGCTGATATTCAGATACAGAATAGATAAAGCTAACCTTTGTCTTATATTAAAATCCTTTAATTCTCACTTATTTTCTTCTTTACCATCGGGAGCAGTTTCTTTGCCAGCTACAATTTCAAAACAGTTCTTTTCATGCAACAAAAACCGAACATCCGTTGACCACGTAGCGTAGTTGGAACTCTCTAACGGTTTTATCTGATAACTCGAAGCAGCCAATTCAAAAAGTGACAGTGACCGAAAAAATTCTTCTAAGCGGCGAAATCTGCAGCCCCTCCAGCTCAGCAAAAGTCCGCAATTCACTACGGCAAAAAGAAAAACTTCAGGTTATAGCATGTCAGCCCATAACCACTTGTTTTCCTCACTTATGTGGTAAGCAGAGTTGCACACAGTAAATAACCTGAATATCAATAATGACCAAATATGTCCTTGGAAATTCTTTATTAAGCATTAATAATTCAATAATGCACGTTTATAATTCAGAATTCATAAAAAAAGTAACTTCGGAGCATAATGGCAAAAAAAAATATTTCCGAGCCGACGATGCATGTTTCCAGTAAAATCCGCTAATAAGATAGCAAGTATCGAAAAGTTTAGAGAGAGAGTCAACCCAAATCATAACTTCTCCTTTTTATATTTATCATATCGGAAGTTACCGCCTCCCCGATACTTCCGATCACGTGATCAAACGTCACGGAAGCACGTGACCAAACGTCAGTCAGGAATGATCGTTAACCGACCATTCAGCGACCAGTATCCAAAAGGGGATGAGACTATTTACCTTTTTTGGTAACAGGCGATAATATCGCCGTCATGGTAACCTTGCTTTTAAATACAACATATGGCAACCCTAACTTTTTCTAGAATTTTCGTCATTTGTGGGCGCGCATTTCATATTTCATTTTGTTGTTGGGCACCGGGTTGAAAATATGGCTGCGCTTGTAAGTGAATACATGTTAGAATTTTTTATGTTATTGAATGCTAGAGGCAAGAAAGAATTGATTGAATGGTGTATGAAAGAAGGATTAATTGCTTCAAGTTATGAATGTCCTAAATGTAATGAGCAAATGGGATTAAATGAACGAAAGAGTGTTGTTTTGGGTGGATTTGAATGGAGATGTCGAAAAAAAGGTGTGAATACGCATTATGTTTGCAGAAGTATAAGAAAGAATTCATGGTTTTCCAATAGTAAGTTAATCGGCAATATAAAACGTTTTCTCCGTAATTAGGCAGTCACCAAACGTGTCTTTCAATAAATCGATTGTGGCACGAGCTGTGTGACATGTTGCGCCGTCTTGTTGGAACCACAGCTCCTGGACATCATGATTGTTCAATTAAGGAATGAAAAAGTTAGTAATCATGGCTCTATACCGATCACCATTGACAGTAACGTTGTGGCCTTCATCGTTTTTGAAGAAGTACGGACCAATGATTCCACCAGCCCATAAAGCGCACCAAACAGTCAGTTTTTCTGGATGTAACGGTGTTTCGACATACACTTGTGGATTAGTATCACTCCAAATGCGGCAGTTTTGTTTGTTGACGTAGCCATTCAACCAGAAGTGCTCTTCATCGCTAAACAAAATTCGCTTATGAAAATCGGGAACAACGGCAATCTCGTTTTGGGCCCATTTGACGAATCTACGCCTTGCTTGATGATCGTTTTGATGAATTGCCAAACCAAACTGAGAATAAATCACTTGACAGCTGTTAAATTGGTCACCATCTTGGAAAGTAATGTAAACTTAAACTTCTATACCTGGAGAAAAAAAACTCTTTATTAGGGCATCCCCTTAAAGAAGTGGACCTGGCAGGTGGCCAGGGTCATATCTACCACTGTATCAATAATATGGTGTTCTGGACATATATAATCGTAAAATATTATCAATAGTCTTATTAACAGAGTTCTCTTTTACATTAATTAAAGCAATTGTCTCTGGCTTCAAGCGGTTAAACTTTTTCCATGCTAACTCGACATCTTAGTTCCCACAATTACAAACCTTTAAAGGCTGGTATTGTTTTGCTCAACATAATGAGAATACAAGAATTATCATAGACTTGAAAAGGTTTCTTAGAAACTCCTATTCAGAGTGGCGTGTCAGAAAAATCATTTGAAGTAAAATACAGATAGCATTTAGATTGGTATAAGCGAAATGTTATTTACTTGTAAATGACAAAATCTCTTGGTTTGTTGATTGACTTACTATAGATAAATGCATCTACAAAATACAAGAAGGTGCGGCCCTTAGTTAGAAATTTTCCAAATGTGGTCCAATGAAAGAGAATAATAGAATGTATTTATCTTGGTTCTCTTGCAATATTCCAAAGACTGCATGAGCACTCATGGTCAGCAAAGGTTCAAATGCTGTTTACCCTTCTGAGAAAAAAATAGAACCATAAGTGCAAGAAGACCTATGTCACTCTCCCAGTCGCTAATTAATTGCCCCGTATAATAGCCTCAATGTGGTGTGCCATTCTTCGTAGAAAATATGCTTTCTATATGTAGTCATTCTAACAGCTTCACAGTAAAACATTTTAATGTTTGTTTAATTTTACTTTGTTAATTCCATTGATTCTTTGCGCTGTGAAATGTTAAAATATGAGGAAAATTAGATCACATACTACAATTACGCTTTTAAACCTTAAATTAAGAAAAATAAAGAAACATTGCAAAAATTTATTTTCTTTCCTTCTATCAACAAGTCAAACTGATTTAGATTATAACGGTAAGAATTATTTTTATTTCCTTATCCTGTATAATAGAGTTCATTATAAGCATTTGACTTTATTTTTACTCATTTGATATGTCCCAAAAAATGCTGTGCAAAACCAAGCAAAATAGATACTGATGGGAGGCGCGGATTATTCAGGAATATTCAACAGAACTTCAAAATTTCGAACTCAGTTTGGTGGAATTCGTTTTCTTTTCCCATCACTGAGGGGTTGAATTCCTCTGCAAGGGTGTGCCGAGAAGGCTCCCACGCTCGGGGGGTCACTACACCCATAAATTGCGGGGTGCATCATCAGATTTCCAGCGCTTCCGAAAGTGCAATGAACCTCGTGCGGTAACTCTGCGCTGGTTCTGGACCAATCGGAGGCAATTAAGTGGACAAGGCAAATAGTCCGCTCTAGGATTTTCGTGTGAGAAGGACGTCAAATAAAACAGGATGCACCCCGATTTGGAGACAGAAAGAGACAGACTGAGCAGATCCCAGACCTTGAGAATCTAATCCTCCGCGGGACTCCAGGCGTCAACCATGTCCATCCTCCTGCCCCACTTCATCTCTCTCTCAAGTTAAGTTAAATTTTAATCTTGTTGTGAAGTAAATTTATAGTTACTTAAATAAATTCAATAGTTGTTTTAAAACTATACGATCAGTGTATCATTTATTGTAAGATGAGTAATTTACTTTTTAGAATTAGTTAACTTAATTGATTGTCATGATGCGATGTTATATTAAGAATCTGGGTTTATTACAGAGAAATTAAATGAACAAACTTGGGCATCGCATTAATACTGTATTTGTATAGTATCTATTTATCCAATGCCCGTGCTTGGCTACTGGACCAAAGTATTTGTATTGTTAAAAAGAAGTACATTCCACTTTCTTTTAAGCTATGTAATGTGAAACTAACCTATTTAAAAAATTTATACACTTATACTTGCTTCAGTAACTAATTAAAATAAAACGTGGAATGCATACATATTGCCTCAATATAGGAGGCAATTATTGAGATGAGTAGAAATTACTATTTTCAATATAAAGATCTATCATACCTGCTATACTGAAAACCAATAAAGGTTCTCACCCTGTGATAACGCTTTGAGAAGTTGAGCTGCTTTCAAAAATCTATTATGTTAATTTTTTTTAATCAGAGAAAAACTCGTATTTTATTTACATACCTTTTTTATATATATATAATTTTTTCATATAATTCTAAGTACTAAACTAAATAAATATTCATGTGATAATTTTAAGTTTTACACCACACATTTTAATCAATATTTTAAAAACGATACTACATTTCTACATTGATCTCAAAAGTTCAGCTATCAGTAAATATCTGAATTTCATTCCCATTTTTCAGGAGCAATTAACAACCATAAGCCGTATTAGAGTAAATTAGTGGAAAAGGAAACGGTCTTATTATTTTTTAAAAACTGTATTTAAAAAGACCATGTATATAAAATATAAAGTTGGTATATTCTTATATTTTATTGCTCATAATATTTTATGTTACCATAAGAGGATGAAAAAAAGGCAACAACAAGGGGGGGGGGAATTGTTATGTAGTGTTTTAATTATTTTTTAAGAATCTGAGTATTATTTAATAAAGAAGCTTCATGTTTTCCTGAAATTACTTACAGCTATTTGCATTATTTACTAATAACAGAAATTTCACATAGAGAATAATCTAAATGAATAAAATTTTTATTATTTGTACTTGTGTTCAGATATTTTGATGAAGTCCATAAACCAAATAGAAAAACAAAGTTTAAGGATATACACTATTGGGAAAAAACAATTTATGTTAATGTTGTTTGCATTTTCCTGTGGCTTATATAATTGGAATGCTTACCCCCTAACTTCAGTTCTGGCAACAAAGTAGGTTTTAAGATATTTGCAAGTTTTCAGAGCTTAAGTTTTAGTTTCAGTTTTCCATTCTTAATTTTATTAATTAAAAATATCTTTCTCATCTCACTATCAATTCTTTCAGTCTAAAATGATAACTTCAATTTTCCATACTAAAATCATTTCTGTTTGTTTTGAGTGTTCACATAATTAACTAAGTTTCATTTCAAAACAATATTTGTTTCTACACATAGTTATGTAACTTAGAGGCTTTTACTATGTTTACACTAATTTTTTCCTGTTTAGAAAATGCCATGTCCAAAACATTTTCAGGTTGCTATGAGAGAGTATTTGGAAGAGATAGAATACTATTAAAAATGATTATTTGAAATTGAATGATTATTGACCTATTATTATTCTGTATAAAAAAAAGAGTTCATATTTTCTCACAGTTGTAATGTTACTTAAAACACTGTAAAAACATGCAAAATAAATGCTATATTTGTATAGTAAAAAAGGAGTTTATTTATATATTATCTGCATATATTCGTTCCATGTTCTTTTAAACCATGCAATATGCAACTAAAAACATGTTTTCTAAAAATTGCATAAATTTATCAAGGATTCTAAATTTACAGTTTCAGTCAACAAATAATTGAAATAAAAGGAGGAACAAATACATATTGCCTCAACATTGGACAATAAATTAATTACATTTGTAATAACAATTTTGAATTATTCATGTTTGTTGGTATATAACGCTTTTGTTAATGCCAAGATTAGTTGATATTGCAATTTATAATATAAAAACCTTTCTTAGTTTTTATATTAACAATAGTGATTTCTACTAATCTGCTATGATAAAGTCGAATAATGGTTTTGGACGTTTTGTAAGTTTTATAATAAATTCATGGAAAGCTGAACTGTTTTCAGAAATATATTATGTTTTTAACTTATTTTTAATCAGAAAAACGTATTTGAATTTATATAATTGTTTTTAGTTTATAATTTTTCCAATTTCCCAGATGTAATAACAGCATGCCTGCAATTTTTTATCCCACATGTCACAACTGCAACAGCTGAAAAAAGTTTATTTAAGCTAAAATTGTTTAAACATTATCTTAGATTTTTTTTAGAAGCAGACCAAACTTGAAAAACTAAAATACTCTTCTGCTATGAATATTTTTATAAATGCATTCTTCCGAAGAAAAAGTACCTATTTATTGAATAGGCTAATTTTTTAGTTAAATTTTTTAATGTATATGTCTTTGTATACGTACTGTGGCAGTTTCACATAAGTTTTATTCATGCGATCATATTTATTTTCCAAAAAAGGACCCCCAAATGAAATTTGATGTGAGGCACACTTAGTACTGCACCAGTGCAGGTGACATAATTTTATGTGTAACCAAAAGCGATAAAAGTGTTGTAATGGTTTGTCAAGTTATATTTATATGTTTGTCAGACAATGGGTAAGTTAAAAGAAGCTTAGGGACTTTGATCCTAGCAGTTTAGTAGGATGCCACATTTGAAGGAAATAATTTTTAAAAAAATTTGGACATTCTACAAGAGTTAAAATCCACCATTAGTGATATAATTTTTAAAGTGTTGACATTCAGACAAGGAAACTGCTGAAAAACAAAGTAACAGACCAAAAACAAATTAGTGAATGCAGACATAGAACTCTGAAATGGGTAATGAAACAAAATTGCAGGTCCTTGTGGGTTGAAATCACTCGGGAGTTACAAAATTCCTCAGGGGTTAGTGCTAGCAGCAGGACTATTAGTTAAAAGATTGTGATTTCATAGTCGTGCAACAACCCACAAGCCAAACATCACTCTCCTGAATGCAAAGCATCAATTGCAGTGGTGCAGGGCTCACCATCCTTGGACTTACAGATATGTGGGCAAAATGTTTCTTGGGGTGATTAATCTCTATTTACAATTTAGCTGCCTGTTGTATATGTCTGGGTTTGGCAATTATCCAGTGAGCACTTCTTTGAGCAACTGTAAAGTTAGGTGGTGGTTAGGTGTTTTTTATGGTTTAGCCTGGGTCTCTTTGTTCCTGTGGTTGGAAAAAATGTACTCTGAAATGTATGAAAACATTCTGGACAATGCTGCTCTCCCAATTTTATGGCAATATTTTGGGGATGGTCCATTTAACTTTCAACAGTAACTGTTTTGTTCATGCTTTGAGACTTGCACAGCCATGGTTTAATGCAATGGGTGTTCAAAAACTGGACGGACCTTCTCAGTGTCCTGATCTAAGTCCTTTAAAGTACTTTTGGAATGAATTAGAATGCAGGTTATGTAACCGGCCATCCTCACTGCCAGCATTCGCTTCAGCTGTGATGGATGCCTAGAAGTCATTCCCTATAGCCACCTATAAAAAACTGGCAGAAAGTCTCGCCAGACATGTTCAGGCTGTCATCAGTATAAAAGGTGGACCAATATATTAATATATGCTTCAGGACTTTCTGAGTCTATACTGCTTGGTGTCTAAATACTTTTGACCTGATAGTCAGTGTCAGTTTATCCTTTGGGCAGACGCCCGGGGGCCCAGATAAAGCTGGACTTAACCAGAGTTTCTGGTTATAAATTGCAATCTGCCAGTGCCTAGGGGCCCTTTAGATTTTCTGCGCCCAGGGTCCGAAATGAGCTTAAACTAGCACTGCAGATAGTGTATATAAAAAAAGAAATTAGACACAATTTCAATTGGTATATCTTATAGAGATTAAAATAATCAACGAAGAGTATATAAAATATTGCATTTAACAATCCAACTATCTGGAGGTATATTGTGTAGTAATTTGATTTGAAGCTTTTTACGTTGAATAGAATATATAATTTAATCTTGAAGCCAATTGAAAAAATTTACTTTTTGTCCTTATAAACTTAAGAACCTTTGTATATTTTATAAGTATATAATTATGTAAATAAATATTTTATCTTTGAAAATTTTTTTTTTTAAAAAAACCAGATTTAAAAGAGTTTAATTACCTTACATTCATGAAATTTTTAGCTACTTGGATGCACTTAAATATATGTAATAAAACATTTTGTGACAGGTGTGCCTTATGTTTGTATTTCTTTTGTATGTGTATACAAGTTTTCATTAATTGCTGTCAAATTGTGAAAGTTTGTTTAAAAATTTTTTATAGTGTCTTTATCTTGTTACAATAGAATTGATAAATTATCTTTTTTTTAAATAAATTATTAGGAGGTGGATTTAGTGGTAAAAAGGAATCTGGGCAATTGAGATTTGGCTGTAAAGAACGTCCTTTCAAGAAACCTATTCTTCCTCACAAAAGTGAAAAACAGCCTCCATACTCAAACTCTTACAGTGGCAGATATCATTCAAGAAATAAATTTAGTGATAGACATGGATCGCACAGACGAAGTAAACATTATGATTAAAAGTTAAAATCATTAAAGACAAATGCTCTAAAAATCATCTGTGATAAATTGTACATTTGTAAATAAAATATTTTTTTAAAACACGATTCATAGTTTTTCTGCTATTGAAAAATGTCCCTTTTATTTCAATGCATATTGTATTAACTTTTGAACCAATAAAGGTGAATTAATAAAAAGTGAATAATTAATTTACTTGACCAGCATTAAAAACTTTTTTCAGTCTTCGAATCTAAGCTGCACCAGAATTTTTGTAGCCTAAGCATCGGGAAAAAAAGTGCGGCTTAGATTCGAATAAATATGGCAATATCGCGATTTTAAAGTCTCTTTATCTCTTTAAATTTTTGCCTTTTTTTCTATTAAAAAATACTGTCTGGCATTTTATGTCATTGAACATTTTCAATAATTTGATCAAGTTCTTGACTAAAATTTAAACATATTAGAAGTTGGGATTTTTCTTTGCGCATTACATTTTACACATATAAAATTTAGAATTAATGTTAATTCAAATTTTATCCATTTTAGTTAAATATATGATAAAAATTTTTAAGTAGTAAAATTTTATTATGAATTCTTTATGGAAAAAGAAATATGTTGGGCATTACGATATGAACATATATTTATTGCTCATTGGAGTTTTTATTTTATTACTATAATTAAAATATTGATTTTTATTACTAGTTCATTTTTGAATTAGAAAGTAAAGCATTCAGAAAAAGATATATCTGCTGATAAAGATATATAAACTTTTAAAAACACTAATTTTTAAAAATTGAAACTTAATTTTCTAAATAATTAAACGGTGTTTTCATTTTTAAACCCAAATATTCATAATTTTTAATTTTGGAAGACTTTTAAAATGAATCATTTATTTTATAAACGAAGGAAAAATATAACTGTTATAATTAATAATGTTTGCTTTTTTTTTTATCTCGTAATTGTGGATCAAATTGCTCGATTTTCAAATGTTAAAAAGTTTTACATTTCTTATTTTTTTCTATTCATTTTCTCAGGAAATATCATAATCAGTTAAGAGCAATTTATACCTTTTTTTTTTTTTTTTGGGGGGAGAGATTGAATCTATCCACTAGAAAAACTTAAGTCAATCTAATTATTACAAAAAGCTATTTTACCATAAATTATTGTTTAAAAACAATCTGTTACTCAGTATAATCACTATATGATAAATTACTTTGCTGTTTTGTCAGCCACAATACCGTTTAGCGTCTTTTCAAAGGCATCTTGTCATGTCGTGAGGTCAACATCTCATGGTATTTTTCAAGCACTTAATGCATTCTTCTAATTTTAAATTTTTTATTTCTATTACTGTCCTTAAAAAATTTTTTTACTTTTAAGTACTATTATTTAAAAAAATGTAAGAGTCATAACACTCGAAATCCAAATGACGAGAGGTTATAGCTCGGAAGAGCTAAGTACTCTGGTCATCCACCCCACGATGTATAATATCTCATGGGAATTTCACTTCAGAGGGGACCGGAAAACACTTGTTGGTCCGAAGTCTTTAGGAAAGAAAATTTCAAAAAAGCAATAAAAGTTTCCAATTTCTTTCCTATGTACTAAAACAGAAAGAGAGGAAGAATAATTTATTTGGATTCCTACATAGAATGAAACTATTATTTTGTTACCAAATATGCCCAAAAATTAAACAATAATGCAATTTTCTTTGATTTAAATATAATGTTAACTTCCAAATTGAAAAATTTTATTGACATATATTCATTAAATAAACATAAATTTAAAAAAAAAACAAATTTAATAAAATAATTTTGTAATGCTTATTTTCATTTACGTACCATTTCTTATAAAAATATTTTTTGAATTTGAAAATTATTTTACAAACATAGGTAAAATAATGGTCAAAACCATAATTAACCAGTTTTTTAATGAAATAGCTGCATACTATTTTAGAAAAATATCAAAATTGATAACCTTTAACTTTTTTAACATTTAAAACTACTTTTTTAAAGAAAATTCTATTCAAAATTGTTTCCCTTAAACCTTTAATAATGTAATACAGGTGTAAGTGTATACCTAATTGGGATTTCTGAAACATTTTTTTTTTTTGTACATAAGAACTTTATTTTGTAATACTTTTAGAAACATTTATTATTCCATTATAAAAGAATATTAAATCGTTTTTCTTTATATGTAGTGCCTACTAGATTGTGAACATTCCATTGTTTACTGTACCGGGACCAACAAAACAAATTTATTCACGTTAATACATTGATTTTGCACAACTAAATCGTTTTGTAATGGAAAATGAACTTTTTTTTATTTGTGGATTAAAACACCTATAATCAAGGAGAGCGAACAACTTATTGAGATTTTAAAAGACATTTGACGGTAAAATCTATATTAAAACAAGAACAGCTCCTAAAATTTAGATTGCAAAATACATAGTATTTTTTCCATAGTTAGAAACGAATAAAGCATTCATAACAAATTATCAGAATCCATGAGTCGAAAAAGTAAGAAAGCCATTTTAGATCTCTCTCATGGTCAAGATTCAACACTATTTTACTCCGCCCCGCCCCCCTAAAAGAACAAGTATTTCGTTTCACAGTCGTAAAGACTGGCCCTCTTCCCCCTACAGAGAAAGGGGAGGATTCTATTGAAGGAAGTGCGCTACACACACACACAAAGAGAATTTTTTTTTCTTGCCTTTTTCGAAATCAACCAAAAGCGGAGAGCAGCATTATGTAGTTTATTCTTTTTTGAGTTATTATTTATCTTATATATACTCTTTTTTTGACTTTGTTTAAATTTGATAATGTTCAGTATAAATATACATTTAAAGTAATTGCTGAACATTTTAGTTGTATTTTTTCCATGTATTATTTTTATGAAACAGGAAGGTAGCAGTGTTTAAATATTTTTAAACTTGTAGCATATTTTGTGCACTAAGACTTCTATAGCAATCCTGTAGTAGTAATTTTGTGTTGTGTAATGTAATGATTAGTAATAATTGTGTTAAAAGTAGTTTGTTTAAGTTTAACTTGTAAAAAAAAATGAAATTATAATCTGTTCAATAAGTCTGAAACTGTCCCTGCCATATTTTTTTTTTCTTGTATCGTAACTTTGTTACTGGCAAGGGAGTAATGTAAAGGACAGTTTTTGTAGAGATTTTCTCTCGCTAGATGGCTGCACCTGTCAACTGTTTTTCGAATCCGGAAAACGTGATATTGGCAAGATAGCCAAATTAAATCTATTCAAATAAATGTTAAACTTAAATAATAATTGTTAAACTTATTTTATATAAATTCATTTAATTTCTGTTAATTTTTAAAATGATTTTCATAATTTAGATTTCTGTTTTTATATTTTTTACTTGTGTAATCCTATCGATTGTATTATGCTTAACTGCAACATAACTGTATAAAATACTGAAAGACGTGGCATTTCTGTGTACAACGTGTAGATCTAGCTTTGCCGCCGTTGAATGAACACGCAGAATAAAATTCCAGTAGATTTTGATAAAGTTTAATGTTTGAATTAAATGAAAACTCAACACACTTAAGTATTTATTAGAGTGTTATGAAACAAGCACCTAATAGTATAATCATATATCTACACACATAATGCATAAACTCAACTCAATTTGTTACTAAATTTATGCCAAATAGAATAATGAAAAAGTGGATTTCAATTATATGTTACCGCTAAAGTAATTATTCATATATAAATACATATTTGTGAAAGCAATTCTTTTTTGTACCTAATGCAGTGCTTCTCAAACTTTCAATACTGGCGCCCCCCTTTTCGATCACAATTTTTTTCGCGCCCCCTCTTATACATTAATAATGTACTGAATGCAATAATAATGCACTTTGACGCTAAAGCTACAATAGGCGATCTTAATTATAAACCATACAAATTAGTAACATAAGTATTAAATTTTGAAGACGACTTTTAAGCAAAATAAATAATAGGATTATTATGTTATTTTTCCTTTCTCTAATTTTTAAATTGAACATATTGCAAAATGCGGTAGCTGCTTAGAAGACAAAATATAGATATCTGCGCTAAATATAGAAAAATAACTCAGGGGGTCAATTTCTAATCATAAGCATTCCTTATAAAAACTTTGCTTTCCAAGACAAGCTCATGGACGTCATTAATACTTATTAAACTTGTTCTTAATTTAGTATTAATTAATTAGTTATAAAATATTCTGTGCAGCACTGATAAATTAAAAGTATACCGGCTGAAGTGCCCGCTCTTTGCACAAGTTCACATTTATAAGAAAATAAAACATTATTGATATAATAGCTGAATTGTAAGTGAAGCAAAGCCAAGTGCTCGACAATGTTTACAAAAACGTAAAATGATTTTTTTAAAATGGTTGCTCAAATTATAATTAGTTTTAAGCGAATTGTAATTTTTTAAGCCTCTGAACATAGCATTTATAATTGATGTTAAACAGTAGCGCACACAGGAATTTTTTAAGGGGGGTCCGGGGTTGAAAGTTCACCAATGTTATAACAGGTTCCTTTTGATTTTGTCGATTTTCGGGAACAAAACACAGTAAAAAACTAATTCCTGAATAAATAATTAGCATTAATTAATAAAATTAATCATTAATAACAAATACTTAATTAAATTTTGCGTACTATAACTTAGAATTATAATCAATAGGAAAAAATCAAAGAGCTTTGGGGGGACCCCAGCCCTTGTGTGTGCCACTGATGTTAAATAATGATCAATAATATAAAATATCGATGAATAACAGTTTAATTATTTTTAATATTTAAAGCGAAAAGACTTCAACATGTTTTCACCCGGAGCAGGCGCGCAGTCGATACGGTTGGGGTTGTTGAAAACACCCCAATCCTTTTTTTTTATAATAATTATTTTATTGTACAACTTACAAATCATGATTCCAGTGAATAATTTAATTAAGAGAAAAGTTAACTTACCTACTTTCAAGGACTTTTCAATTTTTCTTTGGTAATAAATAAACAGTTTTACCAGAATTAACGATTTCGTAATCTGTGTGTCCCGCGCGACCACTTCCGGGTAAAAGTATATTCATTATGATAATATGTATGTTACTGCTAAAAAATTGTGTGAAACGTTTTCGTTATGCTTTATATATGTTGAGGATATTTATAAAAATATGTCTTGGCCAAAAAGTAATCATTCATGTGCTTGTGTTTTTGTGTGTGTGCGCGCGCGCTCTCCGTGGTTTTCCAAATATCATAAAACTCTTTTGCATGGAAAAAGCGCAACAGAGAACACATAAGAGAGGGTCATAACTAACTGTACCAATAACTTTATAGAAGGTCAAACAGATTACAGCTATAATGTGCAGTATTTCAAAATAATGACAGTGATGAATTTTTTATGTTCCTAAATTTTTTTGATTATTGGGTCTGGGATCTGTTTTCTCTGAAAGGCTAGTATGTTAGTACAAAAAAAAGCGTAAAAAAAATCTCTCATCATGGGATTACAGCAAATAAAATAAAAGTTTTTTTTATTTGGTTATAGGATCAAAGATAGCTAATTAGCTATTGAAGAAGTTTTTATTTTTTCTGACTTAATATCGCGCGCGCGCTATAAATTATATCAGGTAAAAGTGCATTTTTTATTATGTCTGAAAGTATTTTGTTTTAATTCATTCCAGTAAACTAATATTTTTAAATATTTTATTTTCGATAATGCTCGAGCCCCCTCGTAAAGGTCATCGCGCCCCGGGGCGCGCCCCACAGTTTGAGAAACACTGACCTAATGAAATTCGAGTTCGAACAGACAAAAATGAATTAAATACTGCCTGTGTT